>JAHRHZ010000082.1:4703293-4737175 GCA_024137785.1 Ginglymostoma cirratum
AGCATAGGAGCCTGCTCCTATGATGCTGCTTGACCTGCTGTGTTCATCCAGCCCCATGCTTGTTATCTCGACTGATATCCTTCCTTCTCTCTGACAGGACCAGGGGGTGCTTGACCTGGCCAAGCGCTGATGTGGGAGTGTGAAGTGCAAGAGGAGCAGGACACTGATGATGATGAAACATTCTTATTCAGTGTTATAGCAAGATCTGCTTGTAGCGAATAGCGTCTGTGCGCTTCACCTGAGACAGGGGAGAAAGATTGTACTGACGCCAACGTGGAAAGTCACAGATGTGGTTGTCCTCAAGTGGGCACAAATGAGGTCAGTGATATGGCAACATACAGAGAAGGTGGATGCAAATGCATGGTGAAAGACTTAGAGTATGGTCAGGCATGTCAGAAAGCCTGTTGTCCCTGATGAAAAGGAGCACAGAGAAACTTCACAGCAACTTGACACAGAACTGATTGCAGAGCTTGGAGCTGATTCTTTCTAGCGGGGAACTTCAAAACAGCACTTCTGGGCCCAACCATGATGTAGCATCCAGTGACTGATGTGTCTGCCCCCATGATTACACAAGCAGAAATCACCCAATGTCTGAGTGTTCCAGTAGAAGCTCAAACTGAAGACATGCAATCTCAGCTTTTTCTCATGCTGATGCAGCCTCAGATTGTTGTCATTGTGACGATGGATTTTTAACATTTATTCTGCCATGAGATGAGAATGTCACTGGCTAAGTTAGAATTCCTTGCCTATCCCTAGTTGCCCATGAAAAGGGGTGATGAGCTGCATTTTGAACCACCACAATCCATATGTTTTAAGGACACCCACAGTGCTCTTTGGAAGGATGTTCCAGATTTTGATCCAGTGACAATGAAGGAATGATGACATATTTCCAAGTCAGGATGGTTTGTTGTTTAGAGGGGAACTTGCATGTGCTGATCTTTCCATGCATTTGGTGTGTTTGTTCTTCTCAATGGTAGAGGTCATGGATTTTGAAAGTCAAAGGAGGTTTCACAAGTAGCTGCATTGTAGTGCACACTGATACCACTGTGCATCGGCAGTGGAGGGAGTAAATGTTGAAGTAGTGGGTACGGTGTCAGTCAAGTAGGCTGCATCGTTGTGGATGGTGTTGAGCTTTTAATGTGTTGTTGAACCTGCACCTATCATGGCAACTGAAGAGTATTCCATCGCACTCCTGATTTCTACATTGTAGGGAGTGAACAAATTTTAGAGAGTCAGGAGATGTGTAACTTATCATAAGATTCCTGGATTCTGACCTGCTCTTGTCATTACAATATTTACAGGTACTTTCTAACATCAACTTGTTCAGAGACATTATTGACACCCCTCTGGAACAGGTAGGACTTGAACCCAGGCCTCCCTGGCTCAGAGGTAAAGGCAATTTCTCTGTGCCACAAGAGTCCTCTCATAGTATTTACATGGTTATTCCAGTTCAGTTCCTCGTCAATGGTAAACCACAAGGATGTTGGTAGCGGGATTTTCAGCAATGGCATTAAGTCATGACCACAGATCATCACCTGGGATCTGTGTTATGCACACATGGAGCTTTAAATGCTACATGTGTTTTCCTTTATATAGTGTCTGATAGGGGCCCTCATGTGGAACAGTAGTAATGTTCCTACCCCCAGACCAGAAGGCCCAGGTTCAAGTCCCACCTGCTCCAGAGGTGTGTAATAACATCTCTGAACCGGATGATTAGAAAAATAGCTTTGATGAGGAAAAAGGTCTGATATAAGGGGTCTGATTGGGCGGCACAGTGGCTCAGTGGTTAGCATGGCTGCCTCATACACCAGGGACCCAGGTTTGATTCCACCCTCAGGTGACTGTGTGGAGTTTGCACATTCTTCCCTTGTCTGCATGGGTTTCCTCTGGGTGCTCCAGTTTCCTCCCACAGCCCAAAGGTGTGCAGGTTAGGTGGATTGGCCATGGGAAATGCAGAGTTACAGGGATGGGGGTGGGGGGGTCAGGGTGGGACAGTCTTCAGAGGATCACTGTGGATTGATGGGACGAATGGCCTGATCCCACACTGTAGTGAGCCTATGACCCTACAATAAGAAAAATGACTGAAGATGTAAATACAGTGACAGTCCGAAGAGAGAGACTCTGAATTATCACATTTGATGAGATCTCAAGGGAGTTTCAAAGGGATAGACTTACAAGGAGAGAAATTTATTACCAACTGAGCTGTGAATGGGATTGTAAAAAACAGTGCAGCCAACTAGGAGGGAGCCATACTGTATCTTCCTTGTTCAAGAATGCACAGGGTCAGGAATTACAAGCAAGCTTCAATCCTGGTCTATGTGTGTTAGCAGTCTGACTTTCTAGAGTGTTGTAAAGATCACAACTTTAAGAATAACAACTTGTAATTTAGGTAAAGAAAGGTAAAAGACACTCTTCACTCTAAGTGCTGAAGACCAATTAGTCAGCAAGCCAGTCACAGGGAAATAGAACAAAAATATTTTCACTCTACTGCCAAGCTAAGAGTCCCAAAATTGACTGCACAACTTTCAATGTTCCACTATCTACTCCTCAGGGGAGGCAATGGCCTAGTGGCATTATCGCTGGACTGTTAATCCAGAGACCCAGATAATGTTCTGGGGACCCAGGTTTGAATCCCGCCATGGTGGAATTTGAATTCAATAAATATCTGGAATTAAGAATCTAATGATAACCATGAATCTGTTGTCCATTGTTGGAAAACCCATCTGGTTCACTAATGTCCTTTAGGGAAGGAAACTTCTATCCTTACCTGGTCTGGCCTACATGTGACTCCAGACCCACAGCAATGTGGTTGACTCTTAGCTGCCCTCTGGGCAATTAGGGATGGGCAAAAAATGCTGCCTGGGCACCAACGCCATTGTCCCTTGAATGAGTAAAGGAAAAAAACCCACCAGTATGATCTGTATATCGTTGAACTTTTATTGTTTTGTTTTACTCACATTTCATTTCTGATCTGTGTATTGTGATTCTTTATTATTTGTTCTCATGTTTAGCAAGTAATAAACTCATTCTACTGTTAACTTAAGATTAAATTGACTCCTTTTAAAGCATAAATTTGTTTGGTCTGGGAGAATGGTCTCCAGAAGGGAGGGATCCCATTATAGATTAGCCTTCTTGTGATCAACTGGGGGTCAAGTGAATAATGAAATGGAGCCAGTTCATCCAGCAGCTCTCCAATTCCTGTCTGGAATCGTGACAACTTGGGCAATGTTGCTGAGTTCTGGTCATAACAAATGCCATTGGACATGAAGAGGAGAAAGGAACTCTCTTTTGTTGGAGACAGCCATTGCCTGGCATTTATTTAAATCTTATGTCACTTAGAGTCATAGAGTCATATGGCACGGAAATGGACCTTTCGGTCCAACCAGTCCAAGCTGACTATAATCCCAAACTAAACTAGTCCTACCTGCCTGCAGTTGGCTCCTATCCCTCCAAATATTTCTTATTCGTGTACTTATCTAAATGTCTTTTAAATGTTAGAACTGTACCCGTATCCACCACTTCCACTAAAAGTTCATTCCGCACATTCTCTGTGTAAATAAATTGCTCCTCATGTCTTTTTTTTAATCTTTCTCCTCTCACCTTAAAAATATGCTCTCTAGTCTTGAAATCCCCCACCACAGGAAAAAGGCACCTCATCTATACCCCTCATGATTTGATAAATCTCTATAAGGTCACCTCTCAACCTCCCATGCTCCAGTGAGAAAAGTCCCAGACTATCCAGCCCCTCTTTTATAACTCAAACCTTCCACGCCCAGCAACATCCTCTTCTGAACCCTCTCCAGCTTATATACACTTGCTACTTATTAACCCAAGATGGGATGTTGTCAGTTCTTGCTGTAGATGGTCATGGACTGTTTCAGTTTATGAGGATCCATGAATGGTGTTAAACATCATGCAACCATTAGTGAACATCCTACTTATGATCATTTGATGGAGGGTGATCAGTTAAGAAGCTGCTGAAGATGGTTGGATCTTGCACCTTACCTTGAGGAACTCCTGCAGAGATATCCTGAGACTGCATTAATTGGCCTTTCACATCTAAAAACATCTTCCTTTGTGTAGGATATGTATCCAGCAGGTGGACAGAATATCCCTGATTCCCACTGGCTGAAACTTTGCTCGGGCTCTTTGATACCACACTGTCAAATGCTGCCTTGACATCAAGGGGGGTTGGCCCCATCTCATTTTGGTGCTCCAAATGTCTTGCAGGGTGTTACAGCAGTCCTGCAATTTGTCCCCACAACACATTAGTAAGATTTCTGAGGCACGGTTGTGGGGATTTGACTGTGGCTCAATGAATCACAAACCTGCTGCCTTTTTCTCAGGAAGACGGCACTTGTCTTCTCACTCCTCCAGCATCACCATCCTTCGACTCTGCATACTTTTGTAGCATCCTCCTCAAATACTTGCTACTGACCTCACTAAACGTAATGTCTGGCACAAGCCTTCACTAGAAATGTGTTCAACATGGCACTGAAGTCATTTTGGTAGCACCAATTCTGTGGCCATTGTCTGGAATTATAATTTCTATCAGTTAATGCTGATTTTGTCAGAACTTAAGAAAAAGAGAGCAGGTTCATTTAATGACGTTCATCCCACTTCCAGTGCATGATGGCAGTAGAGAACATGCTGTTGCATGTTCCTTGTGTAATGATTTACTGTAATTGATGGGTTGGGCCTCTGGAGCAGAATTCTGATTGATTACCCTGAAGTCAGATGATGGAGAGTCCTTACAACATTTCACGTTGAAATGTAATTGAGTGTGTGGATGCTGAGAAAACATTGCAGAGAAGAAAATATTAGGTCTGTGCTGCAATAGTTGCAGTTATCTTGGAGATTAGTGTGGGATGAATGGGCACAGCAACTGATGCTTTAATTTTCTCTGATAGATCAAGGATTAACACAATAATGTAAAACATACTTGCAGAATTTTTTAATGCAGTTATGGCTGTAAACAGGTTATGGCTGTACTTTGTCATATATATAGAAATATGTATTAAATATATATATTACTTAACATAATATTTTTGTACTATTTCTAGGTATACAGAATTTTTTGTAAAAAGATTGCCTTAGGCCCCTCATAACTATATAATGAAACCCCTGACAATGACAATTGTAACTAACTACCTGCAAAAATAAATTATCCACTTGCAGTTAATGTATTTGAGTTTGACTCCTTTGATATTGCCAATGAAATATATAGGATTGAAATCTCGAGATAAAGATTTGCTTTGCCAATATCAAGTAATAACTCTCAAATCTGACTGTAATCCCTTTACAATAATAGCAAAATATTTAGTTTAAGATAGTCATTCCACCTCAAAGAAGCATTATTTAATTTATTTTTTCAGCTATTTCTCCCACAAGTTCTGGCTACTTCCTTCACTGAGATTTAGAAGGTGTGCCCAAAAAGTACTTTGATGGTTAACAGCCTCTTGGGAGTACGGAACTTGAATATTGCTGAAAACAGAGACATAACCAAAGCTTTTTGTCTTTTGACAAGTACAAGAATGTAAAATTTAAAATGGTCACTCAATTTATACAACAGAAGAAAAGGATAAGAGACTGTTTGGAAATTGACTCAATGTTACCAATGAGAAAAAATGGAGAAAGTATAAGTTCCCCAAAAGTTTTTTTAAAAAATGAGATGTTTGAGCATATTCCTTTCGTTTGCAGAGAATGGGTTCCTGCTTATAAATATATGCCACTTCTAGTAATTATAAATGAACTACGTATCGCATTTGTTTTGTTAACATTCCTGCAAAGTAGCTTAAGACATTTTGCTAAACTAAAGATGCTGTACAAATGCATGTTAGAGATAAAAGGTACTGCAAATGCTGGAGAATCCAAGATAACAAGGCGTGGGGCTGGATGAACACAGCAGGCCAAGCAGCATCATAGGAGCAGGAAAACTTGACGTTTCAGGCCTAGACCCTTCATCAGAAATGGGGGAGGGGAAGAGGGTTCTGAAATAAATAGGGAGAGAGGGGGAGGCGGATAGAGGATGGATAGAGGAGAGGATAGGTGGAGCGGAGGCAGACAGGTCGAAGAGGCGGGGATGGAGCCAGTAAAGGTGAGAGTAGGTGGGGGGGTAGGGAGGAGATAGGTCAGTCCAGGGAGGACGGACAGGTCAAGGGGGCGGGATGATGTTAGTAGATAGGAGATGGGGGTGTGGCTTGAGGTGAGAGGAGGGGATAGGTGAGAGGAAAAACAGGTTAGGGAGGTGGAAATGAGCTGGGCTGGTTTTGGGATACGGTTGGGGGAGGGGAGATTTTGAAGCTTGTGAAATCCACATTGGTACCATTGGGCTGCAGGGTTCCCAAGCTGAATATGATTTATTGTTCCTGCAGATGTTCACCTGCACATCTGCCAATGTGGTATACTGCATCCGCTGTACCTGTTGTGGCTTCCTCTACATCGGGGAAACCAAGCGGAGGCTTGGGGACCACTTTGCAGAACACCTGCGCTCAGTTCGCAACAAACAACTGCACCTCCCAGTCGAGAACCATTTCTACTCCCCCTCCCATTCCTCAGACAACATGTCCATCCTGGGCCTCCTGCAATGCCACAGTGATGCCACCCGAAGGCTGCAGGAACAACAAATCATATTCAGCTTGGGAACCCTGCAGCCCAATGGAATCAACGTGGATTTCACAAGCTTCAAAATCTCCCCTCCCCCAACCGCATCCCAAAACCAGCCCAGCTCATCTCCACCTCCCTAACCTGTTTTTCCTCTCACCTATCCCCTCCTCCCACCTCACGCCCCACCCCCATCTCCTACCTACTAACATCATCCCGCCCCCTTGACCTGTCCATCCTCCCTGGACTGACCCATCTCCTCCCTACCCCCTCACCTACACTCACCTTGACTGGCTCCATCCCCGCCTCTTCGACTTATCTGCCTCCTCTCCAGCTATCCTCTCCTCTATCCATCCTCTATCCGCCGCCCCCTCCCTATTTATTTCAGAACCCTCTTCCCCTCTCCCATTTCTGATGAAGGGTCTAGGCCCGAAACGTCAAGTTTTCCTGCTCCTATGATGCTGCTTGGCCTGCTGTGTTCATCCAGCCCCATGCTTGTTATCTCTAGTCCAAATGCATGTTATTGTTTCTAAAATCTGTTCGCAAATTGCTGTGGTTAATGGTAGATTTTATACAACGTGATATGTACGGAAACTTGAAACACTTCGTAAAAGTAGCTCAATTTTGGACATTACTTGCAAAGGATCACTGATTACACCAAAACAGAAACTCTGCCCGGTTGCCTTTTCATTTTCCTTTTTATTCTCAAAAATTTTTGATTGAGAATGATTGCACAAATAACTGCATTCAGCTGAAGTGACTCTTCTACAATAGGAAGATCAACCTAATTAATAATGTTTCTGTCTGGAATGCAAACATTGGTTATGAAATTTCCTAATGTGTGCATTCTGTGTTTGGAGTGGAATATTGCATTGGACAGAGTTTCTTTTGTTGAAAGCATGGTTGTGGCAGGCACATTATCCATTGTTTAGTGACAGGTGAGCTTGGTGCTATTTGCTGGATGTTGAAAGAGAGAGGTCTCTGTTCTCCTTCCTTTGTTTGTTTTGTGTAGCTTCAGATAAATCCTGATAAACACAGCCTCAGTCCAAACAGTGTTCAAGCCATGCAGCTGCAAAGTGTCTCCAAGGCTATGGGGCCCCGAGCGGCCCGAAATGAATTTGGTTCCAGTTGAAGACTGTTGTGCTTTATTCCACGTCGTAGCTGAAAGATTTGGGGGTAGAAAACAGATAAAACCAGTACTGGAATAACATTTTTAACTACAGGCCTTTGCATTGTGCATGGACCCATATTCTTACAATTGCATCACGAATGAATAGTGACAGTCGCGGTCATTTATGTGACAAAACTATTCATTGGACTAATGCACTTCATTCAGAATTATATGTAAAATATTGTGTGTCAAGAATTCTCATTTGAAGATGTATGAGAGACACTCTGTCTCTTAAGATCATTTAATGTCATATTGAAAGGGGTTTTTGGAAAATGTGTTTACCTGAGCAGGAAATATATCGTGTCCTTCATGGTGACCTTTTATCTCTATCAAATGTGCACGTATATAGATGGTTTAAGAAAACCATAAAGAGCACTTGACAGAGTGAAGTAACTGATTTCCTATAACAGACAAAATCCATATAGATTGGTTGTTGCGAGTAAATGTCAGGAATATTTTGATACTGTATTACTGGCTGCAACTAATGCGTTTACTGGGTAATCAGCTGATTTGTTAATATTGTTACAGGCCATAGTACAACAAGTATAATATTTTAATAATCCCAATAATTAGCGCAAAGAAGGGGGTTAAACTGATATGCAAGAAAAACTAGATATTTCACTTGTATTTAAAGTGTTCTCTGCGTTTATTCCACTCTTGCACTTATTGACCACATCTGGGGATCATGGAAACTTTCTAGGGAAAGCTTGTACAGAGTAAAATAATTAATTTTGGTTTTAAAACAAATAACATTTTCACAGATTTATAAAAGAAAACCACAAGTAGCATGGAATCTTATAGAGGCCTGAACTTCACAGGCTGTGTTAGGCAATATGGCAGAATTGTGTGAGAGAAGTCTAGCAAGGCTGATCTCAATGTCGGGTACAACTTCTTGCATCTTTTAACAAAGTTCCAGATATTAGGGCGAGATTCTCAAACTGAAACAGAGATCACTGGAGAAAGTCAGCAGGTGCTGGCAGAGATAGTAAGAACCGCAGATGCTAGAGTCAGAGATAACACAGTGAAGAAGTATCCCGACCCGAAACATCAACCTTCCTGCTCCTCTGATGCTGCCTGGACTGCTGTGTTCCTCCAGATCCACACTGTGTTCTCTCTGGCAGTAACTAAGGTGAGATTCTCGCTAGGCAGCAGCATTTTCTTTTATGGGGATTATTGCTTGAAACGACCTCATTACTGCAAGACTGTACCTCTTTAACGTGCAGCTTTCTATCTTAGTATCTGTGTGAGCAAACCAGACATTGAGAATTCTCAACATGGAAACCAAACTTGGGTACCTGGTAACCTCAGCATCCTTGCCAGCCATGCCAAGCCTGTTAGTGTGTTGACACTTCAGGCACGGCCAGAAGCTATCAATCCTGCTGTATTAATATCTTCTTTTGTTTGGACACACAGGTCACTTGTCAGTAGGGATCTGCCTAAGATGGGGGTGGGGGGGTGCGCAGAAATGTCTTGAATCTTGGTTTTCCACTACATCATGTACCAGCTGTCCAAGCCGCAAGCACGCTGCACGGTCATTCAATCAAGTGGCCAGGTCCAAAACGGTTCGGACAGAGTGTGCCATAGTATCCTGGCGTGCTGTACCCTGCTCAAGCAGAGGGCACGGTGATACGATAAATGGTGACGAGCTGGAGGAATACAGAGCAGTCATCGAGGAGCTGGATGTTGATATTGAGCAAGAGAAAGCTCTCCTTGTGGTTGACAGAGCTTACCTACACCACCCACTACAGAGCAGATGGGACCTGACTGACACTCGTTTCCAATGGAAGACCATGCACTGTCAAGGTCCAGATGCCAGCATTTGATACACATTGTTGGGGGGGTAAGCTGTAGCCCATTTCCTTTCTGTTCTATTTTGCTGGCTGTCAATAAAGTCGCGTGGTTGGACTTGTCTGAATGTTTCCCCTTTTACAATGAACCCTTACTGGGCAATGAGAAGATGTGGGCGACCAATTGGACATTGGGGAAAGAGAAGTGGGAGTGTCAGCTGTGTTGGCTATGTGTGCCACAAGCAGCATGGTGTTTTGGTCGCTGTGCCATTATGTTGCCAGTGAAGGGTAATGGCACAGCAGCCTTTCAAACTTGACTCAAGTGTAAGGGGTGGCAGTCTTTCAGCAGACAACCGCTGACTGGCACGTTGTTCTGGGAATGGTGTGTGGTGAGGTGGGCTAGAATTGATCGTGAGAAAGGCCAAAGAAGTGGGAACGGTAGTTAACAAGTTACGTTTGGTAAAGTACAGTGATAAATCTCATCAGGCTTCACGGCAAGAATCCCTCCAAAAAAACTCAATGTAACTCTGAACTTAGCCAAAAAATCATAACATTCAGCCGATATTATATATAAAATAGGTCAATGCCTAAAATATGACTGTGGTGATACACACTTACCAACCTCAAGTATGCATGAGACTCCATCCCTCACACAGCTGACTAGAAATTCCCAAATAAAATTGGTAACCGATGTATTTTAGTCTAAGCTGTTCCACCAGACTTCCAAGGAACTCTAACATCGTGCCATGGGAATTTCACATCCATGATTGGACAAGTAGGGAATGTGCCAGAAAAAGGTGGATAGTATGTCAAATCCACAAAGAAATGTTATTAATCTACCAGCCAGACCATATCAAAGTTCTAAACTCTGTACTATATAACTCAACAATATGGAGACAATTGTCTGTCTGAAATTGGTCAAAAATTAGTGACAGAAATGGCTGACATCTTCTTTCCCCAGGGCACAAATATGATAAAATAAATGGTTTCATTCTATGAAATAAGTGATGTCGACAGGAAATGCCAGAATTGAAATTTAAGAACAGTCTTTTGGGACAAATATGAAGTGAATCAAAACTTGCCCCTCCTCATACGTCCTGCACCACCCAACCAATTCAACCATGATCTCACCAACCCCCACACCTCAGCAGTTTGGATATTGCAGGCAATTTGAGAAATATGTTCATTTTTGGTAAAATCATAGGACCCTGAGGTTTCCTGACACATATTACAAGTTCAAAATTGGAGCAATTCACTGAGATAAGTCATTCTTACATCCCATAAACAGTAGAAAAAAATATATTTTTGATAAACTGCCTTCAAAATTTGGTGAATGTACAATGTGCAAGAAATGATGCAATGTCACACGATTTTACTTTCTCTTGCAATCTTGTGGCATGACAAAGCAACAGTAAAATGTTTCTTAAATAATGTTAATGTTTTTCTTCCTTCATCTGACTCTGAAAATAATCTTTAGCTGTCCAATGAGACCAAGAAAATAACAGTTAATATGTAGAATTGAAACTCGGAATAAAGGGATAAGTTCTTATTCGTGTGAAAGGCTACTGGACACAAAGCCACAAATGATTCAAGTTCCAATGTCAGGTTATATTCAAAGTCACTGCACTAACTGGTGACTTTACTGAGATGTTCAACATTATAAGCAATTTTGACAGGGTAATGAAGGATATTCTGTTTCCACTAATTGGCATGCCAGTAACTAGGGAACATAATTTCAAGACTGTTAGCAAGAGAGCAAGGGGAGAGATGAGGAGAAATATCATTAGTCAGAGAGTTGTTAGGATTTGGAATGCGCTATCTGGGAGACTGGTGAAGACAGAGACCACACAAGGCTTCAAAAGAGAGCTGGATATTTATTTGGAAGTGATGAATTTAGAGGGCTATGTAGTAAGGGCTGGAGAATAGAAACTAGCTGGGTAGCTGTTTCGGGAGCTGATACAGAGGCAATGGGCTGAATTGTCTCCTTCTGTACTGTGAAATTCTATGATTCTATGTATTGGTGTGTTTTCATCCAGGCTTTTCAGGGGAATGTGATACAGCAGAAGGAAAATTTTCAAAAAGAACAAATCAGAAGGTTTATCTTACTGCACATTTAAATCTCCAAACAGATGTCTGGAATTTTCATTGGTCTCCTTTCACGGGAGCCCAGGAATCCTTTAGTGAAATGGACAATAGTGACATGGAGGAGAAAAATTGGCACAGAAGGAGCTCTTCAGGCTTTCTTTTTAAAAAAAATGTGGTGGGCACAGTCAGGCAAGTTCTAATCTGAGTACCACAGGGGTGTGGGCAATGCTAGCTAGTGAAAGATTAGTCAGTACAATAAATTAGACATGAAAAGCTACAACTAACATTTAGCTCTGAACTCTGAAAAAACATCTCTCGTTGTACAATCCAAAATGTTGACTGGGTAGGGCTTTGCCAGGAGCTGTAATTGGTCATTTCTCAAGAAAAAGTACAAAAACAAATTGCCTTTTTTAAAATTTAAAAATGTAGAAAGTTTGAGACACAGTGCATTGAGCTTAGGAATGAAACTGGTCTTCACTGGGAATGTAAATGTGCAGAATCAGCAGACCACTTTAAACTCTGCTCGATCTCGCTTCTGTGTTAATGATAAAGAAAAAGGAGCAGGATGTGCAAGATTTGCCAATTCACAATTACCCATTTTGCTCAACTGCCGAAGGCTTACTTAACCCACTTCTATCTCGTAGAGACGTGTTGATGGAGATCAGTCACGCACTTAAATGAGACTGTTGATAGATGAACACCCAACCCAGTTCCAAACAAAAATACCTTTGAATTAAATGTGAAGAAGCTGGTCTGGGGTGCTCATTCTGCAATGAGGTTTTTGGAGAACAAAACCAGAAAATGCTGGAAATGATCAGTGGGCCTGGCGGCGTTTATATAGAATGAAGACAAAGTTATCAGATCAGGTCAAAGATTCATCACAAACACTGGAAGAAGTTGAAGGTTTGACATTGTTTAAGCAAGTGCAGAGGGAGGAAAACTTCAAACGAGTCAGACTGGATACAAAACATTAACTCTGTTTCTCCCTCCATAACCCACACCCGTTCAGTTTCTCCAACATTTTCTGAGTTTGTTTCAGAATTCCAACATCCGCAGTATTTTCCTTCTTTATAAAATTTCCACACTGTGGTGCTAACTATTTCTGGCTGCGGCATGGTCTTCCTTCCCAATCGTTTGGAATAATAACCAACATTCCATGAGTAAATGGCTGCCAGCAGTTTTTGATTGACCCAATCAATTCTCTTGGGTGGAAGGCAACCGAATGTTCTTTGCACAAATCTGCAAGGTGTCACAGAAGTTGGAGATATTCCTATTTAGTCCTTACATTAAAGTAAACAAGTTGAACAGCTGAAAAAAAAAATCCAAAGAACTGTGGATGCTGGAAAATCAGAAACAAAAACTGAAATTGCTAGAGAAACTCAGCAAAAATGGTAGCATCTGTGGCGAGAAAGCAGAGTTAATCTTTCGAGTCCAGTGATCTATCGTTCGATTTCCAGCATTCTTAGTTCTTTGTTTTATTCCGCTCAACCTTCCCTTCTGAAGGCAGGACAGTCCCAACTTCTGCAATCTTTCCCAAAATAACCTGAAGTTCCTCACCCCTGGGATTCATGAATAAAACCCGATCCTGCTTTTCATGCCTGCATTTCATAACGTGCGTAGATTGGTGGAATAAAAGTAAGGACTAATGAAATGCTTGATCACCACATTGCTCGCTTTCAAGTTTGTATTTGGTTGTTAAAATAGACAGAGAGAAGGAGCAGGGAACAACAAAATGGCAGCAGAAGGTCACACTATGGGAAGATGCTTAAAGTTGTTCTGAAAGACACAGGGCATTTTGTTAAAATGTGAATGAAAATGTAAAGTGTGAAGTTACCCACTTTGATAGGAAGAAACAAGGTATAGATATTTTGTAAAAGGATCTCCTGTGGGCCTCCTCCAGTGTCACAATGACACCACCTGGAAACTGGAGGAGCAGCACCTCATATTCCGCCTTGGGAACCTACAACCCAATGGTCTCAAGGTGGACTTGTTTCAAAATCTCCCCACCCCTGACCTCATCCCATGACCAACCCTCCCTCTCAGCCCCGCCTCTTTGACCTGTCTGTCTTCTCTCCCACCTATCCACTCCTCCCACCTCACTGACCAATCCCCACCACTGCCCACCTGCACTCACCTATCACCATCCTACCTACCTTCCCCAGCCCCACCCCTCCTCTCTCTATTTGTTTCAGAGTTCCCTTTCCCCACCCCCATTTCTGAAGAAGGGTTCCAACCCGAAACATCAGGTTTCCTGGTCCTCTGATGCTGCCTGGCCTGCTGTGTTTCTCCAGCTCCTCATTGTGTTATCTCTGACTCCAGCATTGGCAGTTCTTACTATCTCAGATTACTGAGAGGCCTAGATAGAGTGGATGTGGAGAAGATGCTTTCACTAGAAGGGGAGACTGGAAACTGAGGGCACAGCCTCAGAGTGAAGGAATGACCCTTTAGATCAGGAGGAATTTCTTCATCCAGAGCGTAGTTAATCTGTGGATCTCATTGCCGAAGCATGCTGCGGAGGCCAAATCATTGAGTGTATTTAAGACAGAGATAGATAGGTTCTTGATTAGTAAGGGGGTCATGAATTACAGAGAGAAGGCAGGAGAATAGACTTGAGAAACATATCAGCCATGATCGAATGGTTGAGCGGAGTCAGTGAGCTGAATGGCCTAATTCTGCTCCTATATGTTATGGTCTAAGATCTGCTTGCCCTAGTAGGAATTTTGCAGAAGCTGTCAGAATACAGACCATAATATACCCGATACATATATACATCCCAGTTCACCTTTCAGCTCCTAAACACTAATGTTGATTTAATAAACATTGTGCTTTCTTCTTCTTATTGACTTTACCAACTAACTAAAGAAGCTTTCATATGAAATCTTATGAACTTTCCATTTTGAAGGTCTATTCTAGTGCAGATTTTTCTCACACTTTGTGCTCAAGTCTAACATAAATAGAAAGAAAAGCAGTTAGATATTGTTTCAAGCCAAACTATAAAACTCTGTGATGCCAGGAGGCATATGATCATTACACACTTCCGAACATAATTAGGTAGTAAATATTTTGCGTAACCTAGCTGCTAGTGCTGCCTGAACTGTACATATGTGATTGTTAGTCCTATACAGCGGTGAGCTCTCGGGGTGGAGGGTGGGGGAGTGGATGAACTAAATTGCACCCTTCTGTACCCGCCCTGCTGTCAAAACCTAGAGCAATCACCACATTCATCTCAAAAACAGGCTCATGGGAAGCAGATTTTATTATTTTTAATTTCAAAAGTATACTTTATTCATAAAAACGTCTTAATATGCGTATGTAGTCACTCAAGCAGTTCACTTCTGTACAGTTGCATATGAAGAAATAAATAAACATTGGAGTTTGATTCTATCCAGCAAATAAACCAAAGGCATTTCTTACTTGTACAAAGAAATAGTAAGAACTGCTGATGCTGGAGTCAGAGATAACACAGTGTGGAGCTGGAGGAACACAGCAGGTCAGGCACCATCGGAAGAGCAGGAAGCTGATGTTTCGGGTTGGGACCCCTCAAGAAGGGTCCTGACCTGAAACATCAGTTTTCCTGCTCCTCCAATGCTGCCTGACCCGCTGTGTTCCTCCAGCTCCACATTGTGCTATCTCTTACTTGTACAAGCCTGTATTTATGTACCTTTGAGGCATCAGGAGACGCTGATAACTGAATGGACCCCCATTTACCTTCAGCAGGAAGATCTTAGACAGTGGTCTTACCCCACTGTGCCTTGGCAGCAGCTGCGCCAAACTTTAGTACGTCCCTCAGCACGTAGTCCTGGATCTTGGAATGTACCAGTCTGCAACATTCAGTCAACCTCAGCTGCATGTTCTGGAAGACCAACGAGTTTCGGGCAGACCAAAAAGTGTCTTTCACTGAGTTGATGGTCCTCCAGGCACAGTCAATGTTTGTCCCTGTGTGCTTCCCGTGGAGCAGACTGTAGAGTCCTGTGTCACAGAACTTTGATGAAAACCATTGCATCTTTCTCCAGACTTCCTTTACAAAGGCACATTCCAGCAGAAGATGTGTGACAGTCTCAACATCCACCCCGCTCCTCCAACCCCGCAGCTGCTTCGAGGGCAAAGTGGAGGAGCGCGCAGAGTCCAGCTGTACATGAAGAATCTGACATCTAGTGCCCTCCTCACCACCAGCCAAGTGATGGTTTGGTGCTTGTTGGAAAGTCCTAGTGATGAGGCATTCTGCCAAATGACTTTGACAGTCTGTTCAGGGAAAACCCAACAGGATCCACCCTCTTTGTTTCCCGCCGGTTCTCAAGGATGCAAATTTCTCCACAATGGTGATATAGAAAGGTCCAACTACTCAAAATGTTCTGTGGCAACGAGGCCAGTTCCATCCTTCACAACACCAGGGAGAGGTAAAACGTCAGAACGTAGTGACACTTGGTATTTGCATACCGAAGGTCTACACACAGCTTGATGTGGCCACACACAAGTGTGACCATCAGGATGAGGATGGCTTTGGGTACATTCTAACCTACCCTTATTCAGAGATTTGTACATTATGTCCCTATGGACACAGTACAAGAAACACCTCCAGATGAAGTGGGAGGTGGCTTGGGTGACTGCAACAGTGCAGGTTCTGGAAATGAGCCCGACCCGCTCCACATACAACAGAGTGCCTCACATGTGATGATCAGGTTTTTACTGCAATGGAGAGGTTACAGTGCTCCCAAAAGCACAGTTTTTGTCTCTCCTTGGCGATGTGCTCCTCCCAAGATTTTGTGTGCGCCCCAGGCCCTCCAAATCATATTCCTAGCACTTTCAGGTAGTCTGTCCTGACGGCGAAGGGGATAAAGGATCGGTTAGCCCAGTTCCCAAAGAACATGGCTTCACTCCTGCCCCTATTTACTTTGGCCCCCTAGGCCAGTTTAAACTGGTCGAAGGTGCTCATGTGTCTGTGCACTGACAGCAGACCTGAGCAGAAAATGGTGATGTTATCCATGTACAGGAAGGCTTTGACCTGTGGGCCTCTGCTGCATGGAATAGTCACCCCCCTCAGGCTTGCATTTTTACTGATGGACTCAGCAAAAGCCTCTATACAAGATACAATCAAGGCAGGAGAGTGGGCAGCCTGCTCATGTGAGGCAGGTAGTTGGATGATTTATATACACCACTTGTTTTACCATTTTTAAGTGCCTTTGTCTTCTTAATCCTTCACAAGGTTATTCCAGATTTCTGCAGATGTCCTCTCAAAGTGGACTCCATGCTCTAAATGCTGAATGTAAGGAGGCTGGAAATTTGGACCCCCTTATGCAAATAGGGAGAGAGAATTGGGCTGTTGATCAACATCCTAACAGAGGACAGCATTTTTCCTCAGGCCAAAAAATAGTCTGTATTTAAATACTCCCAATAAATGAACAGTGCTTTCAGTATTTCCATAGATAAGTGCTCAAAGTGTACTTTTATTGCAAAATATTTCATCTCTAGACAGTGGCCTCAGGATAATATGAAAGCAACCAGTTAGTGCAATACTTTTAAGATACTGTCACCATAGGCAGAAATGGGATTATATCAACCATTACCCGTATTATCTCCAGGGTTAGTTTTGCATGGGGATTTTTCATTCTGTTGGCTTCAAATACAAACTGTACAAACTTAAAACAAGCGACAGATACAGGAAACAAATAAATCTGCTGATTTAATATATTTTTTTCTTGGACTAGAAACTAGCCAGAAGTAAAAGTGCTAGTCGTAACTTGAAACAGAGAAGAAGACAACAATCAAAGTCAATATTGTTACACAATGAAATTGGCTACTTGATGGCCTGGGGTACTATGAGAAAAGTTGTGCAAAGCATCTGTAACGCATGGGTTCTGTTCATGGTGTTCGACACCAAGATGTTATAAACAATGACTGAATACTCCCTGAATGATTGCAAAATTGAGTAAAGATGAGTGCAGGACATCTCTTAAAGGCAAAACTTACAACAACATTCATACAATATACGATAGTTTAAAACAAAACATTATTGTGGCGTGCCTTCAACTCACGAATGTCTGAACTCTGGAATTCCCTCCCAAAACTTCTCCATCCTTCTACCCTTCTTCTTTTAAGCTCCTATTGACTACATTTTTGCCCAAGCTTTTGGCAATCTGCTCAAACAGTATTTTGGCTTGGGATTTATTTTGCTTTATACCCTTGTGTGTAACACTTTGATTCAGTTTATTAAACGTAAAGGTACTATACAATTATAAGCTGTTACTTTGCTGAGTAACACTCAATTTTTCTAATAGATTTTGATGCTTCTAAATGCTAATATCTAGACTTCAAATGCATGCTTTGTTTCATAAATATTCCATAACAAACAGGCATTAATTGTCAATTCTAATGATATTGTTGAGAATAAAAGTGCTGTTTTTCACAAGGCCATCCAGTCAAGCTGTGGTATTGGTATTCTGTGTGCCTGCCTCTTTGTCTTCATGGATGACAAAACTATGATTGGTAGCTATGTTCCTAAGGGGTTAAACACAGGAGTTCAGAAAGGTGAAGAAAAACTCACATGATCTATGAACCCTCTGGAAAGGTGTCAAATGTGTCTCCCTGTCCTGTAATCAACTGAAGGTCAATGGTCGAGGCTCCAAAGAGTCTGCCACATGTCCTACCATGCGCTTTTTGTACTGATAAACAACCATTGTATAGTTTTTACAGCCACCCTAATAACATAAGTCTGCTAACAAAAGTTCTCTTTCACTGCTGTGAACTGAATGATGCAAGGGTTACTGAAAACCGACTAAATTTAGAAAATAGTTGAACGTTCACTTTTTTTTAACTATTTTCAAGTTACCTGGAAAGGAAAGGCTATACGACTGTAAGCGTGGTTAAAGGGAACTGGTTAAAATATTAGTGCTGATGCAACCACAGCTGCACCTGTACCAGATTGACTGATCCTCATAAAAATGTCCAGATTAATTAGTCTTAAATGTAGCTAAGCCTTAGGCATGCTTAGTTGAATGTTGGATGGATTTTATCATTGCAGGTTACACAGCTTTTTGTGTATTCCAGCAAGCTTGGAAAATGTGTCGAGTTTCCAGCAGTTGAGTTTTGATGTTCATGCAAAAGTCACTCCTGCTACAAAAAAAAGGTCAGGATATTTTAGCCTCAATTTAATGGCACCAACCAACTTCTGACCAGGAAGTTGGCAAGAAGAGTTGCACATTCTCGGCAGCCATGCTCCAGGAGCAGGTAAGACTGTAGGACTGGCTGCTCTTCTGTATCATGGACGTCTTTGTCATTGATTGTGGTGGTTGGAGCACAAATGGGGCACAATTGTGGCGACAGAGGCTAGGATTTTGTCGCAGGGTCCTGCAGAGTGCCCTTACCTCTGACCCCACCAGCAATACTTTTTAAAATGAAGCGGCCATTCTGAGTTTTGTGCCTCTGGCCCTGAAACGGTAGCAATTGTTACGTAAGTTTAGAAGGACACCCCTATCCATATGCTGTTCACTACTACCACAAATTGGAGTTGGGTCTTGTTTGCCATGAGCAGCAGAATTTTCCTTTATGTGAATCTCCTTGTACTGACTGCATGGAAAGTCTTAGCAGATTAACCGCAGCAGTACAGGTTACAGCTGTTTCAGTTGCCATTCTCCCAGTTTATTTCAGATGGGTGGGATTAAAGTCTCCTCTTTGTCTGACACAAAGTAAATAGGCATTATTCAAGAATTTGGTTGGATGAATTAGAATGCTGAAGATCCAAACGTTTAATTCTGCAGCGCAGCTGAGAACATCTCTATCCGGCAGTGAAATATGTGGCAGAATCCTACCATCTTTTGATTTTAGATTCAAATGCTATCTGGGCAGGAAGTGAGGTCATTCTACAAGTGTGAATAGTTTTTAGTTATCTAGGTTCAAAGCCTCTCATCTTCCATGAATGTAACGTAACGTATTTATCAAACAATCGCATTGAATTTAAGGGTTAAAAGAAATATACATTTATAGTATCTGTATCCTATTTTTAAAAATTCCATCCCAGTATGAGTTTTCAACCAGTCATTCTTATAAGTTATCGTGTAAATCTTTCATTAAGAGGGAGGTCACCCAGCTCTGTATTAGACATTATGCAAAGGTAAAACTGTGGATGCAAACACCTAAAGGGAAGTAACTATTATTCATGTGAATCAAACCACTTTAAGTAGAAGTTAAGGACACTGATAACAAGCAATGTTGTTTAGAGATCGTAAGAATTGCCGATGCTTGATTCAGAAATAACACAGTGTGGAGCTGGAGGAACACAGCAGGCCAGGCAGCAACAGAGGAGCAGGAAAGTTGATGTTTCGGGCCAGGACCCTTCTTCAGATTGTGCACCCAGAACAATCTATAACTTGGATACTTGAACCCTGCAATTTCAAAAGCTGACAGTAATTTTGGAAGCAAATCCACAATGCAATATCTTAATTACAGTGATGCAGTTAGGAAAACTCGACAAAAAAATACAATAGTCATCATTTTGACTTCAAACTGTAATGACACCATGTGATTCATTATGAAAATTGATGTAAGAGTGAGTATATTGCAGGTCACAGAGAACTGAAGTTAATACAGAGACATACACATCAGTGCAAGGCCTAGTTATCTTTAGAAATGTAGAAACGGATCAGACAAAAGAAAAGATAAAGGTCCATCTAACTGAATGGTTCTCAAATCTTTACAACCAGGGACCTCTTATCTAGGGAAAAGACTCTGCCGATCACCTACCAGTCCTACCCTGCTGGCCTTCAATTGCCACTGTCATAATATTAATGGAAAATAATATAAACCATAAATAAATGCTGTTTCTTAGGTGCTAAAAACAAAATATTTAATGACATTCATTCATTAGACATCGTATACATAGAAACATTCATAACACAAACATTAATTCTACAAGGGAATATGTTTATTTGCAATGCTCTAATAAATGATACAAAACCATCACAAAACCATCTGAGAAACTAATACTTACCTTGTACCTATACTAATCAAACAAATTCAGTCAGAAAGTAAATATTATGGATAAAACCACTGACCTCAGATGATGTGTGGAGGTTGGAGTTCCCACCTGCTCTTTACCAATGCCTCAGACTTGGCTTTGCACATTAATAACTTCCATCCTGTGCCAGCCTACAGCCTACTAATGATCCATAGGGCACTCTTTAAGAATCATTGATCTAGCTCACCTTTAACCATCCTGGCAGAAGCAGAATACAATTATAATGGAGTTGTTAACTGATCAGAGTAATCGATTTCTATTAATGAACAACAGCCCCACATATAAGATTAGGGAAAGCCAGATATTAAAATTGCTGCAGCTTACCAGAAATTAGCGAAGTGTGATTTATGGTGAGATTCATGGAGGGTTTCTCTTCACAAGCCTGCGCAAGTTTTATCATACTTTTTTTTCAAACTTGCTTTTTTTAAATTAATTTTGCAACATGTCTCTATGGTGACACATACAGGGGTGGCATGGTGGCTCAGTGGTTACACTGTTACCTCACAGCAGCAGGGATCCAGGTTCAATTCCAACCTTGCGCGACTGTCTGTGCGAAGTTTGCATGTTCTCCCCGTGCCTGCGTGGGTTTCCTCTGGGTGTTCCACTTTCCTCCCACAGTCCAAAGATGTGCAGGCTGGGTGGGTTG
The DNA here is from genome assembly GCA_024137785.1 of Ginglymostoma cirratum. NCBI lineage: Eukaryota > Metazoa > Chordata > Chondrichthyes > Orectolobiformes > Ginglymostomatidae > Ginglymostoma > Ginglymostoma cirratum. Next base: position 4,724,596 of record JAHRHZ010000082.1, read on the forward strand.
GCCATGCTAAATTGCCCATAGTGTTCAGGGCTGTGTAGATTAGGGGGTGCTCCGAGGGCTGGTGTGGACTTGTTGGGCCAAAGGGCCTGTTTCTACACTGTAGAGATTCTATTCTACACTCATCATTGGTGGAAGAGTTGGCCATTGTTGGAACCTCCTGGGACATGCTCCATCTTTAAACCTTAGTTGTGCACAAGTCAAGCACTGGCAGTCCACAGTTGCCTTGTATCCTTCATTTCTCGTTACCCCAGACTTGTGTGATGGAGGATAACTGGGCAATATAGTGGCTCAGTGATTAGCACTACTGCTTCACAGTACCAGGGACCCATGTTCAATCTAGCCTTGGGTGATTGTGTGGAGTTTGCACATTCACCCCATGTCTGTGTGGGTTTCTACCAGGTAATCCAGTTTCCTCCCACAGTCTGAAGATGTACAGTTTAGTTGGATTGGCCATGCTAAATTGTCCCATAGTGTCCAGGGAAGTGTAGGCTAGATGGATTGGCCGTGGTAAATGTGGTGTTGTGGCAATAGGGTAGGGGGATAGATCTAGGTAGGATGCTCTTTAGAGGGTTGGTGCAGACTCAATAGGCTGAATGGCCTCTTTCTACACTGTAGGTTTTCTATGATTCCTACTTTGGCACCCTACTTTCCTGAGTGAGACCTGGAGATCCTGCTGGGTGGGAGGTTTGTGTAGTCACTGCCCACGGTACGTGTCCTGAGATTTTAGTGACTGATGAAGGTCTAGAAGAGCAGGCGATAAGCTGGAGTCACCAGGTTACCTGTGACTTACATATTGGGAATTGTCACCATCTGGTTTCTCGTCATGAGTGAGAGAATCAGAAACTGCATATCAATGAGACAAGATAATGGAATAATAAGATGTTAATGCATGTTACGGGCTTCTCACTGCTCACTAGTGAGAATCTCACTTCACCACTTAATATTGGATTAAAAAATGAGATTATTTTCTCTTGATGGGGCTAGCTCTCCCCTCCTGCCTTTGCATGACTCTCCTGATTTTCTTGTAAATGCTCATGTAGATGAGGAACTGGGAATGTTGCACCATGTATGTCCAAATTTATCTGTTAGTCCCAAACAAACTGTGCTTGCCACGTATCATGTTTCAAACTACTCACATATTGTGTCCCAAGCAGTGATCCTAACAAGGATTAAAAAGAATATTTCCAATAGTGTAATTGGTAAATATACTGCTCACTGTCATTTTGCACAGTGCATTACAGTAGAGATTTAGATTCATTCTGGTTTGAGGTGATGGATCAAAGGAGTGATCATAGTTGGGACGTTAGTGATTGTCTGGAGGATTGCTGTTGAACCATAGAGGAAACATCTCAGTCTGCTTATTGGCCAGTGGATCCAAGTGAAAAGACCAATTGCCTAGCTGGGAGAGAACAGAGTGGCCAGCTTGCAGTGCTGTCCAATTGCCCTACATGAAATGAAGAACTCCTGTTTAGAAGCATGCATTTCTTGTGCACAATCACCGATTTGCTTCATTTTAATGTGGGGGCTGCCTGCAGACCAGTAGAGCTCAAACTGGCAGCTGTCATTTTAAATATCAAGCGCTGATTACTGCTCCAGACTCAGCATGAACGGAATATTCAACTCGAAATGGGTTTATTGTTCCAGAATTCCTCATAGCAGATGCACTGCCCCAGCTTACCCTTTCCATGACAAGCCTGCAGGCAATACTTTGGAATACTGAGGCTTCCGGGAGCACCACAGTGACCCTGGCAGAGTCTGAGAATGGCACAGCAATTCCTGACTTCTCACAGAGCTTCATTATCTGCAGAAGGTTCTAAACACAGCCAGTAGGGCTTGTGTTTACCTCCACGGGGAATTGTGATTACCACCATCAGTTCCAAACAGTTGAGATCATTTTAACTTCCCCTGCCCATGTCCTAAGGCCATCTATCCTTGCACTCACCCCTCCCCCACACTTTCCCTGCCCCAAAAGCCAATCCATTGTTGTTTAAACTTAACTTGATAGTTTGGAAGTTTTCTCATTTAATGCAAACCCTGAGGGTTCATGCAACAAAATGAAGGCATTCACCAGAAATAACGCTCATGTTAAGTATATCCCTGATGTGGTAAAATGTGGTTAGGCAAAAACAGGATTAATTTGGCTGAGGTTGTTGTGGTATGATGCAATTAAGTGGAGAAATGGCACAAAGAAATAAAATGTTAGTTGCATCACCAGCATGAGCTGCGTCTATCCAGTTAATGTGAGTGATCTGCCCAAACTTGTTGTAATGCAGGAAGGCTTATTGTCAAACATTGCTGAACTTTCAGAAACTCATGTTTAGGATAGAAAGTTGGAAGTGAGTCAACTTTGTGTGAACGTGAATTCACTTTGACTGTCAATTGGTTTTCTGCTCACGATTTTCAACTACTCATTTCATTGTTTGATTGCTCCATTTTTTTGGTGGAAAAGATCTGATTCTTTTACGCTTCTATTTGCCACTATAAGGCACTAAATTTTCCAGTTACAAATTCGTACTGGCATAAATGAGACCCACTTGAAGTAGGCCTCATGTGGATTTGATGCTGAGATGCTTGCCAATCTAACAGTGGGGATGTCACATAATGATTATTTAAACCAACATACACCTCCTCAATGACCCGAGTTCGTTTTTAATGGCAACAAGCATTGAGACTGAATCATTATCCATTGCAATAAAGGCAATAAATTAAATTTTCTCTCTCTATGTTGCTCTTTATGCCAACAATACTGCTCTAGATTCACATCAAACTGAGGAAAAAATCATTTCTAAACAGGTGAACACTCCCATTTAAACAGCAAACAGAAGGATGCCATATGATTGTTATTCGTAACCCAGTTTTATTTTAAATAAACAATTAAATAGATTATTAACAAACAACCATTCACTCACACTCTCTTCTTTTCAGCTCATTCTCCATGATTACAGCATATTGCTCATACAAATCATTATTTAAAAAGAAGCTTACAAAATGGAGATGTTGGACCATTTCTCTCGCCAAGTCACAGAACTTCAGTAAACACATATAAAACTTTTCCTCAATTTTATTGTTCATTTGCTCGCAGACAGCATTGATAAAAGTGAGTTTGTAACATTACAGACAATCAAGAAATAACACTAGCACAATTTTTTTTAAAAACTGCCATGACTGACAAAACATATATTTCCACACTCTGGGAAATAAGTCAGATCCTGGTGCCTACAGCATAAACATTTTCTCTTTATTGGTGACCCATTTGCCGAAATATATGCTTCAGGTAAAGTAAGTTAGAGGGCACGAATAAATGGACCCTGGTGGACTGACATAAATCAGTCCCCATTTTAAAGTTATACACTATACTCTGCATTATACAATATACACCACAGTTCTTAACACACGTAGATTTGATTGAACCTTCTCTGCAATAAGAGCTGAAATTTGGAGAGGAGCAAAACCTGAGGTGTTTCACTGACTCAACTGGTGGAATCATGTAACTACAGTGTGGCTAGTGTTCCATGAGCAATTTCTATAACTGGGTTGAGTACAATCGAAACGTTGCCAGGAAATTAACACAGTTCTAAGATTTAATATGATATAAATTAACAAATAATATCAAAAAGAAGAATGAGTTATGTATCTTACCACAGCACAACAAACTGACAATAGATTTTGTAATTTGAGTGCAGGTGCGTTTTTATTCTTGATATTACTTTTGGCTGTGTTTATTGTCAACGTCACTGCTGTGTTGCACAGCAGCCATGCATGTGCATACAGAGCTGTGGTGCAAAAGAACGCAGTAGTGTCTGCCTAGAACAGAGATGGCTCTCCCATATAGTCACACTGCTCAGTGGTTCAATTTGGCAGGTCACTGAAATCAATGGACATTTCACCTGCTGCTCTAATGATCATTAAATGCATCTCCATATGACAGTGGATGTCAGATAATTTCCTGCTGTAATTTGAATAATATCATCAGTCTCACTTTTCTTGCTTTAGGCAGGTTTTTATACCTACAGTCAGTGAGAGGAGCATTTGTAATCTCTGGGAGAAATTCCTTCAAATAGACCTGTTATTTTATATTGCTGCCAAAAACCAGCAATGCCAACTAAATTCTCGAAAGGAAATTAAAGCAGAGCACCTGCCTGCAGAGGTGTTAACATATTTCTGAAGAGATATTCGTCCTGATGTGACCAGCACTACGTATGCAGTGGAGAGGCAGCTGCGCATTGTTTCCAGTATTGGCAACACACACTCCAATTCTCCTCTGCTGTTCTTCATTTCCTGCAGCCTGCATAGGGAACTCACACTGTACCTGTGCAAACATTGATGTGATGTATGACCTCAAAATCCATGACTGTGCATACCAGATGTGCCTGTGAATCTCCAAATCCGGTGAGTAAAGTGGGAAATCATGCTCTCTGCCAACACCATAAACTCAATTCCCAGCCCGGTCGTAGGGTCATAGAGTAATACAGCATGGAAGCAGACCCTTTGATCCAAACAGCCCATGCCGACCATAATCTCAAACTAGTTTAGTCCCACCTGCCTGCACATGGCCCATATCCCTTTAAACATTTCTTGCTCAAGCCCTCATCCAAATGTCTTTTAAATGTTGTAACTGCATCCAAATCCATCACTTCCTCTGGCCGTTCGTTCCATACGTAAACCACTCTGTGTAAAAAAATTCCCCTCATATCTTTTTCAAATCTTTCTCCTCTTATCTAAAAATATGCACCCGAGTTTTGAACTCCCTCACCCCAGGGAAAAGACATCTGCCATTTACTTTATCTGTACCCCATATGATCTTATAAATCTCTATAAGGTCACCTCTCAACCTCCGACCCTCCAGTGAAAAAAGTCCCAACCTATCCAGCCTCTCCTTTTAACTTAAACCCTCCATTCCCAGCAACATCCTCATAAATGTCTTCTGAACCCTCTCCAGCTAAATAATATCCTTTCTATAACAGGGAGACCAGAACTGGTTACAATACTTCAGAAGAGGCTTCACCAGTGCCCTATATAACCTCAACATAACCTCCCAGCTCCTACACTCAAAGGTCTGAGTAATGAAGGCAAGTGTGATAAGCACCTTCTTAACCACCCTGTAGTCATGTGATGCAAACTTCAAAGAATTATGTACCTGATCCCCTAGGTTTCTCTGTTCTACAACACTACACCAGGCCTTATTTTTAATTGTCTTAAGTCTTGCCTTTGTTTGTTTTACCAAAAATGCAATACCTTGCATTTATTCTTGGAAGTCATTCGGCGATGTACAGTAATATCAACCTCCACAAAGTATCACTTCACAGAATGAAGTTCCTATTGTCTGAAATGAAAAGAAAGATTTGCATTTCTGTCACCTCTTCCTCAGTCTCAAGACATCCTAAAGTTAATGAATTACTTTTGAAGAAGAGACATTGCTATAAGAAATGGGGCAGCCAACGTTCAGACAACAAGGGATAAGTATTGGCCAGGATGTCATGAAGACTTCAACTACTCTCCTTTGAAAAGCACTATGAGGTCCTTCTGTCTTCTTGAACGGGCAGACTACATCTCATATAAAATCCCATCTGAAAACAAAAGTTTTAAATTCAAGGACAGAACCAGAGGAAGTGGTGGAGACGGGTACAATTACAACATTGAAACGGCATCTGGAGGGTGTATGAATAGGAAGGGTTAAAAGGAAATGGGCCAGATGCTGGCAAATGGGGTTAGATCAGATTGTGATGTTTCATTGGCGCAGATGAGTTGGACTGAAGGGTCTGTTTCCATGCTGTACGACTATGACTATTACAACCTGTGGACAGGTAATTTCATTCATAGGATCATAGAATGACTGCAGCGTTGAAAGAGGTCATTCAACTCATAATGTCAATGCCGGCCCTTCTAGGAAGCTTTCCTCCTGGTGCATTATTGGTTTAGGGCAGCCCAGAGTGGAACATGTCCGATTGTGTTTTATGTATTTGAAGCTGTACTAAGAAACCGATAGCTACAGGGAGCATTTTACAGCCTGTTGCATAGGAGCAAGAGTAGGCCATCCAGCTCATTGTGCTTTACCTACCATTCACTACAATCATGGCTGATCAAATACTTCAATGTCTTTTCCCCAACTCGTCTTCATAATACTATATTCCACTGGTTAACAGAAATCTATCAATCTCTGCCTTAAACATACTCAAAAACTGAGCTTCTACAGCCATTTACCAATACTCACGACACTTTGAGTAAAATAAATCCTCCTCTTTTTGGACCTACTTGGTATCCATCTTAGTTTTAAATTGTGCCCCTTGTTCAAGACTTCCCAAGGAAAACATTTTACTTCCATCAACCATATCACTTCAAGTAACTTTTCAGTTTGGTTTCCAAAATATATCTCATGTTGACTGGAGGTCAGACAGCATCAGAGGAGCAGGAAAGTCGATGTTTCAGGTTTACACCCTTCATCAGGACTGATGTCGACTTTCCTGCTCCTCTGATGCTGCCCCTGCTGTGTTCCTCCAGCTCCACTTGGTATTGACTCTGACTTTTTCCAGCATCTGCAGTTCTTGTTATCTCATCAACACAACATGCTATCTTGCTATCTCATACTGGCTGACAATCCACAGTTCTGCTATTGTACAATGTATGTAACACAATATGTGTATGTGTTGGCACATTTACAGAATGTCACATTTGAAATGTTTTGAGACAGGGAAAGACATCCATTTTCTCAAAACATTTCTAACAATCTTTGTTCAGTTTATATTGTGACCAAGAGACCTTGCAGTTCACTGAGCATTTTTTTTGTGCAGTCAGTATCCTATGAAATGTTGAGCCTCTACTACCTACAATAGCCGCACTAACAGGGTGCTGAAGTGTTGTGTTATAAAGTAACTTATGGAACGATATAAGGTTTGGACAGTGACTTTGTATTTATTCATCCATAGGTCATGGGCATTGTTGGCTGAGCCAGCATTAATTGCTCAACCCTATTTGCCTTTTAGAAGATGGCATCCATGAACGGCCGCAGTCCATTTGGTCTAGGTACACCCTCAGTGCTGTAAGGTGAGATAGGGAGCTCTAGGATTTTGACTCGTGTTACTGGAGGAACAGTGAATTATTTTCAAGTCAGGTGGGGTGTGGCTTGCAGGTGATCTAGCAGGTGGCGGTATTCCCATCTATCTGTCCTTCTAAATGGAACTGGCCATGGAAGGTGCTGTCTTGGGATCTTTGGTGAATTTCTGCAGAGTATCTTGTGAATGGTTCACATGACTGCTGCAGTGTGTGGGTGGTGGAGAGAGTGCGTGTTTGCGGATGTGGTGCCAGTCAAGCGGATTGTTTTGTTCTGGATGTTGTCGAGCTTCTCGAGTTTGTCAGAGCTGCACCCATCCAAGTAAGTGCGGAGTATTCCATCACAGTCCTGACTTGTCTCTTGAAGATGGTGGGCAGGTTTTGGGGAGTCAGGGGTTGAGTTAGTTGCTGCAGGATTCATAGCCTCAGACCTGCTCTTGTAAGTACAGTATTTATCTGGCTCGTCCAGTTCAGTTTCTGGCCAATGATAAAAGTTAACAGGTAAAGTCACCATAATCCCACTCTCTCATTGGAGAGAGAGACAGTTGGTGGTGGTCTAACCTGAGGGTCACCACATCAGGCAAGGGGAGAAGCCTTCATAGTAATCTCAGCCAGTATGTGAATTGAGACCACACTGTTGGCATTACTCTGTTACAAAGCAGCTGTCTAGCTAATCTGAGCTAACCTTTACAAATGATAAGCCCCAAGACGTTGATAGTAAACGGCAAAGTCATTGAATGTCAAAGGGCAATTGTTAGATTCTCCTTTTCTTGGAGATGATAATTGCTTAACACTTGTATGGTGCAAATATTACTTGCTGCTTGTCAGTCCAAACCTGGATATTGACCAAGTCTTTCTGCATTTGGACATGCACTGCTTCACTGTCTGAGGAGTCACAAATAATGTTGAACATTGTATAATCATTAATGAACATCCCTACTTCTGACCTTAAGATGGAGGGAAGGTCATGGATACAGCGACTGAAGATGGTTGGTCGTTCAGAGATGTCCTGAGTTTAAGATGACTAACCTCCAGCATGCGCAATCATCCTTTTTATGTGCTAGGCATGACTTCAAACAGTGGAGAGATTTCACCTTGATTCCATTAGCTCTAGTTTAGTTAGGGCTCCTTGATACCACACTCAGTGAAATGCAGCTTTGATGTCAAGGGCCATCACCCTCACCTCACCTCTGAAATTCAGCTCTTTTGTGCATGTTTGAACAAAGGTTGTAATGAGACAAGGAGCTGATTGGCCCTGGTAGAACCCAAATTGAGCAACAGCGAGCAGTTTATTGCCAAGCAAGTGCTGCTTGATAGCACTGTTGATGACACCTTCCATCACTTTATTGATGATTGAGAGTAGACTGATGAGGTGGTATTTGGTGGGTTGGGTTTTCATGTACAGGACATACTTGGACAATTTCCACATTGTCAGGTAGATATTAGTAGCTGTACTGCAACACTTCGGCTAGGGTGTGGCAAGTTGTGGAGCACACGTTTTCAGTAATAATGTAGAATTGTTGTCAGGGCCTGTTGTCTTTGCAGAATCCAATTCCTTCAGCTGTGTCTCATTGTCATGTGGAGTGAATCAAGTTGGCTGAAGACTAGCATCTGTGATGCTTGGGACCACTGGAGGGGACCAAGATAAATCATCCACTTGGACTTCTGCTGAAGAATGCTGCAAATGCTGGAATCTTTTGCAGCACTGTTTTGAACTCTCTTATCATTGAGGACAGGGATATTTGTGCAGCCTCCTGCTCCAGTAACTTGTTCACTCATCCACCACCATTCATGACAGGATGCAGCAGGACTGCAGAGTTTAGATCTAATCTATTGGTTAAAGAATCACTTAGCCCTTTGTATCACCAGCTGCTTATGCTGCTTGGCTGCAAATAGTCCCGTTTTATAGCCTTACTGGTTGACACCTCATTTTCAGGTGTGCCTGATATTGCTCTTGACAGGTCCTCCTGCACTCTCCATTGAAAGAGGGTTGATCCCCTGGTTTCATGGTAATAGTGGAGTGGTGGATATGCTGGGCTGTCGCATTGCAGATTTTGTTGGAGAACAATTTAGCTGATGCTGATGGCCCACAGCACCTCATGGATGCTCATCTTGAGTTATTGGGTTTGCTTAAAGTTAATCCCATTTAGCAAGGTGATAGTGCCACATTATGCAATGGAGGGTAACTTCAGTGACGGCGTGACTTGTCTCTACAAGAACTGTGAGGGGATCACTCTTAGCAACACTGTCATAGTCAGTTGCATCCGCTACAGGCAGATTGGTGACGATGAATTCAGCATGTTTTTCCATTACAGTCCAATGATATATACCACAGCGTGCTTTCCCTGAAGGAAATGATGTAAAAGTCTTGCCAATGAGTAAAGCCTCTACCACCTCCATTAAATATTGTCCAAGGTATAGAGAGTTAGAATCTTGGTTGAAAATGTACAATATCTAAAACTAATTCATAAAACTTGGCCTGGACTTTCCATTGGCCAGATAGTCCTTGTCATAGTCAATGTGGATTCCCCTTCACAGCACGCTTCAAAGAAATTCCCAAGAAATTGAACATCCCTCTGGACTATTCCCCCAAACTTGAAAGCCTCTGAAAGTATCAATTTGAGTTGGAGATTTTGGAGGGTTCCAATGAAATTAAGTTAATAGCAGGGGAGTAGAATATAGGAGAATCAAAATCTTGTTGCAACGTCATAGAGCATTGTTTAGGCCACTGATGGAATACCATGTGCAGTTCTGGTCACCACACTATTGGAAGGATGTGATTGCACTGGAGAGGGTGCAGCGGAGATTCACCCAAATGTTGCCTGAGATGAAAAGTTGCAGTTATTAGGAGAGACTGGGCTTGTTTTCCCTGGAGCAGAGGAGACTGAGGGGGAATCTGACTGAGTTAAACAAAATTATGAAAGGCATAGATAGGGTAGGTCAGGAGAGCCTTGCCCCATTGCACGCATGTTTTAAACCAGGGGTATAAGTTTAAGGCGACGAGTAAATTGTTTAGAGGAGATCTGAGGAAAAGGTTTTTCACCTGGAGGGTGGTAGAAATATGGAACATTATGCTGAGAGGGTGACGGAGGCAGGTACTCTCATAGCACTTAAGAAGCATCTGGATGAGTTCTTAATATGCCAGGGCACAGTAGGCTCTGGGCCAAGTGCAGGTAAAAATGAGATTAGTATAGTTTGGTGTTTGTTGGTCAGCATAGAAATGTTGGGCAAAATGCCTGTTTCTAAACTGTATGAACTATAACCAAAGATAGTAATGCCAGGGACATTATATGCAAGGTATGATTCTGTGAGTATGACTATGTCAGGCTGTTGCTTAACTAGTCTGCGAGACAGCTCTCCCAATTTTGACACTAACCCCCAGAAGTTGGCAAGGAAGACATTGCAGGATTGACAGATCCGGGTGGTGCAGCCAGTTTCATTTCTGTTTTGAGACCTTTTGGTGGTTTGATATAACAGAGTGGCTTGCTAGTTTAGATAGCAGTTCAGAATCAAGTAAATTGCTACGGGTCTGGAGTCACAATAGGCCAGACCAGGTAAGGATGGCAGATCATCTTCCCTAAGGGACATTAGTGAAATAGGTGGGTTTTTACAAAAATCAACAATTTCATTGTCTTCATTGGACTTTGAATTCAAGATTTTATCGAATTAAAATTCCACCATCTGCCAAGTCCCAAGAAGTATTCCTCGATCTTTGAATTATTAGTTCAGCAACAGAAACCCTACGTTTTTCCTTAATACTCCTGTACAATGATGACAAAGTGATTGTACACTGCACTGATTAAAGGGCAAACTTTTAAATTTTAGGAATCAGGATCTAAATATTTAAAATTTGATAGTCAGTATCCAAAATGATATCCCAGTCTATCATGCTTTGTTGATGTGCACTAATGTCTCTATTCATGTGCAAAATAATCCATTTGTTAAACAATGCTATCTATCCACCACACCGATGATAACACTCCCACCTGGTGACTTGCAGTTACTGCACTGTAGACCATCTCAAATGAGGTTGATTGTCAGACAAATATAGGAGTGGGCTATTAAAGGAGAACTCAAAAAATTTAAGGAGGCAATATCAACCAATGAACTGTGTACCTGTGTATTCTGTCAGTATGTAAACTGCATGTCCCACACTTTGTATAAAGTGTACAATTTAACAAAAGTATAACCATTAACATCTGCCTGTTATTTACTCAGAAAAACAGCATGTCATTCATCCCTTTGAGCCTGCCCCACCATTTTATTAATGTAGTGATTGGAACCAGGATGACTTCGTTTCATATGAGGTTGTTGATTGGGGTTGTTAACCTAGGCCAATCAGGAAAGAGATAACAAGGTGTAGAGCTGGATGAGCACAGCAGGCCAAGCAGCATCAGAGGAGTGGGAAGGCTGACATTTTGGGCTGAGAGCCTTCAGAAAATAATCAGGAAAGTCCTGGTTGACCAATACAACCAGGAGATTAGAATCCCCTATGGTCAGGGGACTGTCTCTGAGCTGGCTGGCCACAGGCAGTGTACTGTACACAAGTAAATAAAGGGATACCATTTTTTCTGAAGAAGGGTCTAGGCCCAAAACGTCAGCCTTCCTGCTCTTCTGATGCTGCTTGGCCTGCTGTGTTCATCCAGCTCTACACCTTGTTATCTCTTGGTTTTCACAGTCCTTTCTTATGGCAAAATTGTTCCTTGATTAGTGTTTAATTGGTTCAAAACTAATTTGTAGAGCTTCCTGTTCTATCTTCACAAACTGCAGAGGAAAGTCTTTCTTGAGGATATTGCCAGTTTCCTTCCTCATATATGAACCACTATCAGAACAGCCCTTACACTAACAATTATAATGAAGGTGTTTACTTTTTTTCTTATCATCACTGAGTTTCTTTACCCAGAGCATGGTTATAATATGAAACTTGTCACCACAGGGAGTAGTTGAGGTAATATGGCAGAGAAGTAATTAAGTGGGAACTAGATAAATAAATGAGGGAGAATTAAGTAATACCAAAGTATGAGATTACATATAGCTGAGTGGAACATGAAGAATATGAAGGTAAGGAATATTAATTCATAATATAATCAGTTTATACATATATTGAAGCTTTTAAAGATAAGTTATATTTGCTGATCTGTAATACGCTGACTTGAAGCTAATGGATACTTCTGAATTCACATTCTGTTCTGTGGAGACCCCACATAGGCCATGGCATCTCCTGGAAGTGGGAACAATTTCCTCCCATCTCATCAAATGGAAGAAGGATCTTACAGGAGTTAGTGGCTGGGATATTAAAAGTATCAATCACATTGCTCTTGAACAATAGCTAAAGGGAAGCCATGTGAGACATGTACTTGTCCTCTCTCTTTTTTGGGAATATCCAAAGGACATGGAGTGAGATGGGGTCAGAGATAAAAGGTACTGCAGATGCTGGAGAATCCGAGATAACAAGGTGTGGAGCTGGATGAACACAGCAGGCCAAGCAGCATCATAGGAGCAGGAAAGCTTGACGTTTTGGGCCTAGCCCCTT
>JAHRHZ010000082.1:4737575-4770865 GCA_024137785.1 Ginglymostoma cirratum
AAACGTCAAGCTTTCCTGCTCCTATGATGCTGCTTGGCCTGCTGTGTTCATCCAGCTCCACACCTTGTTATCTTGGAGTGAGATGGTGTGGTGCAAACATTTTGTGTGGCTGTCGGAATTTAGACCTGGGCAACGTGCAACTTTGGTCCCCTTATCTAAAGGAAGATTTACTGGCTTTGGATGCAGTTCCAAACAGGTTGATTCCACATATGGTGTGATTGTTTTATGAGGAGAGATTGACTAGACAGTCTGTGTGGAGTTTGCACTTTCTCCCCGTGTCTGTGTAGATTTCCTCCAGGTGCTTGAGTTTCCTCCCACAGTCCAAAGATGTGTAGGTTAGGCAGATTAGCCATGTAAACATTGCCCCATAGTGTCTAGGCATGTGAAGGTTGCTGCTTGGCCTGCTGTGTTCATCCAGCTTTACACCTTGTTATCTCAGATTCTCCAGCATCTGCAGTTCCTACTATCTCTGAAGGTTAAGTGGGTTAGCCATGGTAAAAGCCCCATGCGGGGTTATGGGGATGGAGTGGGTGGGTCTGTTTGAGATGTTCTTCACAGGGTTGGTGCAGGCTCAATGGGCTGAATGGTCTCTTTCTGCGCTGTAGGGATTTCATGATACCAGATTGGGCCTGAACTCATTGGAATCTAGAAAATGATAGGTGACCTTATTGAAACATACAAGATTTTTAGGGGACTTACAGGGTAGATGTGGGAAGGGTGTTTCCCCTCATGGGAGAGTTTAGGACCAGCTGACATCATCTCAGAATAAGAGGTTTCCCTTTAAAACCAGGGATGAGGAAGAATTTTTTTTCTCTTAGAGGTTTGTGAATTTGTGGAATTCTTTAAAGCAGAAAGCTGTAGAGGCTGGGTCATTAAGTACGTTCAAGACTGAGATACACAGATTTTTAATCAGTAAGCATATAACGGGTTCTAGGGAAAAGGCAGGAAAGTGGAGTTGTGGGCTATCAGATCAGCCATGATCCCATTAAGTGGTGGAGCAGAGTCAACGGGCTGAACGGCCTACTTCTGCTCTTCTGTCTTATAATCTTAAAAGGTAAAAGCTCCTGGAGTAAGGATTTATCTCCATTTCTCTCCTCAATTTTCCATCTAAGTTCTGACCTTTGTTGACCAAAAGTGGCTACATTCTTACAGCAGACAGAAACTCTCTAGTAAAAGTCATTGGATTTTCTACGCTCAGGAACTGAGGACGAAAGGGAATAAACAGCCACAACTGAAAAGGAACTGCCTCAGTGAGAACCAAAACATCTGACGCAATCTATGAATCCTTATTGACTTTAATATGTCTTACTTGGCTGAGTTTAACATGTGTAAAGTTTGTCTTTCTTTTGTCTATTTGGGAAGCATATATTTGCATACTGACAGAGTACACACACAAGCACATGTGTAATATCAGTTCATTGTTTTATATTGTTTTATTATAGACTCCGAGTTCTGCTTTAGTAGTCCACTCCTATATTTGTTTTACAATCAACTCCATTTAAGGTTGATTACAATGCAGTATCTACAAGACACCAGGAGGGAGTGTTATCATAGGTGTGGTGGATAGATAGCATTGTTTAACAAATGGATTACATTGCACGTGAATGGAGATATCAGTGTACCACAACAAAGCATTGTAGACTCAACAAGTCCAGCATCTTGGATACTAAAATAACAAATTTAAAATAGTTAGATCCTGATTTCTAAAATCCGAAAGTTTACATTTTAATCAGTGCAGCTTACAATCACTTCATTAAAATAATAATGGCCTGAATCATACCAAAGGTTGTTTAAGTATCATTTAGGGGGATTGTCACGGAGGGTGGTCTCCCCAAGATCTTGTGACTTGCCTTGTATTATCTTAACCGAACTCACTTCATTAACTCGGTACCATGGCCTCATGGCACATCAATCATTGCGCTCAGCCACTCACCACAGGTGCAAAAGCTGGCCACTGCCAAAACCTGTCAAGATACCAAGCATTGGTGCCATCTTTAAAGCCCAGCCATGTACCTTGTTAAGCACTTGTGGTCTGCAGCTTCCCTGCACTGTTCGTTTTATTTGACCTGGACATATCAGACAGGCGGTAACTGATAGCCCGCTTTGCCCAGGGCTGCCTGGATGTATAGCTAGACAGGGCAAGCATGCGCTCACTGTCTATGGAGTGTGACCCGAGACGCTGGTGACAGATAGAAGTCGGAGGACCAAGCAGTCAACCGGAGTCACCAGACTTGCTCTTGCTGGGAATTGTCACTGTTTGGTTTCTACCGAGTGGGTGTGAGAATTTGAAACTCGACATCAATGAGATGAGTTGGCGTAATAATGAGGATATTAATGCATGAAAATAGGCCTATTCTCACTCATTAATGAGAATCTGGCTTCACCATTCAACACTTGGTTAGCGACAAACATCTGCACCTCCCAGCCGCGAACAATTTCAACTCCCCCTCCCACTCCTTGGACGACATGTCCATCCTGGGCCTCCTGCAGTGCCACAACGATGCCACCCGAAGGTTGCAGGAACAGCATCTCATATTTCGCTTGGGAACCCTGCAGCCCAATGCTATCAATGTGGACTTCACAAGCTTCAAAATCTCCCCTCCCCCTACCGCATCTCAAAACCAGCCCAGATCGTCCCCGCCTCCCTAACCTGTCCTTCCTCCCACCTATCCACTCCTCCCACCTCAAGCCCCATCCCCATCTCCTACCTACCAGCCTCATCCCGCCTCTTTGACCTGTCCGTCCTCCCTGGACTGACCTATCCCCTCCCTAACTCCCCACCTATACTCACCTTTACTGGCTCCAACCCCGCCTCTTTGACCGGTCTGTCTCCTCTCCACCCATCTTCTCCTCTATCCATCTTCTATCCGCCTCCCCCTCTCTCCCTATTTATTTCAGAATCCCCTTCCCCTCCCCCATTTCTGAAGAAGAGTCTAGACCCGAAACGTCAGCCTTCCTGCTCCTCTGATGCTGCTTGGCCTGCTGCGTTCATCCAGCTCTACACCTTGTTATATTGGTTAGAGAATGAGATCTTTTTCAGTCAACAGCAGGAATCTCCTTAGTGCTGATCTCACCCAACTCTCCCAAATTTCTCATTAATACCCCCGTCATTTGGGGCCAGGAAGATTCCACGCAGTGTAACTAAGCAGAATGGATATGTACATGTTTAATATTTTCACCTGGATTGGTTTTAACAGTAAAACTATTCCCTGACATGTTTAACTCAACAATACCTCTCAGTTTTAATTATTTCACGTATAGTAAATTACAGTACAAATAATCTGTAAAGCACATAGACAATGTGCAATCCACCATCCTCTTCTAATCCAAAACTTCTACTACTTTCAAATGTGGAATGGAAAAAGAGGAAAATCATTCCAATCTTCTCCGCCTCATCATAACAAGAAGGAGGAATGTATTTATGCATAACAACAGGCATGGAGCATTTCACCCAAATGGCTAGTTTCTGTGTTGTATATCGTATGAAACTCCATGTAAGTCTCCACAATCCACCTCAAACAGACCAATGCTCTGTAAACTACATTTATATTCTATACTATTTCATCATTTTTGCCCCTCCATTTATCTATCCCTCTAATGTGTCACCATTTATGTTCTATTCTCATTTGCCACTTTTGGCAATAGTTTCTTACTTCATTCTTTGAATCTATAATATTATTCACCAATTTTCCATATGTTTCTTCAAAATTAGCTATATCTGCTAATTTATTATCAGATTCAAACTTCAATATACTTTCCTCTGTTACAAAATCCAGCTCATTTACTTATAAAATGGAAAACTACAGTTTTGGCATTGATCTTCGAGAAGACTACCTGCTTCTGTTCATCAATCTAAAAATTTTGTTTTAATCCCAATGTTCTTCTTCCCTAATCACATATAGTATTCTATTTTTGTTGTGAAGCTCTATTTGGGTCACTGAATTGTCACTCTTGTATAGAATATCCTGTCTACTGAATCTAATGAAGAATTCCAATGAATGTGTTGAAAACTATACAGTTTTCAATAAATCAAATTGACATTTGTTTCTTATTTATACTTTTCTGAGTGATTGCAACAACCAAATGGCACATTCTGCATGCAAAGCTAAATAAAGTGATGTCACAGTGAATACTGTGTATTCCACAGATAAAGTGTATAGTAGAGAAAACTGTACATTCTTTAACATATATGCAATGTGTACACCAGCAGTGTGTCACTTCAGAAGAAAATCACTGAAGATTGTGTGAATAGAACTGAGAGCTGAAACTGTTCCACACCCAACAGATGGGAGTGTTAAAACTATTAAAGTACATCTCAGTTTAATTTGCAAAATGTTAAAATTGAACTGAAAAAGACATACAGAGGATTTTCATGGGATGCAACCTTTGAGAGCTATTCGGTCACTTAATCAGTGTTCAATAGATGTGGAGTATGGCGGTGACAAATGAGAACTATCTCTACTGATGGGACTGATATGCCTCTCTATTTCCACTGGAGTTCAGAGGAGTATTTTCCAGTGTTCTGAAAATTACCAAAATAGTTGGTTTTGGATGTTGAAGCAGTAGGTTTCTTTAATGATAGATGTTCCTCAAAAAAATTAAAAGAAACATTGAGTTGCGTGATGAAGACAAAGTGCTTCTTATCTCAAATGCCGAACAAAGATAAATTATGACAGTCCACAAATTTGATCAATAAATGTGATGTTCTATCAGGTACAAATGACAAGAAGGGATGAATGCAATTAATTTTTAACTACCACAGACCAATGGGGAACTTTAATTATTCATTAAACAAGGCCCTGCATCTTCTCCTAATGAGATGTGAGGGAGTTTTTCATTAATGTTAAACTCACTCCGTGTTTCATGTCCATGTTAGTTAAGGGACAGGGTCACTCTGATAGACCAGTGGAGGTGGTATTAAACACTAATGTGTAAATGTAATTTATATCCAAATTAAATGAAAAACATTGCGTTCAGCACTGTGCATAATGCTGGTACCTTCTGATGTGAATTGTCAATATAGTATGTTGTATGGCCACACTGTTTTTCCACATACCCATACAGACATCAATATCAATACCAATACATCAAAAAAACCTCAGGGATTTATGATCAGATTTGATGTGAAAAAATACAAAACAATAAAACATTTGGTTAGCTGCATTAATAAAATGCCGAGACAATATAGTTTAGATACTGATTGTGCTTCATGTTGTTATCATTTACAGAGATCAAACATTGAGAGATGAATGTTAATTATGGATTGAGTTAAACACATTTCTTTCAACTACTTCTTTACCATTTATCGATATGCTAAGGATCAGGAGTTGCTTTCCCAATAATTGCCATAATGTGCATAATGATGGTTGTTGTAGGAACTTCCACTGTCAGCCTACTGCCATTTTGTTGCAGTTGCCACCTCAGTTTGTATTAATGCATATCATCGAGACAGTGTTAGCTCTGCAATGCCACCAGTACCTGGACTGGAGATTTCTTATACCATCACTAGAATTGCAAGAGAGGAAGAGGTCTGAGTCTTTGCTACCATAATTTTTATTGTAGCAATATTTTGGAGGACAAGAGAGAAAGTTAAATACAGCTTATTCAACAGACAGTTTCTTTTTGTGTGCACTAGTTCTCTCAGGCAGAAAAAAGTAATTTGTAATCTTATTCTGATGGCCAGAAGCCAGACTTGTGACAGCCTGTATTTAAGAAAGCATTCATTCTTTCCAAGAGCACCTATCCTTTTACTGGTATTTTAATCTGAGATGCATTGTTTGTTATGGTTTATTTTACCTTGTAAGCAAATAATTGGTGATCTGTGTGAAGTAGCTATCAATCTGACCTTTCAGCAATATAATACTACACCTGTGTGGGAACTTGTTCATTCAGTTCTCCAGATGGCTAGAGTGCGATTCAGAAAACCACCAACGGTGCAGGTTCAATCCATGTATCAGCTGTGGCAACTCAGGAATACTTGTGGAATTTTGCCCCTTAATCTAGTCAATTGCCTATTTTAAATGGAATGAGAGTTGCCTATGGTCCTTTGGGGCAATGGCTAATCAATTCATTGACTACATCAGTGTACTTTAATTGAATGTATTGCTTGGACTAGTTTTGTTTAATAAAGAGGTACTAAAGTGGCTTTCCATTGATGGTTCAATGGATCATTGTTTCTAGTCTAGGCAGAAAATTTAAATTGTTCGGAATTCTTTTTGGAAATACATATTTTCTGCGATTGGGTCCGAAAGGGGTTGGACTCAGTCCTGGTAAAACTCTATATGGGCTCTCTCTGTCGAGCCATATTGGCACTAGGGTAAGGTAGAGGATGAAGTCCATGGAATTATGGGATCAGCACCTTCAGAAGAGAAGTAAGCAGACAGAACTGAAGGAAAAGTAGACAAAAGTATCAGAATAGATATTTGGGTTTCAATACTTGAGGAACCATCTCCGGTATAAGATAATGCCTTTAGTAGAAAAGATGGAAGAAGAAAAAAGTTGGAAGTTAAAGAAACGAGATAATGACAACTTTATTTTTTGATAATTTTATGGATTGTGCTTGAAACAAGTTGGAAAGGCCCAGATCAGTTTCAATCAGGGCATTTTCATTTCTTTGTTCAGATGTTAAATCATGTTAACTCATTACAATTTCAAGGGTTTGATGTATCCCTAACTAATTAAAACAGACTTATGAAAACACCTTCCCCACCTTGTATTAATGTATAGAAATCAAAAGTGAAGATAAATACTGAACAACATATATTGTCTTCATTAACCAGAACAGGGGTGAAATGATTGTCATCTTTGCAACTTTTTAAATATTTGGAGCTCTTAACTGCTCTGTTTCAACATAGTGCCAAGTTTTAAAGTTTTTGGAGTTGAGAAATGTGCAACAATGTTCTACTCCATCAATTATTTTAGGGAGCTTCAAGAATCCATGTGTGCCAATGAAAACCTTTGAACCTGATGAGATGTCAACCTTCTCTATTTGCTGATTCCTTATGGTTGCCCTATTAAGATAAAGAAATGACTGCATGAGGTCTCAGGCTTAGTCCTAGGTGGACTTATAACATGTGCGCTCAGGTGACTGCTAAGTGTGCCAACTATAGCTTAGATGCTGGAACTCTTGCGTTTGAGTCATAACATTTGGGGTTCAAGTTGATCACAAAAATCTAGCTGATACTCAGGGCATGCTGTATTGTTGAAGGTGTCATCTTTCAGACAGGACATTAAACTGAGTTCCAATCTGAATGTAAATGATCCCATGGTGCTATCTGAAAAAGAATAGAGGAGTTATCCTCTGGTGCCTCAACTATTATTTATGCTTCAATCACCAACACAAGAAGTGGTTATCCTACTTGTTGGAGATTGCTGTCGCCAAATTGGTTAGCACTTTTCTTCACTTACACAATGATTACGTTTCAGAAGTGTTTGATTAGAATTAGAATTAGATTTCATTGTCACATGTACTCAAGTATAGAAATACATGAGTGCAGTGAAAAGCGTACAAAGTCGCCATTCTCCAGTGCCACTTTGGTTACAAAACCAGAATTTTTAAAACGAACAACAGCAGAATAAAAGATAGCCAAAAGATAAGAAAACATCCAGTTCGGAACCACCGGAGCAGGAGCTCGGGCCTAGCCATGGCCTGGAGTCTCGATCAGACTGCAGGTCTCACATTGATCACCAGGAGGAGCCACATTCTTGCTGTGCAACTGCCTCCAATCACAGGGAGGAGCCAGGTCCGCCGCCATCGCTGCCTCTGACTGTGCCAAAGCTGCCGATTAACTTAGCACAAAAGGCTTTAAAGAAAAGAAAAATAATAAAAAAGAGAAAAAAAGAAAAAGAGCAAAAATTTAAAGAAAAGAAAGCAGATTGGACGTGTCCAGGGCTCAGGAGCCTGCACACAGACCCTGCCACTTTGCCATAATTTGTGTACAAAATACTTTGAGATGTCTAAGTGTCATGAAAAGTATTATGTAAATACAAATCTTTCATTTTTGCCATTATATTTTATCCCCATCTCTCTCTGAAAAGTAATATTTCACATGCTTGTAGCACTCATGTCATCACTACATTGTACTTTAACAACACTAGTAATGTTAACATTTTGCGCAGTCTGATCCTCTTAATGAGAATTTGAAGTAACTCCAGTTTTG
Source organism: Ginglymostoma cirratum (assembly GCA_024137785.1). Lineage (NCBI taxonomy): Eukaryota > Metazoa > Chordata > Chondrichthyes > Orectolobiformes > Ginglymostomatidae > Ginglymostoma > Ginglymostoma cirratum. The sequence continues at coordinate 4,745,735 of JAHRHZ010000082.1, forward strand.
TAGCAAATTGTCATATTTGGTGACATGGTCGATAGGTTCTTGTTCTTTACTGGGAACACATGAGTATTGGAATGGGAATAGACCTTTTCTCAGTCCTTTGAGCCTGATCAGTTACTTGATTAGATCATGGCTGATCTTTACCTCCACTCCATTTACTCATCTAAGCTCATGTCCTTCAGAACGTTATCTAACAATATTATGTTTCCAATTTATAACTCGACATAAACAAATAATAAAGCTTCAACAAGAATTTTTAGAGTACTATGTCACCCTGCTGTAGGAATGATACTATTAAATTGGAAAGGGTACAGAAAGAATTTACAGGGGTGTTCCTGAGACTGGAGGGTTTGAGTTCTAAAGAGAGGCTGGATAGGCTGGGATGATTTTTCCCTCGAGGGTAGGAGGTTGAGGGGTGATCTTAGAGAAGTTTATAAAATCATGATGGGCACAGATAAAGCAAATAGCAAAGGTCTTTTCCATAGGGTAGGAGAGTTTGAAACGAGAGGGCATAATTTTAAGGTGAGAGGGAAAAGATTTAAAAGGGATGAGAAGGGCAACTTTTCCACACAGATGATGATTCATATATGGAATGAACTGCAAGAGGAAGTAGTAGATGCGGGTACAGTTAAAACATTTAAAAGACATTTGTACATGAAAAGGAAAGGTTTAGAGGGATATGGGTCAAATGGGACTAGTTTAGTTTGGGAACCTGGTCAGCATGGATGAGTTGGACTGAAGGGGTTGTTTCCATGCCATATGGCTCAGTAAGACGGCACTCAGCAGTGTCTTGTCCATATCCAATCTTGTCCATGTTGTGTTAGTTCAATCTTATTGCAATTCTGCAGCTGTTCTTTGATGTTCTGTAACTACAGATCCGAAAACAAAAGGGGTATTTTAAAGACCTTCCATCTTAATGAGGAGGCAACAGGCCAATCTACCTCCAAACATCTGCTCTGAAAACTCTGCTCACATTTGATGGCGGTGACAACTGCCACCGCAGTCACTGAGACAACTTACAAAATGAAGTTAACATAGTCGTAGTGTCACTGGGTTAGTAATTGAGTAGCCCAGGCAAAAGTTCTGGGATAGGGGTTCAAATCTCCACACAGCAGCTAGTAGAATTTAAGTTGAATTCATAAAAGCTGGCAAAGAAATTAGTCTCAGCAGTGGTGATCATGACCAATGTTTGTTCTTAACTGTGCAGCCACTCCATTGTTCTATGTACCATGAACAGCTGATGATTTCCAATTCCAGAAGTCAAGTGCACAGACCTTGGTTCTCCACGCAGCCAGAGAGAAAATGTAGATGGAATGCTGATCATGGCATGGTTATTTTTTAAAGATTTGCTTCACTACTGTCCTTTAGGGAAGGAAACATGTATCCTCGCCTGGTCTAACTCCACGGCCACAACAATGTGAATGATTTTTAACTGCCCTCTGAAATGGCTTGACAAACAATTTAGTTCTAGGCAATTACAGAAGGGCAACACGTGCTAGCCTTGGCAGCAACGTCCATTTCCCGCGAAAGAATACTTCTGAAAAAAATTGAAAATGTTCTAAATAAACAAGCTCAACATTTTAAAAAGAAGCCATTTCACCCTATTTCTTACGCTAACGGGCACTTTCAAAACATTCCGGGATCTGGTTGCGCATTTTTGCCAAACTAATCAATTCTTCCTTGGGCCATATCTGTGTGCCATGTTTCATTGAAATAAAATCATTAATTTTCAGGATATATTGGCCCAGCTTTTTCTCCAGCTGGTTAATCATTTCTGAAGTGTATTTGGGAGTTGCACATGAGAACTCTGAGTAATCCCCCAGTGAAACAGACACCAAAGAAATTGCCCAATAGATTGAAGATTCTGCTGATCAATTCCCGTATGCCTGTGACCCTTCAAAAATATCTATTTAAATCAGAAAATTTGGAATTTGCCACTGCTGTTAAGCAAATACTTTCTCAGGAAACATTAGACTATTAAATAGCTAGTCTAACTCTTCTGGAATGCACTGTCTAGAAGGATGGTTGATTGAGTAACTCTCATAACATTTCAACAGTATTTAGATATTCACTTGCACTACCATAACCTCATGGGCTATGGCCAAAAGCTTGAAACTGGGATTAGTGTAATCAGATCTTTACTGACCAACATAGACATGATGGGCTGAATGACCTCCTTCTGTCCTGCAAATGTCTGTGAGTTAATGACACCCATGAAACTTTGTCTCATACACCCTCAACTACACGTCCCTGAAACCATTAACTGCTTTCAGACCCTGACCAAGCACCCCATTCTCTTCTGGGACCTGACAGTTCCCCCACTACCACCAGAAGCTGAATAGGTCCTGACACCCACCTTCAATCAAAACCTGACACTCTCCACCACCCTCCTGAGACCCACTCAGCAGCCTAACAAGTACACACCTGGCACCCTACTTACATGGCATCCTAAACCTACTGGTACTCTATATATCTGACACCTATCCCGGGCACTTTACCTATCTGGCCCTGTATCTCCCCCTACCTACCTGGCACCCAATGCTCCCAGCATCCTAACCTCACACTTACCTTATGTGCTTACCCTTTCATGGGAACAGTCAAAGCAGCTGCTTGTGATTCCTAACTTTGAAGTGACGAATTGCAGCACTTGTCTGAAGTAGGGGACAGGAGTGGGTTTGCCTTCCCTGATGGTTCTGCACTACCAGAGATCTGTCAGAATGGAGGTACAGCTCCACATTTCTGCAGGAGCCCTGATCAGAATCTCCTGTCTGCAAAATCTGGCCCTCTTCCATTTCATCTAAAATGAATGGAAATCTGGCCCTTTATTTACAGACTAATGGCACAAAAACATTACCTCAGCTATTCCAAATGCCCTAATACTTACACGCTCAGTCTTAGGTATACTTTACATATTCCCATATATGACTATCCTTCATTCAGTGACGCTGTAGCAAAGTTGTCATTGTCTTACCAGACCATAGGGCTGCCTGTCATCACAGACAGATAACAGGTGATTGTTCAACCGGAGACCACCATGTATCAGGCGAGGGGAAAGGTTGAGAAGGAGAGTCTTTCGTGGTAATCTTAGCCAGTGCGGGAATTGAACCCACACTGTCGTCATTGGTTACTATTGCAAACCAGCTGCCAAATGAGTAACCAATCCCATTATGGCAACATCAAGGTGTTTTTCATCCAGGTAATCTATTTTGTTCAAGTTTACAGGAGCCAATGCATTTAAAATTGCTTTATATCGTACCATCATTATGCTTCCAAATGCTTCACTTACTTTTTGAGGTGTGCTCATTGTATTTGCTTGTGTAAAAAACAATGCCAATGTGAGCAGAACAAACGTAATCAAGATCGATTGAAATATATTACCTTGAACTAATGAAAGAAAACCATGTGAATTATTCCAATGGGTGTTAATGCTTGGAAAGCACACATTAGGCGGGTCCCTGTTACAAGTGAGCTAGGCACAGAAGTAGGCTATTAGGGCCTTCAAACCAATCCTGCCACTGAATAAGAGATAGTAAGAACTGCAAATGCTGGAGTCAGAGATAGAGTCAGAGTCTGAAGAAGGATCCCGACCCAAAACTGCACCTCTGATACTGCTTGGCCTGCCGTGTTCCTCCAGCTCCACGCTGTTTTATCTCTGCCATTGAATAAGATTGTGATTGCTCTGATTGTAACCTGAACTCCACATTCCAACCCATTTCCGAAAATGCTTAAATGTTAAAGGCTGCAATTCTCTGGTGAAAATAACCAATGAGACCTAGCTGTTGAATTTGACATAAAACATTTCTGTCTTCTTATTATTTTTGTAAACAATAGAAATAAATGTGATTCCCCACTATTTGATCATTGTACTCTCAGTACTTATTCAAAGATGCATTGCAAACATTTTGTAACAGCTACGGTGAATATGGGTGAGAATTGAATGTTTAACAGTACTTACGCAAATTATCTGGCATAATACTGAATTGTGTAAATGAAGAAAAGTTGATATTTAATATTGAATCAGCCTGTCTAGGACATGAAGTGCCCCATTGTCTTTTGCTGTCTTTTTACCTTGTCTATCAGAATAGAGACCTGCTCAATCTGTTTTGAGGAAGAATTCACAGCAGATTCAACCCAGTTCCTAAAGGAGACTTTGGCATTCAGGAAATCAAAACCCTGTAAATTGACAAATTCATTCAGGTTGCAAGAATGGGAAGGAAATGTGCAACTTCCCACTAGCAAAGCAAAGGATGATATTCCGCTGTTAGATTTAGATCTCTTAAAGCAAAGCCCTAACCCGAGAGCATTTGACAACATTTGGTTCCGTTGCCTTAAACTGACATCCTCACTGCAACATGCACAAACAACAAAAGAACTCCTGAATACTGATGTTTCCTCCTGTGGATTATTTATTTCCCAGTGTAGCCATTTGTTGATAGGATACACAATCCCATATTACACAGCTTGTTCAATAACTGTTAAATAGAAGTGCACAGCCTGGAAGTTATTTAGAAGATCATACAATTTTTGTTGACACCAACCAAGGATTAAGAGTAACTATAGGATGTCAGGATGAATGTGCCATTTTCAATCCTGCTGGCTAATAATAAAGATTGCCTGTCTGAGCTGTTGAATGGTTTGTTTACTCCTTACCTTTTAGTCTTACCTCATCAGAAACATTATTGCATAAGTAGAACCGTAATAAAAATTGACATTTAATGCAGAATCAGCATTTTTTAAAATATCCATTACTATTATATCTATAAATGACTTATATGGGGCAAAGCGATTTTCTATCTACCACTTAATCATGAAGGAAACAAGGATAGGTGTATAATATCAATTTCTTATCTGAACCAATTCCACTCCTAATTCGCTGATATGTTTACCAGCAAAATTGTGGTGACATTTGAAACGGACTTCGTTGATTGTGGAACATTTCTGAAACTTTCAGGCTTTTGAAAGGTGCTAAATAAAGGTTTATTTTCTTGCCTTCTTTCTTTCAAAAACTTTCAGTTTTGTCATCCCTGGGACTTTTAAATAAAATTAGAATCATCAAGCAGCAGCCATTGACACACAGAACAGGAAACAGATATCAGCACCAAATCACTCTTCCTATTAACATTGCATCATTACGCAGGTCAGAGCCAAATTAGAGCAGGTAAGGTTATAAACCTAGTTCTAATAATTCAACCCATTTCTGGTTGTGTTGGTACTCCTTTGCATTTGACACCCTTTGCTTTACATCTTTTACACAGTGTACGACTTAGCTGTGATACTCAAGCAGTTGCCAACAACTGATTTGAGAGGATGAGATGGAGTATTGGGAAGTGGCTAACATGATGCATGTAAACTCTGGCATAGACCTATCAGGTAAAATACTCTACTTGTGTGCTAGTAACATAATGTACTTTAGGCACTTTGGATTTAAACCTTTCACCCAGATCTGGTAGAGCATAGATTGTTTTTGAGATAGAATATTCTACAAACACTATTTTTGTTGCTTGTTGAACTACCTACTGCTAACAACTCTGTTCCAAGATTTGTAATTTATGAACTCCTATTGACATTCCCAATTGTTGGAATGTCATAAATGCCAACAGATTGATCTGTGCAGTGAACAATGTTTACATCTGGGGCATTGTAACTAACATACCATACCATCCAACCCATACATACAAGGCATATTGATTTAAATGAACATAAGTGTTACAACATAAGTTTATGCATTCAAATACTGGGCAACTTTAGTAAAACAAATGTGTACAGCCGGTGGCCCTAAAAAATGAAAGATTCAGCAATTATTAGCACTGTTTATGTTTGTGACAGGTGAACATAATAAAAACGCTCAGAAGGTTAAATCTATTAGCTAAGCTCCTAATTAGGACATCTGAATGATGTAATGTTTATCTAAGGATAAATTGAAGTGCCTGTTATAATATGCTTTAGCGGGATTAAGATCCAATGTTTTACTGCTTTGTTTCTTGACAAACATTTAACCCAAAGCCTAGCGGTGACAAAAGAATTTCCAGTTACTATTTCCCTTTGTTGTACTGCACCAATCAGAAATTACCCACGGTCTGGAAAAAATCAGATGGACAAAAGTACCTTAAAAGAAGAATTCATTGAAAGTTTTCAGTTTGGATTTCTTAAAACAGCACTTCCTGGAGCTAACTGGAAAGCAGGCTATATTAGAAAAGATACCGAAAATGCTGGAGAAACTCAGCAGATCTGGCAGTATCTGTAGAGTGCGAAATACAGTTAAAGTTTCGAGTCCAGTATAACGTCTTCAGAACTGAAGACCTGAATAGAAAGGTAAATTGCGAGGAGAGCATAAGAAAGCTACAAAAAGATATAAATTGGTTATGTGTGTGAGCAAGGATTGGGCAAATGAAGTGTTATGTGAGCAAATGTGAAGTCCATTTTGATACAAAGAATGAAAAGAAAGCATATATAAATGAAAATAAATTGCAAAATTCTGAGATGCAGAGGAATCTGGGTGTCTGTGCGCATAAATTGCAAAAGACTAGTATAGAGGTACATCAAGTAATTAAGAAAGCTCAGAATGGGAGAGTTGCCTCATGAGGAAAAGTTTGACAGGCTGTATACACTGAAATATAGAAGGGTAAGAGGCAATTTGTTTGAAACATATAAGTTTCTGAGAGAGCTTGACGGTAAGGGGAAAGGATGCTTCCTCTTTTGGGAAAATCTAGGACTAGGGAGTCACCAATTAAAAGAAAGATGTCACCCATTTAAGACAGAAATAAGGAGAAACGTTTTCTCCCAGAGAGTCATAAATCTTTGGAACTCTGTTCCTCAAATGGTAGCGGAAGCACAGCCTTTGAATATATTAAAGACAGGGATGGTTAGATTCTTTGTGGTCAAAGGGTGAAATGTTAATAGGGTAAAGAAAGAATGTGGTACTATGGTTACAATCAATCATGATCTTAATAAATGGTAGAGCAAGATTAAGGGGCAAAATGGCCTACTCCTGCTCCTAACTTGCATGATTGTAAGTGTCAATTGTCAGAAGGTCCCATCTGGTTCACTAATGTCCTTTAGGGGACAAAATCTGCATCCTTAGCAGTTCTGGCCTACATGTAAATCCAGACCCAAAGAAATACATCCTTGACTCTTAACCACCTTCTGGATTGATGGAGCATGCCATTCAGTTCAAGCCAAAATGGGATGGACAAAAATTGTCTGTCCTGTCAACAGCGCCCAAACCTCAGGAAAGAATAGCATTTAATAACCGGAATTAATGTAATTGCTGCCTGTTCTGCTCTACCTTTTGCATCAGGTACACAATTCTTCATTATATTGCAGTTTCCTTTACATTGTGGAGAGTAAAAGTAGATTAGGAGACAATTTTGTGATATTTCTTGGCTGTCTGATGAAATAAATGCAAAGAGGTCAGTATCCCATCAACTATATTTATTTACACATAGAAAGTCCTTAACACTGATGCAGCTCCCTCAGAGCCTACTCTCAGAATGAACAGGATGTTCTTGTCTGTCAGCCAGGGCTCTCTGATTGGACCAGATTAATAGCCCCAATCAGGGAACTCATATTATGTGGGTCCACCTGCCTGACCTCATTATAAACACTACGTTCCTCCCACTCTGAGTCCAAGGACATAGCCCAGTTCTCTTTTCTTGGCAGCTCTTCCTGGGGCATTTTAGCACTGGGTCAGGTTCCTCCAACTCTGCCTCAAACAAGGGCAGCGTGAAATGCAGAGTAGCTCTCCTCTTGCACTTGGAGCATCTCAGAAGAAATTCATTCTCTTCTTCAGGTGGCAAAGGCGGTGAGACAGCTACATCCACCATGCCCATCTCAGATTCTGAGGTACCTTCAATGCTTGATGGAGAGGAGAACCCATGGGTTCTACCAGCCTTTCCAACTGTTCCAAGGAGCAGGGCATGTTTTGCTTTAGCCCTGTTTGCGAGTTTGCAGCTTTCATATTGTCCACATGCTTGTTCAAGACCGGTGCACTTGCCTGAACTTTATACGTCACTGGACCAGACCCCATTTTAACCATGCCTCATACCCGCATAGGGCTATTCCCTTGGTTCCTGCACCAAACTTCATCCCCTGAAGTAAACCGTCTCTCTCACCTCACATAGTCTTGTGTCCAGCATTGGTGTTCCTGGTGCCATTTCACCCTATACCCAGGCCTGGGAAGATCAGATTTAACCTGCTGCGGAGTCTTCTCCCCATTAGCAACTCTGCTGGAGCTGTCCCTGTAGTCATGCAAGGGATGGTCCTATTATCAAATAGGAACCGGGACAGTTTGGTATCTAGTGAAGTTGTAGGCTGCCTCTTTAAGCCTGCCTTCAAAGTTTGGACTGCGACTTCTGACAGACCATTGGACGAAGGATGGTGTGGAGCTGTCATTATATGTCAAATGCCATTCAACTTTAAAAAATACACAAATTCTCTGCTGGTAAATGATGGTCCGTTTTCTGGGACCAACATGTCCAGGAATCCGTGTATTGCAAAAGATGCACACAGTTTGTCTATTGCAGACCCCATGTTTGACAAATTAACTCTATACACGTCCACCCATTTTGAGTGGACATCCAAAATGACTAAGAACATTGAGCCCATGAAAGGACCTGCATAGTTGATCTATAACTGAGCCCAGCATTTATCCAACCATTCCCACGAATATGGGGGAGCTGCTGGTGGTAATTTTGTCCGTGTTGGCAGTCTGGCACTGCTCTACTAATGCAGCTATGTCTGCATTCAATCCTGGCCACCAAACGTAACTTCATACCAACAGCTTCATTTTGGATACCAATGGATGACTCTGGTTCAGTTCAGCCAATATCTGGCAGGCAATCTTTGTTTGGGACAATCACTCTTGCTCCCCGAAATTATATTCTGTCGTCTACTGGGATCTGGTCTCTCTGAGTCCAAAAAGTTTCAATTCAGGTTGTACTGATTCTTTGGATTCCCCTATCACCGCCAGCTGTTTCAGTTTTGCCAGGACCGGACCTTTCTGCGTCGAAAGTCTGATATTGTCAACTGTTACTGGAAGTGTGTCCAGGAAACTTAAACCCACTACGGACTCTTCCAGTGCTGGTACCACTGGTGGTGTATCTGCCAGTGGGCGGCAGCTCAATGCATCCACATTCATTACTTGGCCTCCCGGATGATGTTCCAACTTGTAGTTATACCCACTAGTATTAGAGCTGAATTCTAGCTGAAGTTATGGACAGCACTTTCTTGTTGTCTTTAAGTAGACCAGACAGGGGTTCGTGGTCCATCATTATTCCAAATTTACATCAGTCAAGGTATTGGTGGAACTTCTTGACACCAAATATTATTGCTAAACCTTCCTTTTCTAACTGGGCATATTTATGCTCTGCATAGCCAAAATCCTGGATGTATACACTATTGGGCATTCCTCTCCATTGGGCCACCTACGAGCTAATGCCACCCCGATGCCGTACAGGGAGGCATTGCATGTCAATACCAAATCTCGCTTGGGGATCATAATGTGCCAACACCTTAGAGGACGGTAGCTGTTTCTTCACTTCATTGAAAGCTATGGCTTGGCTATGCAACCATTTCCAAGGCTGACCCTCTTTAAGAGTTGATGTAAATGCACCAGGATGGAGGACAAGTTATGTATGAAATTTCCAGGGAAAGACCTAAGCTCTGGTATAGATGTGGGAGCTGGGCACTTTTAAGGGCCCTCACTTTATCTTCCAACAGGTGCAACCCATCTTGTTGACTCTATACACACTGAGGAAGGGTCAACGGACCCAAAACGTTAACTCTGTTTTTTCCTTCACAGATGCTGCAGACCTACTGAGCTTTTCCAGAAACTTTGTTTTTGTTCCTGATTTACAGCATCCAGAGTTCTTTCGGTTTTTATTTTGTTGACTCTGTAGCCCAAGTAGGTCACTTGGGGTGCATGGAACGCACATTTTTTCCACTCCAAGGCTTACACCCATCTGAGAGAAATGTCGAAGGACTATGTCCAAGAATCCAGAGCAAATTTTGTTACAGATTATTTCAGCAATCACTGAAACCACCTCACCAGTATCCATCTCCATTAGAACCAAGTGAACATTTCACCAGGCATTTATTTTGATTGGTTCTGATTTGGATGCTGCTGATTTTACTGTTCCAAACCAGATATAAGTAGACTTTCCAGGGTATTCACTCTCCTGGGTATTGGCCTATGAGTTCTCCTACTTAGTTCAGGCCTGGTGGGACTCTTTTGCTGTCTCCAGCCCGCATACCAGCAACAACTACAATGGCTTGCCAGCCTGGATCCTGAAGAACATTTTAACTATTTGGCCGAGGCTTAGCTTTGTTTGTCGTTTTGCTGTGGGTTGACCTAGAGTCCCTCAGTTGAGAGTATGTGTGAGTGAGATTGTGCAATTGCCTTTACCCAAGTGGTGCTTCCTAAGCTCATTCAGTCTGGCAAAGGTGTCTACTTCCATCAGAATACCCTGCAACTCATATACTCCACTTGCCACATTTTCCAATGATAAAGCCAATATAGTGCCTGTTTGAAGTCCATTCAGGGTTCAGCCAAAAATCCTGCATACCAAGTTTTCTCTCAGCATCTCATTAAAGGTTAAACCAGAGTCACATGCCTCTGCCAGTGGTCTTAACCTCATCAAAAATCCCGATATGGATTCCCCTATATCTCAAAATGACGAAAAAAATTGATAGCATCTCATAATTAGACAAGGTTTGGGATCGTGATATTCCTCAACTAAGTCTGTCAAATCTTAAAAGGTTTTCATATCAAGTGCCTTAGGGAAAGTTAGGCTCCTAATAACTGAAAAAGTGGTGGGTTCACAAGCTGTCAGGCAACTTATCTGTTGTTTTACATCTCCCCCAGTGTCACCTGTCTGGAAAAAATAACACATTCTTTCCACATACTGGGCCCAGTCTTTGATGGCAGGATTGAACAAGTCAAGCTTCCAAAATAACAGCGCAATGCCGGAAATGCTTACCCCAACTCAAAGACAACTATTGCAGGTGAATTTCTTCAGGAGCGTGCTTTACTCGCATTGCAACTGAAGTAACTCCACAGCGGCCAGTATTCCATCACCAAGTCACCCTTTATTACCATGTGGAGAGTCCTTGACACTGATTCAGCTCCCTCAGAGCCAACACACTGAGTGACAGGATGTCTGACACTCCTGCTTATAGCTTTCAGTCAAGGCTCCCTGATTGAACCAGGTTAACAGCCCCAGTCAGGGAACTCATATTCTATGAGGTCCACCTGGCTGACCTTGTTACAATTATTACATCTGCAAGTGCACTTATGAAGTTCAAATAGCGTTTTTGAGAGAGCCTCAACTCTCTAATTCCAACTCAGACTTCTCTTTTTTCTTCAATATTACACTCATCTAGGCCAATAGAGAATTTACATTTGATAAATTATATTTCAGCTTCATACAATCCAATTAGTTCTCTGTTACAAACGTATTGACAGTGACCAGGATTGTCCTGTGTTTTGTATTTGGTATAAATTAACAATTAACAAACAGATTATATCTTTTTAAATGTTGTTTGGTAATAAAAGCTAATAAATCTGAATCTGGGGTGTCAACTTAGACCTTTGGGTGACCAATTGATGAAGTGTGCTAGCACTGATGGGAAGTCCTGTGCTTTGAGTTCCTAGTTCATGTGGACTTGGAGCTGCAGGCACCACTCTGGGTCCTGACTACATGGCATTGGCTGTCAGTCTGGGCAAAGTTGTCAAAATCTTGCATGTTCCAACACAAAAGGAAAGCAGCAAAAACCGCTTCTACCCAGGTTTCCTGATTAGATTAGGGGGAAACACATACATTAGATGCTCCATCCATGTATCCCTTAAACTTGAAATCAGTGTCTTGGTTAATTCAGTGGGGCGTAGTTTAACCGAGAAATTGGCCCGCAACATTCTTTAAGGGAGGTATATTGTCAACCCACATAAATCTCTCAGCAGGCTGTCAAGGCTGCCAAACCCATTCTTAGATACATCAATCAACTGGTTCAGACATGTTATGATACACCTCAGGAGAGGTGGGACTTTGACATAGGCCTTCTGGCCCAGAGGTAGGAACACTATCGCTCTGCTAAAACACCCTGAACAATCCCATTTTTATACTGTTGTGGTCCTTTCTTGTCAAATTTCCTGTTTGTCAGTCAGTCCCTTGACTTATCCCTCTTTGCTGGGTTTTCTCTCAAAATGCTCTCCTCCTAATATCTACTTCAATCATGCCTGAAATGTTTATTTTTATGTACAAATGTTGACAGATTTGGTCAGACTTGAATTTCTGTTTTTTTTTCCATAACGCCAACAGTTGTGTATTTTTTGTCTGCACGAGGGTGACTCAACAGAGTGATATTATCCTTGTAGCCTGTACCGAATGCCTATCGTGTGAATCGACTGCCAGGCCTGTGAAGACATCTGCAGGCTGAACCCAACGAAAGGAGATAACATGATGGTGGGAACCATCTGTGAGTAAAGGGACTTCAACATTGAGGCGGGGTGGGGTTTTGATGTTTGAAAATAATAAAACAGTAATCAAAAGAACGCATTAACACTTTTCAATTTTTCCATCAAAGGAGGTTTTTGGTGCTCTGCCAATATGTCATGGATTAATGTTTATCTTTACTTTGATTGTAACAGTGATAACACCTTAACAAGCCTTTCATTGGCCTGCAAAGGGCTTTGGGACATCCTGAGATCATATAAATGCAAGCTCTTACTTTCACTTTTGACATTTCTTGAGTCTTTTTTATGTAGAAACGTTGATTGTCTCACCAGTTTTTTTTATTTACAGTGATCTTCCATTTTAGAGTTTCTGGACACTGTTCCTGCCCCCACAGCTACAGCCACAAGAGGAATTAGGTCAAGACACTGACTATTCTCATGTGATTCTGTCTGCTTTGAAGCAGGTTCAGGGACAAGAGAGCTGGTGTGTCCTGGGAAAAGAATCACCAAGGCTGGAAGTCTCCTGACACAATGCTTGCAGTGCAACAAATGGATGAAGGTCAGTTTGTAGTGAGCTGAAACGGCTTTACTTTGATGAAATCTTTTCAGAATTTAGACTAAACCCTCTGTATCTTCCATCGCATTTTGAGAAATAAAATTCCACTTGACCGTTTGTGTTGAGGGCACATGTTCTTACCTTTAGGCCACATGTAGCCTTGAGCCTGACTAATCAAGGCCGTTTCCAGTTAAACAACTTCTCGGCTTTAAAATTATTGCCTTCAATTTCAAATGCTTTTATGGCCTTACCCCAAGCAACAAATCCATGCAACTCCATTTCAGCTTGGGATTATTTTCCTTACTCCTTGACGTGGCCTTTTTAAAATTCATGAAACTGAAGTTTTGGGGAAAAGACATGATCCTTGTTGGTGGATAAATCCTAAATCAGAAAACTCAGATCAGATAGTATCATCACATTGTGTTATATAATAACTAACAGAAATTTCTGTTTCAACTGTAAATGTGATGGTTGCATGTCCACAGTACTTGTTCAATGTTGCACAAAGTCCTGTGACTAAAGGTGCCATTGTGTGAAGTATTATGATATATTCAATAGACCCGAAGTTCAATGTGTGCTAAGTTAAGTTGTCAAAGACAAAGCAATCCTTACGTTGCTTTAGCTAGTAAGAGAGGGAAATCGGTCAGGTTTCTGATTACCGTCTAGTGCTGGTAAGTGGTAATATCCAGCATGAGGAGTCCACTTCATTGAATTTGATGGTGATACTCTTCAGAGTTGAATAGATATCTAATGATCAGGGGCCCCATTGTAAACCAAACCAGACAGAGGACAACTCAAGTCGACAAACATAGCACTGGCAGTGAGCAAAATGGGCATGCGATCAGGTCCAAATCCATTCCCTGTTGGATGGGTGAGATTACAATGGTCCTCTCAATGATTGATTGTACTTGACCTTGGGGATGGAGTATTAAAAGTGGGCATGTCTTGTTATAATGTAAAGAGTGTTGCTGAGAGAACACATTGTGTACTAAGGGCTGTTTTGTCTTCATATTTAAAGAGGCATTTATTTAATTGGAAACAGTTCAGAGAACATTCACTTGGCTGATTTCTGGGGTGAAGGGATTGTCTTATGAGGAACAAAGGGGTCTTGACAGGGTAGATATTGAGATTGTTCTCTCATGGGGGAATCTAGAAGTAGCAGACACAATTTGAGAATAAGTTTTCTCCCATTTACGATGGAGTGAAGAGACATTTCTTCTCTCAGAGGGTCATTAATCTTTGGAATTCTGAACAACAAGTAAAGGTTGGATCATTGAATATCTTCAAGGCTAAATTAGACAGATTTTTGGTCTGCAACAGAGTCAACCCAGAGCAAAAATGAGTAAAAGACCAGTAATACTTGGAATTGAACATATTGCTCACACTGGTCCTCCATTTTAAGTTGAACCATCAATTTTACCTTCCAGGTGGGTGTCGGAGGCTTGTAGGAAAGTGTAATTAAGTCTGAATCACCTAATTCCTGATTTAATTGATGGATAGGCAGGCTGGACAAGCTGTATAGCTTATTCTGGTCCAATTGTGTGATGGTTGGCCACTTTTTATAAGCTTCTGTCACTGTGGAACCGGACTTCACCAAGAGTCAGGTTATTGAGCGCCTTTCTTGACCCTAACCCGAACACATGGAGACCAAAAGAGGTTCTCCCAGAAGCTACCTCTGCTGGACAAGCTCACGTAGGGACCAATCAGACGATTGGAGTGAAGACCATCATAATCCATGCGAATTGTGTTGCTCACTCACTAAACTTGCTGAGCGAGTGGGGGAGTACTTTAGATTTCCAAACAGGAAATCCTGCAGCAGGCAATCAATTCAGCACTAACTGCACAGGGTAATGCGGTGTATTTTTTTTCAAGTTTTGGTTGTCAGATTTCCAACCACAAACAACTGAAACTTGGGTTTTTAATGATCTTATTTTGAATTGGCTGTTCTCAAGATGTGGGAGATGTTGACACAGCCACAGTTATCACCCATCTCTAGAGGGAGGTTGTTTATTTAGCTTGAACCACTGCAGTCAATTCAGTGTCACTATTCCCCTACTACCCTCACACATTAGCCCCTGGGGTCTTCTTAGAGTCAGGAATCGAATGAATCAAATTAAAAAAGTTCACGTGTTAGCACTTTTGTCTCCAGAAAATATGACCCATGCACATGGTTTCTGCTCCCAGCCAGGTTGTTCTTTTTTTTGGGGTTTCTGCTTGTGCTTTTATTAGGAATTAATAAACCCGCACTGTTCCTGATTTTCCTCCCGACATTTGACATCAAAATGTTGGGAAACTTGGGTTTTGGAGCCAACTCTTAGCTCATCACCATAATCTCAGTTTCTCCAAGGAATGCAGCAACTTATTTCCCTGGCTGCTGCCTGCAAAAGGTGACGAGGAAGCAAGTCCTAATGTCTTCCTACCTGTTACTGCTGCTTCCCAGAGCTGCCACAGGGGAACATGGCAATGTACTGCAATGTAATACGAAGTATTCCGATGAATATTGCAGTAACCTCCGCTCTCTCTAGTTTCTTGCTGGTGATCCTTGTTGAAGGCCCCTCCCCACACCCAGTTTCTAAATCCTTTTGTTGCTTTCACTTTACCCGATACTTTAATTGTTGTTGACTGAAAGAATCTTATTTTGCTTTTAGACAGCCATGAAAGCACAACTTTTTGTTTCTTTTCTTGCCCATCACCATTGTCTTTTGCCCTTGGCAGCTAACATTTCTCCTTCAATCTCTCCTGTCTTTTGCACTATAACAAGTTATCCATTTATCCTGTCCTCCTTGCTCAAAATGCATTGCATCTCCAAATTTTCCCAGTAGTCAGAAGGTCTTAGATCTGAAAAGTTAACTATCTTTATCTCTCCATCCACAGATGCTGCCTGATCCACTTAGCATTTCCAGCATTTTCAGTTTTTATTGCAGAATATGTTCCATGTTTTAAGACTGTGAAAATCATCATTCAGAGCAACTTATCAATGCATATTTTTACCTTCCATTTCTAAAATAATTGTGACATTATTTCTTTTTTACCTTGTGTTTTGATGTTAGAAAAGTAAAGTTGAAATGACCTGATTGATTTTTCCAAACTCGAGCTTGTTTCCCTGGTGAAAGCAACACTTTATAGTATATTCCAGGCCTCGGTGAACAAATCTATCTGACAAGCCTCTGAGCCAGTTAATGGCTAAAAACCAGTACTGGCTTGTAAAACTAGGGCAAATGCAAAACCTTTGTATTGATATGTCTTAAAGTTAACAGTGAGTAATATATTTGGAGCTGGAGTTTCAGCACAGGGTCACTTTAGGAGCACAGACTAAAGTATGCTGCAGCAAAAGCCTACATTACAAAGTAGCGAGAAATTAATGCTGAAATTATACTGCAATCTTCAGATGAATATGAAGCAGTTGGAGTTGCGCAATAGTGTAAAAGTGGCAGAACATTTCCAAAACCTTCCCCTAGGCTGGCTCCTGCGCACATTGCAGAGAAGAAATGTGAGACTCCTCCAGGAGGCAGAGCAGTCTGGATCAAAGTTTGCCACCAAGTATAGTACAATTGGTGTCCAATATTTCAAGGTTTGAAACACATGCATACACTTCAGTTGCCAGCTGTGCTTTATATTTTGCAGCTACCTGCTTGAGCTGATGGTGTGGTATAACAGTACTCACATTGAGGTTAGTGTGATGAGATTTATGTGTACAGAGCAACGGTTAAGAATGGTTTGGTAGTTTATCATGCTCACGTACAATGTGAAGAGCTCTGTAATATTTAACTGTTCATGTCTGGGTTATCTATATTCAGGTTTTGTACCAAATAAATGCTCCTGAGATGACTCCTCAGCATTTCTACCATGTTTTGTATGAAGTGAATAGACACAGTTCATTTAGAAATTTAAAAGCAGAAAGATAAGTTATAAATTTAATGAATCAGTCTAATGTTATTCTGAAATTCAAGGATGAATAGCTATTCATAGTAAGCTCTGTGGGTCTGCACTCAGCTGGGTGAATTACAGGTGTTGTTGAACATAACTGTGTCCAGAAGATGGGGATTGGGGGGTGGGGGAGCTGGTGAGGGGGTATTGGTTAGCTCAGTTGGCTGGATGACTGGTTTGCAATGCAGAGCGATGCCAATAGCGTGGATTCAACAGCAACCAGCTGAGGTTGCCATGAAGGACTTTCCTTCTCAACCTCTCTCCTTCCCTGAGGCATGGTGATCCTTTGGTTAAACCACCACCAGTTGTCTCTCTCTAATGTGACAGTGCCACTATAGTTCACTAGGACAATGGCAAGTTTACTTATACAGAAGATGATAAAGTGAGCTTAACAGACTCAGACTCCAGTACCATGTGATCAGAGTTACAATGATTCACCTCCCTTTACACATGCTCACTAGATATTCCTGGAGATTCTATATTTCAACTCCTCCCAACCCCACACCCCATTCCACTCTTCCAACTCCCTCTCCTCGTGGGAAAGTTTGCAAGATATTTTGACTAACTCCCCAAACAAGTATGGTGTTCCATTGGAAGTGGTGGACAATTAATCTGGTTAACTGCTGTCTCAGTTATTACTAGCTGTGTGGCAACAGCTTCCTCCAGAGGCCAATCAGCTGTTGAGGTCTCCTTTACTGAAGCAAAAGCACCCCTGTTACTTACCGATGTCGTTTTGTGTGCGCACCAGGTATAATCTCACCTGCTGGAGCTGTGCCAATGCCGTACACATAAGCTGCCAGTCCCAGAGCCAGACATGGGATGCTTCCATCCAGATTGGTCAGGTTGTGTGCCCATGTGTAACTGGTTTAATGTATGAGCTTGCCCTATCTACAGCATTCCTCCTTCCGTTGTCTTTGTTTATTGTTCGATAGCAAGTGCCAGGGAAAGAGAAGGAAGTTGGCTTCATGAACTCTGGTTCACCAAAGCTTGGCATGAAACGAAACAGCTCAGGAGGCTGTGGACCCATGGATGAAGAGGTATAGATGAAAACTGTAATTCTTTCTCAGGAGATTTTTAATGGCTCGTACCTCTCTCTCGACTTCAACGCAGGTGGTATAGCTGGAGACCACTTTCTCAAGAGAACAAACAAGATAAAATTGCCAGACTAATTATTTGTGCCCTGCTGGAGCACTTGGGAAATAAGCGGGTGCATCTTCTGGAAAATGTCCTGACAGAGAGCTCCTTGTAACCAGGTCACCAATAATACTGACATCACTATGTTCTAACGAGGTTGTTTCTTCCTGGGCTGATGTGTTAAAGGAATGAATGTTGTAGTGGAACCTCCCAAAGCTATGTAAGTCTGTCTGACATAACACCAACCTCAGCCCCTGTGTCCAACTTAAAGTCTGGGTGGTGGACATCAATAGCAAGTTCTGAGCTCTAGTGTGAACTGTGTAAAAAACACATGTATCTTTTTATTCTTTATTTGAGTTTCTGCAATGAACAAGGAGTGTGATGATGGCGACAGTAGCTTTCTGCAGTGTAAATGGAGCCTTCGCCTGGTCTGTAATACTTCTTGCCATTTGGGGATGCGTATGTAATAATGGTTTGAACCATTTCCACTTAGTTCCCATGTCTCTGCTAAGATGCACCATTGGATCAGCACCTTCTATTAGTAGCTCCACCACTGTTTAGACAATGTGGTTCTGTAAAGTGTCCGTGGCTTCATTGCTCGCCCAGGTCAGGGCAGGTCTCCAGGGATGCTTGGTCCAGTGATCAGGTCATTGGCACACACCCTACCTTGCTGCCTGTACTACTGTGGTCCTTAAAGTGGTCTTGCTGTTGTCTTTTTTTCCCTTCACGATTCTGTATTAGGAGGAGACGTGAAGTCTATAGCTCATTGCTTCCTATGTTTTATATTGTGGGTCTGGTCATTATTGCCAATATGTGGTAAAATAAGGTATCACTTTAATCTGAGTGCACATTAACAGGCTTTATTGAAGATAAGCATACACAGAAGGTTGTACAAGAGGACAACAGCCTTCAGACCGAAGCACCAGTTCCACATGATCGGACATCACTATGACTTAACTCCCTCTGCACATTCTCAGTAGTTATTCCTACAGTAAAGGCTCAATTAAACCTTTAATCCAAAATTCTGACATCATCTCCCATGTGTTATCTATCGTTGCTCCCATTTTTGTCCCTGCATTCAGTTTATTCCTAATCTTTTCTTTAGGAAAATATTCATAATTTCTGTCTGGAACCAAGTCCTCAACAGAGAAATCCTGGAATCAACCTTTCTCTTTGCATTAATTTTAAGCAAAAGCAATATCCTTTGGAGTTTTTTTTTAATTCATTCCTTTTTCCTCACAAAAATTAGCAATGGAAAGGAATTTTGGCACATATAAGATCTAACTTAGTATTTCTGGTGCCACCTACTGGGATCTGTAGTCAGAGGTGCAACCTTATATCACTAACTCGAGAGGGCATTAGAGCTGTTCCAAGGTTAGAAACAAGGAGAGGAGGAAGGCTGAACCTTTGCCAGAAGCAGAGAGGGGGATTTGGGTTGTTCTCCTGCCTGTTATGGAACTCCAATCATCTCTACAGACATCGCCTCCCTTGGCCATTGATGGTTTTGCAATGCTCTATTTGCATCGTAGACTTTGATATTTCAATAATGATTTATGCCATGCTTATTTCAACATGTTTAAAGTATTCAGTACAATAAACTTTACCCTATTTTTCCATATGCTGTGAAATTGATATTCAAATTCAACAAGGTGCAAGAGAGATGGCAGAGCATTTGCAGCCCTCCACTGACCCTACATGTTCAACCTGCTCGTTGAATGAAAAGAAGATTGGACAGGCTGCATCTACTAGTATCCAATCCTTACCAGCTACCTTACATCCTCCCCAGCTCTCAGCAGCTTGGTTACAAATGGAGGAAGGCAGTTTACATCTATGTTTTAATTGTAAATGCAAATTGCACTCAAAATGGACACAGAAGAATAGTTTACATTGACTAAGGTTGATTGATCATTACAGTTGAAGGTATATGGTGCGTACGTTTTAGAGCATTTTGGAGCCCAAAAAGAAATAGTTAGAAATAGCTTAGGTCAAAAGGTTCAGTTGTGTTCTGCTTGTCACCAGGGTAAGTTTGTGTTATTAGTGGTTGCTGCAGGACATTTTCTACACATTGGCCTTTTAATATTCTTTATCTGGCAGGGGGAAAGACCATGATCAAGAAGGTGGCTCTCCATGGACTAGTCTGAGCAGAGAATCTTCACCATCAGAAGATTTTGAACTCATAGCTGGACCATATATGCAAACAGAGCTTGGAGGATTGTCGGCTGAGCTGAGTTGCAATTGGTGGATTTTTATGCTTTTTTTTCTTCAAAAATATACTTTATTCATAAAAATATCTTTATATAAATACATAGTCACTCAAGCAGTTCTGCACAGTAGCGTTAGAAGAAACAAACAAACATTGGAGTTTGACTCAACCCAGTAAACAAGCCAAAAACATTTCTTAATTGTACAAGAATATATTTACATATATTTGAGGCATTGTGAGGGATCTTTATGCTGGCTTTGGCCTAACACTAATTCAGTGAGCAGCCAAGTCCTGCTGTTGCCTGTATCCCTGGCTAAGGAGTCCACAATACAGTTAGGGTGACCATGAAGAAGGTGGAGGAAGGATTGCCATTCAACTGGACCTTCTTCATGAAGAGAGACTTCCTGGATTGCTGCGGACTGCAAGCACACATATTTTCTGAGGAAGGGCTTCTGAGGTAAGAGCACTGCACTCGAAACATTGACCCTGATTTCTCTCCACAGGATGCTGCCAGACTTGCAGAGCTTTTCCAGTAATTTCTATTTTTGTTTCTGATTTCCAGCATCTGCAGTTCTTTTGGTATTTATTTATAAGATATTTTCTGTCTGTGTGTAGTACAAAAACCTTTTGCTAAGTCCATCAGGAAGGATATGAGCCTGAGAGGGTGACTATTTCAGGCAACAGAGACCCACAGGTCCCTGTACATGGATGGTGTCACTTTTCTGCTTGGATTCACTGTCAGTACACAGACTCATGAGCATCCGTGACCAGTTCAAACTGGTCGTGGGAGCCAAGGTAAATCGAGGCAAGAGTGAGGCCATGTTCTTTGGGAACCAGGCTGACTTCAGATTACCTGAAGGTGCTGGGAATGTGGTTCGGAGGGGCTGGGCATGCACAAAATCTTGGGAGGAGCATATTGCCTAAGTGAGGCAGAAACTGGGCTTTTGGAAGCACCGCTCCCTCTCCATTGCGGGTAAAATCCTGGTCAATTGTATGAGGCACTTCCACTGTCATTGTACGTAGTGCAGGTATGGTCCATTCCCAGAACCTGTGCTGTTGCCGTCACCTAACCATCTTCCATTTCACCTGGAGGTCTAAGACAGACTGTGTCCTCAGGGACACCATGTCCAAAGCTCTGGATTAAGGGGGAGAATGTACCCATTGCCTCCCTCATCCTGATGGCCACCATTGTGTGTGGCTACATCAAGCTGTGCAGGTAGGCCCTCAGTACGCAAACACCAAGTGTCAACACATACTGAGGTTCTTCTTGTCCCCAGTGTTATGAAGGATGGGACTGGCCTCATTGCCACAGAACACTCCAAGTAGTTGGATCCTTCCACATCACCTGTCCTTCATGGAGAAACTTGCAAAGAGGAAAACTTTGACCATGAGGCCATCAGAAAGTGGTCAGCACATAGCATCCTCGACACCCTGTGGGAAAAGGAGAGAGTAGATCTTGTCAGGTTGTTCACTGAGTGGACTGTCAAAGTCATTTGGCAGAATGCCTCATCACCAGAACTTTCCAACAAGTACCTGTGAGATCCTTCGTGCATGCCCTACCTCTGTGCAGAACTGCACGCTGCCCTTGAAGCGGTTATGGGGAGGTTGAAACTGTCACACATCTCCTGCTGGAACGTGCCTTTGCAGAGGAAGACCAGAGAAAGATGCAGTGGTTTTTGACAAGGTTCTTTCCAAACAGTTCCGTGCTGCAGGACTCTGTGCTATACAGCCTGTTCCCCAGGACACACACAGAGACAAACATCAGCTGCACCAAGAGGGCCATCAACTTGGTGAAGGATGCTTTTTGGTCTTCCCTAAATTTGTTGGTGTTCCAGAACAAGCAATTGACCCTGACCGATGTTACCAACTGGCACATTCCAAGTCCAGGACTACATGCTGAGGGATGCACTAAAGCTTGGGGCAGCTGCAGCCAAGATGCAGTGGGGAAAGACCACTGTCTAAGGTCTTTGTGTCAAAATACAATGGGGGTCCATTCAGTTATCGTAACCCCCACCTTCTCAGTGCCTCAAATACATGTAAATGCAGTCTGGTACAAGTAAGAAATGCCTTTGATTCATTTGGAGAGAGTCAAGCTTCAATATTTGTTTGATTCTTCACATGCTACCGTGCAGAACTGAACTGCTTAAATGACTATGTATGTATATAAAGATATTTTTATGAATAAGGTATATTTTTGAAATAAAAAACATTGTGTTGATACCAGGGTAAGTTTGTGCTATGGTGGAAATCATGTCTGCTGCAGGATATTTTCTCCAAGTTAACCTTTTGATGTTAGTTTTGAAATTGATATTTTTATAAACAGATATAATCAAAGTTTTTTTTTCTCCTTCAGTCCGTTGCAGCCCCTAAGCATTAGGAAACTCAACTCAAACCAGCCATTGAACTGGGAATCTTTCAGACCTTCATGGCTGTTGGATGAAGCCTCCACTTCTGAGGTATTGATGAAACGTTACAGAGACTCTGAAAAGAAAACCTTATGGATAGCTTCCGATAAATTGTTGTTCAAATCAATCTTTACTTTTTTTTTCCCAATAAATGAGATATATACACAGAATTTACTACATGTTTTCATTGGCATTCTTTCAACTAATGCTCAGAATGGTCATTTCTTCCAGTTGTTATTAAGAAAATCCCCAAAAAGTGCTTTTCAGTGAAAGGTATACATTTCTGAACAGTTCACTTGATGCTGTCTGTCTTTGCACTACATGATTCAGAAAACACACCAAACAAGCAGTTGCATTACGCTTCTATTCCCAAATGCCCAATGCAGATCCTAGGGAGTAGTGGAGGAATAGAACCCCTGACAGGAATGTCGAGCCGGCTGGTTTTGATACGTTACTAACAGTAGTGGACTTACCTGAATTAAGTAGCCCTTGATGCAAAACAATCATACCTGAAGCATGATGGCACTGTTTCTTGCTACAGCCCTGGCTGCTGTAATGCTATTCCAAAACAGAAGAAGGCTAGTTTTTCTGTAATGCTTACTTGTTGCCACATTTTGGCTGGAAACCTAAAGGTGAGTACTAAGATCACATGGCACTATAGGCAATTTAACATGCCTAACCCACCTAACCTGTCCATCTTTGGACTGTAGGACCTAAAGGAAACATGCACAGACATGGGGAGAATGTGTAAACTCCATACAGTCACCAGGGGCTAGAATTGAACCTGGATCCCTGGCACTGTGAGGCAACAGTGCTAACCACTGAGCCACCATGCCACCCATCTTGTTTATGCCTAAGATTGTCAAATTTAAAGCAAGAAACTTGGAAAAATTGATCATTTCAATGTCATTTTATCAACAAACATATGCTAAAACTCACCCTGGCTCTGGCTTTTAGGATTGCTGTAAAATCTCCTTGAGCCTCACTTGTCTGTTCTTTCCTGCTGATTTAATACCTGAAGCAGCTTCAAATTTAATTTTCTCCTGATCTTCCTCCAAGACATGAGGGCATGGGGTGAAGTTCTGCTCTGACAAAATAGGTTGACATGAAAGGGGTGCCCAAGTTTCCTTTCCATTAAATTCAATCAAATGGATGTATGACTGTAAATCAGTCTGTCCCTATTTGTACCTGTCTGTAGTTGCCTACAGTATGATGCCTGTGGCACTGTGTGCTCTCTGGTGACAACCTTCTACATTGAACACTTTGGACTAGTGTTAAGGCCATGTAATTCCACCCCTACTTCAACTTCCATCATAGCTGCATTCATAGTACAGTAGCTCAGTTAAATGCAGATTAAGGATGTCTGTGTGCTGGCTCCCAGCAGTTGCACTGCTAAATCCATCTTCCTTACCCTGGCAGAAGTCTCTCAGATTCATGAAAATCCAGATATACAAGTCTGTCATTGCAATAGGAGAGCCAGGTTTAGTTCTGAGAACCATTGCCAAGAAGCAGATTATAGGCACCTGTCTCTAGAATCGAGAACAAAACAAGAGCTGCTTACTCGTGCCTAATTTTATTGAGACTAATTTAGGTATTAGATCGCTAGAGTAAGGCTATGGAGTCATTTGAGCTCCTGGAACACATTTCAGCCTTATTACTGTGTCCAGCTCTGTGTCATTGTGAATATGTGAATCTCTATTTAAAACAATTATTCCAAAAGAGCTTCAGTGGCTGTAAAGGACTTTACAATGTCCGGCAATTATGAAAGATACATAAGTACAAGTCTCTCTTTTTTTTTCTTTTTACGGTAAAATCACTCTGATGCAGTGTATATTTTTATAGCAGCTTTACATGAGGAAAGGGTCATTCTCAAACACAATTTAAGGCCAAGCCATATGTAGTTATATTAGCACAGATGTTTGGTCAAAGACATAGACATTAAATGAGCAAAGAGAAGAAAGGCAGCAGAGAAATTTAGAGAGAGGCTCAATCATGCCACCAACACTGGAATGATAAAAATTAAGGATGAGCAAGAGGTCGGAATCCGAGAAGGACAGATTTCTCAGTGGGGATACAGAGGCAGATGACATGCAGGGAGAAACTAGCCTGAGGAGAGATTTGAAGGATGTGAACTTTAAAACTGCAGGACTGTTTAACTGTGAGCCAGTGTAGGTCAGTGAGCACAGGGGTGATGGATGAATGAGAAATGAAGAGGGTTTTAGCAACAGACAAGCTGAGGCAGGGGTGGATTT
Source organism: Ginglymostoma cirratum (assembly GCA_024137785.1). Lineage (NCBI taxonomy): Eukaryota > Metazoa > Chordata > Chondrichthyes > Orectolobiformes > Ginglymostomatidae > Ginglymostoma > Ginglymostoma cirratum. The sequence goes on from JAHRHZ010000082.1 coordinate 4,770,657, forward strand.
GGGTGATGCTACTAGGTGGGAATAAACTTCAAACTTGTGTTGAATTCCAGCATCTTTTATTGCAAATTGTTCATGAATATTTAGTATTGTAATTTTTTATTACTAGAAGAAAAATATGTTTATTTTGAAGAAAACTAGTTTACTGCCAGGATAACAAGGTGTAGAGCTGGATGAACACAACAGGCCAAGCAGCATCATAGGAGCAGGGA
>JAHRHZ010000082.1:4771265-4784783 GCA_024137785.1 Ginglymostoma cirratum
TGCTGCTTGGCCTGCTGTGTTCATCCAGCTCTACACCTTGTTATCTCGGATTCTCCAGCATCTGCAGTTCCTATTATCTCTAGTTTACTGCCAGGATATGTTTTGGTTAACTGTAAAATAAAAGCAGAAGAAACATCGGAAATCAACCTCTGAAAGAGGAAATGCAAACTATTGATATTTTGAGTGAGTATTTGTTGCCAGAATTGATGAGACAAAGTGCCCTAAGTGTAGCAGCAGCCCGGCGGAAAGGGCGGAAAAATGACAAGGGGATAAAGCATGCAGCATAAAACAAATAATAACTGCAGCTTTCAGTACGACAAGCCAGCAGGAAACCCTCAAGTCCTGAATTCATAATCATATCCAGAAAATGTACAAAAAGTCTAATGGAATGCTGGCCTTTATATCTGGAGAACTAGAATACAAAGAGATTGAAAGCATGCATCAGCTGTACAAAGCCTGAGTTAAACTATAGGTCCACCTGTAGCTGAGCTGATAGCACTCTCAGAGGATTGTGGGTTCAAGTCCTAATCCTAATGCACAGCCATAAAAAAAATCAAACCTCCTGAGCAGTACTGACCGAGTGCTACACTGTCAATATTGCAGTGTCCGGGTTAGTTTCCAAAAGCAATATATCCTGGATGTAGCAAGGGGACAAGCAATGTTGAATTTAATAATGAGTAATGAGCTGGATTTAATTAATAACCTAATTGTCTGTGAACATTTGTCAAATAATGATCACAACATGATCAAATTCAATGTCACATTTGAAAGCAAAAGGAATGAATCAGCTACTAGAGATTTAGGTACAGACAACTTTAATGAGATGAGACAGAGACTGTCCATAGTAAACTGGGAAAATCTGTTAATGGCCAAAAGAACTGAAGAACATTGAAAGATGTTTAAAGAAACATTTAACACAATGCAAAACTTGTTCATACCCCTGAGAGGGAAAAGCTCCATTTCACAGAAAAAACAACAATGGACAACTAAAGAGATAAGGGACAACATAAAACTAAAAGAAAGGGCTTACAAAAATTCAAAAAACAGCACAAATTCTGCTAAATGGGAAGGATACAAAGACCAGCAAATAAAGCAGCTTATACAGAATGGATTAAGAAAGGAAATTTGACAGGGATCAAAATGAATAAGAAGAAATGGTATAGTTACCTAAGAGGAAAGTGGGTGGTCAGGAGCAATGTTAGCCCACTAAAGATTGAAAATGGGGATATTATCAAGGATTATGGAGAAATAGCAGACATGTTACTTTGCCTCAATATTTCCAGTAGAAAAGGAGGATAGCTTGCTGGAAGTTCCGAGGAAATGAATAGTGGATCTGGCTCAGGGACTGAATAAAGTTAACATAAGTAAAACATTGATAATGAGCAATTTCGTGGAATTAAAGACTGAGAAATCCATGGGACCTGATTGTTTCCATCGGATTGTATTAAAGGAAGTAGGGAAGCACATTGTAGATGGCCAAAATATAATCTTTCAGAGTCTTCAAAAGTTAAGCTATGAGGAGAGATTTTATAAATTTGGCTGGTTTTCTCTAGACTTTACAAGGTTGAGAGGTGATCTGATTAAAATCTTCAGGATTTTAACAGGATAAAACAAGGCAAATAAAAATAAACTATTTCCATGTTTATGAGTTCCCTAGATACAAGAGTTGTCCTTCTGAATTGGACAGTTGCACATGTTACTCTGCTTTTTAAGGAGGCAAAAAGGAAAACCAGAGATTCTCAGACCAGTTAGCGGAATGTTTGTGTTGGGGAAATTGTTGGAGTCTGTAATAAAGAATGGGGTAACTGAACACCTTGAAATGTTTCAGTTAATCAGGGAGAGCCAGCATGAATTCGTGGCAAGAAAATCGTGCCTGATAAACCTCACTGAATTTTTTGAAAAGGTGTATAAGGCTGTGGACAGGGAAATGTCAATGAATGTTGTTTATATGGATTTCCAGAAGGCATGTGATAAAGTCCCACAAAAGAGATTGTTAACTAAGGTAGAAGCCACTGGAATTGAGGGCAAATTTCGAATATAGCTGGGAAATTGATTGAGTGACGGGTGAAAGAAAGTAGAGATAATGGGTAGGTACTCAAATTGGCAGGATGCAACAAGTGGTGTCCCTAAGGATCTTTGTCAGATCCTCAATTATTCACATTATTTATTAACAACTTGGATAATGGCATAGAAAATCATGTATCAAATTTGCTGCAAGTTAGGCAGCATTGTAGACAGTGTAGATGAAAGCATAAAATTACAAAGAGATATCAATAGACTAGGTGAATGGACAAAACTGTGGCAGGTGTAGATCAATGTTAGCAATAGTGAGGTTATCCATTTTAGACCAAAAAAGGATAGACCAGAGTACTTTCTAGTTGGTATGAAATTAAATTCAGTGGATGCCCAAAGGGACTTGGAGTTTCAGGTGCATAGATCTTTAAAATGTCACAAACATGTGCAGAAAGTAATCAAGAAACCTATTGGAATGCTGCCTTTTATTTCTAGAGGACTTGAGTCAAGGACGCAGAAATTATGCTGTGGTTATACAAAACCCTGGTAAGACCCCATTTGGAATACTGAAAGCAGATCTGGGGACCACATCTTAAGAAGGATATATTGGCTTTGGAGGGAATACAACATAGGTTTACAGGAATAATACTTGGTCTTCAAAGGTTAAGATATGAGGAGAGATTTTATAAATTTGGCTGGTTTTCTCTAGACTTTACAAGGTTGAGAGGTGATCTGATTAAAATCTTCAGGATTTTAACAGGATAAAACAAGGTAAATAAAAATAAACTATTTCCATGTTTGGAGATTCTAGAACTAGGAGGCATAGTTTGAAAATTATGGCCAGACTGTACAGGAGAGAAATTAGGAAGCACTTCGACACACAAAGAGAAGTAGAAGTTTTGAACGCTCTTCCACAAATGGCAACAGATGCAGGATCAGTTGTTAATTTTAAATCTAAGAGAGTTTTGTTTTGTTACGCAAATGTATTAAAGGATATGGGCGAAAGGCAGGTATGTGGAGTTAGGCCACAGAGGTGGAACAGACTCAATGGACCAAATAGACCACTCCTGTCATCTGTTCCTATATCCTTCAGGTAATTGTAAAAAAAAATCCCATGCTAGTATTTTGAGGAAGAACACGAGCTTTATCCCTGATGGGTTGGCCATCACTTATCCTACCGTAGCAACATCACTATTATCCAGTCGTTATGAGATCGTTGTTTCTGGCAGGTGATTGTGCACAAATTGGCTGCTGCCTTTCCCTTTCCACAGATACACTGTCTCAAAATTAACTGCCTAAAAGACTGGAGTTGTCCAAACACCACACATTTTTACCCTGTGCCATGTGTTATTATTTTTCATTTTACACAATTAAAACTAACTTACCTGGACAACTTGGCCAAAAGCTGCACGGTTTGGACTTGTTATCTGTTTCACTACTTACACACCAGTCTATGCTCGTTCTCCAAGTGATCCTTGACCCCACACTCAACATAGAATGGTCTGGACCCACTCACTGCACAAAGCAGCTGAGTCTGCATCGAGGAAAATCCAAAACCCGAGAATGCTGGCTTGACAGGATGTGCTTTATAATATTGACCACACTTCAAAGTTATTTAGTTGGTTGTAAGCTGTGACTGTGAAAGGCACTTTGTAAATGTTTGTTTCTATCCTTTTTCTTTCATGCGTGGATTACTGTGAACAGTCGTAGGCAAAACATCCTGCACTTGGATGAAGTGCAGGGGTTAATTTACCAGAGTGATGCCTTGACTCCAAAGTTTCTTCACAAGGAGAAATTACACAAACTAGCGCTGTATTCCCCAAAATTAGGCGAAGGGCTGACTTGATTCCAGTTTTCAAGATGTTAAGAGGAACAGTTAGGGTTTATTGAAGGAAACTATTTTAGCTGATAGATGAATCTAAGACTAGGGGACTAAAAACCAAAATGAGATCCACAACATTTAAGAGTGAAATTGGGAAGCGCTTCACTGCATAATGGTAAGAGAAGTTCAGAATTCTTTTCTGCAAATGGCAATTGTTGCTAGATGAATTGTTAATTTTACAGCTGAGACTGGTAGATTTTTGATAGCCAAGTTCTACAGGGATCTAAGACAAAGCAGTTGGGTTGCTGATCAGCAGATGTCTGACATAATAGTGGAACAACCTCCAAGGGCTAAAGAGCCAACTCAGCTCCCTATGGTACTCCGCACACTGCAGGTAAAGCCAGTGATCCTACACTTTCAATACTGAGCCATGTTCCAGGATCAGAATTAGGCTTATTGCACTGCTGCCTTAACTCTCAAAATCCATCTTCTCTTTGATCAGAGCATGAACCTGGTTGTGTGGGATCATTGAATTTTTCCTGTGGTGCCAAATTGTCAAATGATACACCATAATGAAGGATCCTACTATCGCGCCGGGCTGGATCATTCTTCATGCTGCAATGCCTCGTGAACCCTGAGGTGAAGCCCAGCACATTCTGGAGTAAAGGCCCAGCATGTTCTGGAGTCAAGGCTTGGCACAGTCTGGAATCAAGGCCCAGCACAGTCTGGAGTCAAGGCCCAGCGCGGACTGGAATCAATGCTCAGCACGATCTGGAGTCAAGGCCCAGCATGGACTGGAATCAAGGCCTGGCGCAGATGGGAGTAAAGGCCCAGCACGGACTGGAGTAAAGGCCCAGCACGGATTGGAGTAAAGGCCCAGTGCGGACTGGAGTAAAGGCCCAGGATGGACTTGAGTAAAGGCCCAGCACTGTCTGGAGTCAAGGCCTGGCACAGACTGGAGTAAAGGCCCAGCATGGACTGGAGTAAAGGCCTGGCACAGACTGGAGTAAAGGGCCAACACGGTCTGGAGTCAAGGCCTGGCACGGACTGGAGTAAAGGGCCAGTGCAGACCAGAATCAAGGCCCAGTGTGGACTGGAGGCTAGGTGCCAGCATGGACTGTGTTGGAAGACAGTTGTTCCGAACGCTTTTTTCTCTATTTTATCATTTATTCCTAAAATATGCAATGCTGGACTTTTCACTTCTCCATTTTTCTAAGAACTGTAACTGAAGAAGCTGCACCTAGGGACCTTTGTTCCTAAGATGGCACCATAAATGGTGACTTGTACCCTTTTTACTGTACTCATCTGAGTATATCTGACAGGAAAACTAATCCTAATTTTAATTTTAAAACTAGGCACCTTTTCTCTCCTTCTTTAACTGACATGTTGCTAAGAGACATATTTCACATGATATAATGTGCACATTCTGGCCTCACAACTTTGACATTAAAAGTGTATAAACGAAAGCTTTTAGCCCTGTCTCAAAGCATCATGTGTTGTCTGTATTACAACTACACACCACACGCTATGCTTAGTTATCTCAATGTAAATATTATTTCTGTTAGTCAAGAAACATGCCCTGTTCTCTGATTTCTGAAGAAGGGTCCAGACCCGAAACGTCAACTTTCCTGCTCCTCTGAAGCTGCCTGGCCCGCTGTGTTCATCCAGCTCTACACCTTGTTATCTTATGCTCTGTTCTCTGCTCTTCAAAACCTTTTTGGGATTGATGTGGGGAAAGTGAAAAAAGATGCGGTATTGTCGTTACTGGCATCAGTAATCAATGACAATTGGTCCAGCTCCATGGCGACTGAATAACATATGAAAGTTTGGGGTTTTGATGTAGTAAAATGAAATGATCCAGTTTTCAACGCCATCACATCAAGTGTTTGAAGAATCATAAAACAAAAAGCCTTCTGTTTGGATTGGTGGGATTAGCAACTATCATATGTACTGCAAAAACAAGTGAGTATACACAGGGTTAATGAAATATGAGAAGAGGGAATCACAGAATAGGTTGTAAAGGTACAGTAGTCTGTAATAAGTATTCTGTTGTGATGAACTAAGTACATGTTTGAGCCTGAGTGACAGGATGATTTACGTCAGGCTTGGGATTGTACAGCAGGCTCCCACAGTGAGACTGTACACAGCCAGTCCTTACAACCTTTCTCAAAGGAACACCAACCTGCCACTGCCTTAAATTATTCAAATGTCTTCACACAGTTTACAGCGCACTAAAGAGCCAGCAACGCGCAAATTGCTCAATTTTCCTTCATTTAGGAGACCACAGAAGACAAATAGCTAAAAGGGGAACAGGTTTACAATATTTTATCCCATGTGCCAAAACAAGGCAATGTTCGCCTTCCCAAGCTGGCCTGTTTGGAGAGCTCTGAAGGGAAGTCTCATGCTGAGTCTGCATCCATCATGCCTTGCTTCAAGGCCTGTTACAGAAGACAGGAGTGGTGTGGAAGCCCCAGGTCAAACAGATTGTGAGATTTATAACAGCCTCTCGACAGCCTAATAAAGCAGCTGAGATGTGTTTGCCAGTGCAGGGGGTTTGGGGGTGTTCAGAGCGCAGGGGGCTGCACACAAAACCTGTCTCGAAAATAAATTCATTGAGCTAATTCATCGAAACTATAGCAGTGAGCCACTCACCTCCAACCTCCATTGTACTATTTACATGGAGCTTTATAATCCAGAGGGAACCCGGACTTGATTCAATTCCATTGTAAAAGGCCAGATCAAGGCAATGTTTATATTCCAGTAAATTTAGATCAGCATATTATTACTTCACCTCAATCCCCACTCTATTCATACACATCAAATTGATTTGGATAAAGAAATATCCATGTTTGTGTAACCAGAGGCTGAAGTATTTATCACTTTATGTTAACTTTCTTTCTTTAATTCTCTCTGGTTAAATGTGCGTCCACCATTGCACTGCATGGTGTGCCATGCTGTCCAAGAGAGCTAAGGATAACGTCTTTGCTTCATTGAAATACCACAGCTTAAGGACGAATTGCTGGAGGAAGAATTGTACTGAGAGCCCTTCAACACAGTTTGAAACCGTTAACCTGATGTGTATTTGCCCAGGTAGCCATGTAATATTCCACATAGTGTCTAAAGAGAATGCAAGCTACTGGCTTGAATCCTTTGGTAAATTTAATCTGAACTATAGCATTAATGTAAGGAAGGAAAGATAGGCTCACAGTGTTTCTGATAGGGGATGAAAGGAAATGCATTTTTGATGGTGAGGCGATGGTAGGCCTCATCAGTTTCGTTTTCCTTCATTCTCCCTGGTGGAGTCAACCAATTCCAGACAGGTTTGCAGAGGAAGATCCCAATTTTAACATTTTAGTCCCTAGATGAAGAATAACAGCTTGAAAAAGGATTTCCACCACAGAGTTGTAGCTCGGCAAGGAATCACAAGTTTCAAGGGACAATTAATTAGCAGGGAGCAATCAGAATCCACTTAGTCTATGATTCCCTAGACAAACTTATTCTGAAAATACAGCTGAAGTAGATGGAGTGCTCTAAGCTCAAGTAAGACTTACAGAATGGAGGGTTATGGTATTTTCTGCCAGCAAGTGCTGCAAGTGTGGACACACTTTCACAATCAAAATCACAAATGAATACAGGACACGTTTGTAATTCCAGAAGCAGGAAGTCACAGATTAGTCATGTAGTCTAAACTCTTTCAGACGTTGGCCTCTTTAAGGTTGCAGGGAAGCACTTGCCTGCTTCAGTATGCATTGTTCTCCAGTCAGGTACATGCAGACAGTTTGGGAACCCCTGTGGGAAGTCAACCCCTTTGTGGCTTTCATGGCATGGCCATACCGTGAGAACTTCTCTTGCTCATAGATTGCACAACTAAAAATGTCCATCTAAATGCCATTTTAATTCCTGTCCTATTGTGTATTTAACTGTAATGAAGGTGTTCATTAAGATGCTGATGACCCTGTGACTGATATTTTAAAATGTGCGTGCGTGCAAGAGAGAGACAGACAGACAGAGAGCAAAATTATCATGTTTTCTAATTGGCTACGCATGATTTCCATGGGGATGACCAATCACAACAGGGCCTCTGGTCATCACCATGGAAATCATGCCAAAAACAAACATTTAATGAACCCACGTGATCACTCTGTGAGCTTATAATTAAGATCAATCTCTAATGGGACTGCTGTATCAGTCTTGAGTTTTGATGTTGGTGAAATTCAGTCTCCTAGAACAGAGTTCTATCAACAGTTGGAACAAGGAGGCATCAGTGATGTGCTGTAAGGTTGATCCGATTGTATTCACAATATTGGAAATTCTGCATTCCAAGCATGACTATCTAATCAGCTCTCAAAGATCAATGTGAAAACTACAACATCTTGCTTTGGAGAGTACAGTTTTATGCTCTTTATTGCTTCATAAGGACAGGAAAGCATTCTGAATTACACTCACATTTCCACTATACAGGTATGAGTATAATTCAGATCGTAACACACATGCAGAAGTAGATATGGCTGACAAATAAATTACCTTCCACTTCCATTATTGCCCAGGCTGTTAGAATTCCTCTTTTATTTGCATTAAGTGCTTTTTCAGGAATAATCTATGTATTTTCTTTCTCTCTGCTGATGAGACAGGTGCTTCGATAAAGACCAACTTTCTTCAGTTCGGAGGCAGGCTTGGAAAATCCAGGAGGTGGGGAAAAGAAGGTCAGTCCATCCATGATCTTCCCAAATGGAGCATAAAATGGAAAGCCACTTGGACAATTGGGAGAGTATTCTGATAGGACACCGTTCCCTTACCTCAAAGACATGTGTTCAACATTCTGTCAGGAGAGGACCCTCTGGATTGTTAAACCCGAATTAAGATTTGATGGGTGACATGTTTAAGTGATGCACCATGATTTCCGTGTCATAGAAATATTAAATATTGTTCCATTGGAAAGCTGTCCTACCAATTTGGATGTGAGTATTTGTGTGTTTGGGGTTGGGGGGTGGTGGGAGAGAGCGAGTTTTTCAGCTTGTCACCTATTGACAAATCAGCATTGTAGATCCTCCACTGTTGCAGAAATTGCCCAATGATCCTCTCCACCAGTGACTGGGAGACCAAGGGCCTTAATGTCACAAAAGCATGCTCCTGGAGTAAACTGCATGTACTGGGCACAGTTCTGAGGAAGCACACCATCATGATTTTCCATCTTTCTTGGAAGGCATGCATTGGAATTCTTGGCACAGCATGCCAGGGCCTGGGACCTGGGGCTACAAGGGGGTCCTGCTGTGTTTGGGGCAGAATCACTTTGTTGGGATTGAGCGTCAGGGTCAGGAGCCTGTGTCAGCATGGGGTCTGTGATTCCTGTCCCTGCCCCTGGCCGAGTGTATGAGTTGATAACAAGGATTCTTGTTTGTTCAAGTTTTCTAAGGCTGCCTCGCTACTGTCTCTCTAAATATTAACCACTGCTCTGAACTCAGCCCTGAGAATGCCAGGCAGAGAGAATGTCCAAAATTACTGCCTATTTTGAAACTGAAGTCTATGTGAAGTTTGCTGCAATTATGAAAAAGAACTAGAAGTGGGAATCTGTTATATGAGTAATGAGCTCTCTGGGCTTATAAGATAGGGATCTACAGATCTTGCTTGGTCTAATGTTGTTCAAGGAAAACCTAGCAAGGAGAGGTACTTGAATTACACAAGATGTAGTTAATTACTTGCTATTGTTACTGCTGCTTCAGGCAGGCAAGCAGGAGGTCATGCCCAGAAGCAGCAGCATCATTCCTACAATGAGGTGCCAACTTGGTGAAGCTACCACACAGGACTAGTTACATACAATCAACAGACTGAGGTGATTCCACAACCAATAGATCAGATATAAGCTCTGAGGTCCTGCCATTTCCAGCCGTGAATGCTAGTGGGCAATTAAACAACTCACCAGCGGAAGAGGCTCCACAAATATTCCCAATGATGGGTGAGCTCAGCACATCAGTGCAAAAGACAAAGCTGAGGCATATGCAACTACCTTCATCTAGATGTGCCAAGTAGATGATCCATCTCAGCCTCCTTCTGAAGCCCCCAGCATCACAGACACCAGTTTTCAGCCAATTCAATTCACTACATGATATCAAGAAATGGCTGAAGGCACTGGATACAGCAAAGGCTACGGACCCTGCTAATATTATGACAGTAGCGCAGAAGGCTGCTCCAAAACTACTTGCTAAGCTAAGGTGTTCCAGTAAAGTTACAACACTAGTATCTATCTGGCAACGTGGAAAATTGTCCAGGTATGTCAGCTGCAAAAAAACAGAACAAATCCAAAACAGCAATTACTAACCCGTCAATCTACTCTTGATGATTAGCAAAGTGATGTAATTGGTAGTGCTATCAAGAAGCACTTGCAAAGCTATAACCTGCTCCCTGAGGTGGGTTCTGCCAGGGCCATTTGGCTTCTGACCTTTTTATAGTATTGGTCCAAAAATGTACTGAAGTGCTGAACACCAGAAGCGAGGTGAGAGTTGAGCCCTTGACACCAAGACAACACTTGATTGTATGTGGCATCAAAGAAGAAGCTTTCCACTGGTTGGATTCATACATAGCATAAAGCAGAATGATTGTGGATATTAGAAAGCAACCATCTCAATTGCAAGACATCACTGCAGATAGTCCTTAAGGAAGTGTCTTAGACCCAATCACTTTCAGCTGCCTCATCATTGACCTTCCTTCCATCATGATTGATTGATTTATTGTCACGTGTACCGAAGTACAGTGAAAAGCTTTGTTTATGAGCGTTACAGACAGATCATAGTGAGCAAGGATGTACAGATCAAAAGGACATATACAGAGGTCCCAAGACAGAGGTACGGGTTACATTGCACCGGGCGTGTGCTAGGCGAGATCAACATTAGAAAGGTCAATCATTATTTGAGGCTAGAGAGTCCATTCATCAGTCTAATAACGGCTGGGAAGAAACTGTTCCTGAAACTGCTCGTGTGTTTGTTCAGGCTTCTGTATTTTCTGCCTGATGGAAGAGGTTGTGCGAGATCATTACCAGGGTGCGATGGGTCTTTGATGATGTTGGCTGCCTTTCTGCAGCAGCGAGCCATGTAAATGGAGTCCATGGATGGAAGGTTGCCTTCTGTGATGGTCTGGGCTGTGCACACCACCTTCTGTAGTTTCTTACGGTCCTGGGCAGAGCAGTTGCCATACCAGGCTGTTATGCACCTGGACATTATGATTTTAATGGTGCATCTGTAGAAGTTGATGGGAGTCCTTGCTTGACTGTCACATCTACGTGGGTCAGGACAGATCATTGGTTATGATCTCTCTGAGGAACTTGACACTCTCCACCCTCTCATCCTCAGTTCCATTGACGTAAATGAGGGTGTGTTCTTCTCCTTTCCTTCTGAAGTCAATGATCAGTTCTTCAGTTTTTCTGACGTTCAGAGAGAGGTTGTTTTCATTGCACCAAGCCCTCTGTCTCCCTTTTGTATTTTATCTGGTTGATATCCATCCCACCATCGTGGTGTCATCGATAAACTTGTAGATGGCATTCATTTGGAATTTGGCAACACAGTCGTAGGTGTACAGGGAGTACAATAGTGGGGGGTGAGGACCCATCCCTGGAGGGATTCCAGTGTTGAGGTACAGTTACCTATCCTCACTGACTGCAGTCTGTGGGTCAGAAAGCTAAGGATCCAGTTGCAGAGGGCGGAGCCAAGACCAAGGTCACGCAGTTTTGATATTGGAAGTAGGTTTGTATGCCGATTAATGCACAGTCTTTGTTATCATTTGTGAATGCTCAGATGCTGAAGCAGCCCATCCAAATGCAGAGAGAAGTAACCAACATCCAGTCTTGCACCTTCTGACCCTCACAACCTATACATTATGTACAAGGTGCAAGTCAGGAGTGTGACTGGATATTCTCCACTTGCCTGGATGACTGCAGCTCCAGCAGCTTTCAAGACATATAACATCATCCAGGACAGAACAACTCTCTTGACCAATATATCTTCCACTACCTCAAAGATTCATTCCCTCCACTATTATAGGCACTGGTACTTCTCATGTTTTCCACCCTCTAGAGTTTAACCTTCCCACTCAGATTCTTTGATGCCCAGAACTGGGAACCATAGTTACATTGAAGCTGAACTATTTTCTATAGGTTTAGCAAAGCTTCTTGGGTTTTGATCTCTGCGCCTCTATTTATAAAGCCCATGAAAACTCAGGGTTCAGTGTGAGACACTTTACAACTATGGATTTGTCAGAGAATTGTACAAACTTTGGTCATTCCTATTATCAACCAGCTCCATTCCTTTGAACCTGGGTCTACAATATCCAAACAGTGCAACCATCTAAATGACTTGAAGCTCACCGCAAGCACCAGAAACAATAATCCCTTGTACAAATGAGAATATCCTATTGTTCCATGACTCCTGGTTTCACTTCCAAGTTTAAAAATGGCAGAAGACCTTCAAATATGTGAGCACTGATCCTTTTGTCTATAATAATATTCCATTTCTATCCACAAAAATAGACTTTAATAACAGAAGAGAAATATAGAGACATAGAGTTATAGAGTCCTACAGCGCAGAAGCAGGCCCTTCAGTCCATCTCATCCATGCCAACCAGGTTTCCTGAACTGAACTAGTCCCATTTGCCTGCATTTGGCCATATCACTCTAAATCTTTCCTATCCATGCAGCTGCCCAAATGTCTTTCAAATATTGTAGTTGTACTCATCTCTCCCACTTCTTCTGACAGCAGTTCAAGAAGGCAGCTCACCACTACCTTCTCAAGGGCAACTGGGGACAGGCAATAAATGCCGGTCAGCCAGCAATGCCCACATCCCACAAATGATTAAAAAAAATCTAATCAAACACATAAAATGAGCACAGTTAAATGTAATAAACTTGATGACAAAATATTCTTCCAACACTGTAACAGTAAAAGAGTTTTCAGAGAGCAGGTGAGACCCTTAAAAATGTTTTGGGTGCATAAACTGAGAATGAGCATGTGTAGTGAATAAATTCAATGATTACTTATTTATCATATTCACTGGCAATAGTGCAACCAACTTTTCCTTAATATGGATACTCCAGAGAGGCTTTACAAATAATGAAATGAATAGCCTAGACCAGCTCACAAGATAAGATAAAGAAATTCCCAAAAACAATACACTTATTCTGGGGTACCAAAAGGTTAAGTCAGTGAAATATTATTGTGAAAGTTGATGAATGCTGGAAAGCCCCACCACTACTATTACTTGCATGGATATAGCTCCTTCACATACTCAGAAAGCATTTGCGTCTTCAAACAAAAATGAGTATACATTGCAACTGAGTGATAAATATTTTCTCATTTTAAATTGAAACAAATTACACTTACAAATGCTCAGCAGGGAGTGAATAAAATAAGGGTAAAGTACTGCAGATGCTGGACGCATTTGATTTTTTCCACAGGGGCTCCTTTTTCATTCATACTAACTCCATTTATTTTGTGCTGTAGTCACATAGTAATATTACAGCAGGTCAGACAGCATCCGAGGAGCAGGAAAGTCAATGTTTTGGGCCAAAACCCTTCATCAGGACAGGGGAGGGTGAGGAGAGCCCAGAAATAAATAGAGGGATGGGGTTGGGTCTGCAGGATAGGTAGTTGGGATGGTAATAGGTGGATGCAGGTAGGGGGTTATTGTGATTGGTCAGT
>JAHRHZ010000082.1:4785183-4809918 GCA_024137785.1 Ginglymostoma cirratum
TAAGGCTATAAGGGCCAAAACCCTTCATCAGGACATTGACTTTCCTGCTCCTCGGATGCTGTCTGACCTGCTGTACTTCCCCATCTTCACATCTATTGGCTCTGGCTTCCAGCATCTGCAATCCTTAATGTCTCCTAGTAATATTAGTTCCTGTAATGTGCATTTGGGGTATTTGGACTCACAAAAAAGCAGCATGAGAAGAATTCTAAAATATCCTCAATAATTATCACCCCTTTCATTAACCTTAAAGTTATAACACACGAGGAAAGTACTGATTTCTTTGACACCACAGTATTTAAATGAACACAAAATGATGAGCATGTTAGCAATAAAACATTTAAAAGAAATAACGGACACTGTTCTAAACACAAAAAACTATCACTTAACACCTTCCACAGACTGGTGAGGTCACAAGTTTCATTGCATACGCTGGAAGGTTTTAACCAGGCAGTTATTATCATTTTTATTGCTTCGCAGGAACATGTCATCAAGATGGCGACAGAGTAAGGCTCCTATGCTGAAATTTGTCTGCTCTTACTGCTTTTCTTTTCTTTTCTTTCTTTTTTTCTTTTCTCGTTTTCTTTTTTCTTTACTTTATACTTATTTCCCTTTATTACCATTGGTGGCAGCGAGAAATCCAAGTGCAGACTCGAGTGGGCCCTACGTGGACACGAGAGGGCCCAAAGCGTACTGAAGTGCGCCCAGCATGGTCTCAAGTGGGCCAGGCGAGGTCCCGAATGGGCCCAGTGCAGATTCAAGTGAGTGCAATGTGGACCTTGTGGCAGTGGACAGCGGATCCCTACTTACTTTTCCGGGCCAAGCACGGGACCTGTCATTGGAATCAGTGGCTGCCACATCGGTGGGGGTGACATCAGCAACGTAGGCCCGGCAGCAAAAGAAATGGCACCTGGTGATTGGCAAATATGACGCTGGTTAGGTCTGACGCTGGTGGTGGTGAGGCAGTGGTGGAAGGGCATCACAGCAACATCGATGAGGTGGGCCCAGCAGTGGGAGATATGACTCTGATGTTGGTGGGTCTGCTGCAGGCGGCAGTGAGGCAATCGTGGAGGAAAACTGGCCCAGTGGTGAAAGATGGCACCTGAAGAGAGGCAACTTCAAAGTTGGTTGGGTCTGGTGTATACTGCGGTGGAGGAGGGATGGTGTTGTTGATGAGCTGGCTTAGAACCGATGGTCTCTCTTTAAGCTATACCTTTCTACTTTTTTTCTTATTTTTAAAGCTATCAAAATAGCATTGGATCCCTGGAAAAGCTTTTCATTGTATTTTACTGTTTTTCTCACTGTAAAATACATGTGACAGCAAAATAATTTATTCATTCATTCATTCAGACTCTACCAGTTTTAAATTTAACAATTGTCATAGTTTTCATCACAATCATATCCATTGCATTTCCCTGGATAGTAACCCCTGAATATATTACAGCCTTAATCCAAAGATTCCACATTCATTTGCAAGTAATTAATTGCTCAATGATTTCCAGCCTTCCAGGTTCCCAATCAGCTTACTGCTTTCTTTATTGACAGGTTGTAAACTATTGTCTCTTCTTTGCAGCCCCCTGCCTTCATCACCCTCTTTGTAACCTCCCTGATGTTCACTTCAACCAATTTGCAGCCTCCTGAATTCCTATTGCAGTATCGTATTAGTCTTTTGCAGCTTTCTTTTCTGTCATCCCTCCTTCAACCTATATCTCCTTCCCAAATCCTAACCTTTCTCGCAATCTCCTCTTCACCTACACCCTCCCAGACCCAGTCTCCAGGCCCTGACTCTTGGCAAAAGGCAGATTCAGCTCCCACAGGTGACGGCTCACTGCTGGTTGTTGTTTTCCTTACTGCTTACTGCTCCTCCAATCAGAGGCTGTTTCTCTCCTGCGTTTACTGCTTATAGGGTTTCTATTGAAAATACCAGCAACAAACATGGGAGGGATGCATTGTATGATTGGAGGAGCCACTTCTCACTGATTATACATATGGGGGTGACTTTTATCTGTTTGGTTACCCCTTTGTTTGAATTTTTCTGGCATCTGATTTGAGACCTCATTCTGTGTGTTGGAGACTACTGTTTCATTTTATGAGTCTGTTCCTGCATGGGAAGGAATGCAGCCAGTTCTGAGGAAGCGTCACTTGACCCGAAACGTTAACTCTGATTTCTGTCCAAGGATGCTGCCAGACCTGCTGAGGTTTTTCAGCAATTTCGATTTTTGTTTCTGATTTACAGAATCTGCAGTTCTTTTGGTTTTTATGCAACCAAGGTTACACTGGCCTGAGTGCATCATGGGAATGAGTGTGGCCACGTTTGCACTACATCACCCAGAATGTATGCTGGTTGTCAGGACTACCGGCCACAAAGACTCGTGTTCTTGCTCCAGCACAATTGGATCTTAAACAAAAAAACGAAAAGAACGTAGAAACATAGAAACATAGAAAATAGTGCTGGAGTAGGCCATTTGGCCCTTTGAGCCTGCACCTCCATTCAATACGATCATGGCTGATCAGACAATCTGAGTATCCCATTCCCACCCTTGCCCCACATCCCTTGATCCCTTTAGCTGCAAGGGACATGTCCAGTTCCCTCTTCAATATATCTAATTAACTGGACCCAACAGCTTCCAGTGAGAGAGAATTCCACAGGTTCACAACTCTCTGAGTCAAGAAATTCTTCCTCACCTCAATCCTGAAAGGCTTACTCCTTATTCTTAGACTATGACCCCTTGTCCTGGACTTCCCCACCATTGGGAACATTCTTCCCACATCTAACCTGTCCAGTCCCATCAAAATTTTATATGTTTTTATGAGGTCTCCCTCATTCTTCTAAATTCCAATGAATATTAGCCCAATCGATCCAGTCTTTCCTCATATGTCAGTCCTGCCATCCCAGGAATCAGTCTGGTGAACCTACACTGGACTCCCTCCATAGCAAGAATGACATTCCTCAGCCTAGGAGACCAAAACTGCACACAATACTCAATACTTGGTGAGGTGTGGCCTCACCAAGGCCCTGTACAACTGTAGCAAGACATCCTTACACCGATATTCAAATCCTCTCGCCATGAACTACAGATGCTGGAAATTGGAAACAAAAAGAGAAATTGCTGGAGAAACTCAGCAGGTCTGGCAGCATCTGTGGAGAGAAATCAGAGTTGGTGTTTCGGGTCCGGTGACCCTTCTTCAGCAAAGGATTGGATTGAATTGGACCTTAAGCTCTGGAATTTTGTCTTGAAGCACAGCACACACTGCTCATCGAGCATATTGAGGATGTTGACAGAGGAGCATATTGCACACATCCAGGCCCCACTGCAGGCATGGGCCTAGTGATCAGTACCACATGTACCCCTTTCACCTGGCACAGATGTCTCTGCACAGAAGCAGCAGTGTGTACCATCTAAAAGACACAGTAGAGAAACTCACCAGGCTCTTTTGACAACACCTTCTAAACTCATGAACCCTACCATCTAGAAGGACAATGATGGCATTTATACAGGAACATCACCACTTTCAATTTTCCTTCCAAGACATACAACACCCTGACATGGAACTATTTCACTTTTCCTACTCTGTCACTGGTTCAAAATCCTGGAACTCTCCTCCTAACATCACGGTGGGTGTATCGATGCTTCACACACTGCAGTGGTTCAAGATGGTGGCTCACCATTATCTTCTCAGGGAGTCTTAGGGATATTGGCTTGGCCAGTGGTGCTCACATCACACAAAAGCATTGAAAAACAAAACAATGATTATATCAACCATTGCAAAAGGGTGTGGACAGCACTGGCAATGAATTCCCTTCAAGAGTGAATTTGTCAAATTTCAACGTAAGGTGCTACAAGAATGCATTTCCAAACATTCAGTCTTGCTGCATGTTGATTCAACTTCAGGGTTCTTTCTACAGTTTTCACTGCAGACAATATCTAATTAACCAATGCAACTCTATGTTTTAAAATGCACAACCATTCGCTTGTATTGTCTTGTTCACAAGCTCCTGCAATATTTACTCAGGAATGACAGAATACAGATGGTTAATGGTGATGACATTCAGTAAAACGTAAGTACCCTGCCGATGTATTATATTGTAGGGGGAAATTTATGTAGAAAGCATTGGTGGGTGATTAAACTGATTGTGATAAGTAACTTGTGGTTAATGTACTTGATTTATTCACATGGAAAGCTTTATAAAATCTCTCTTTGTACACATCCTGATCGGGCTGCTCTGAAAAATAAAGAACACAGATTTTCTTGCAGTTCCCTGAAGCGAAGGACAGTCGGTGTCCCTCACAAACATGCCTGTCAGAGATCTGTCACACAGATATTAGAAACAATTGCAATAATCAGAGTCCTGCCCCTCACACACATGCCATGGGGTGTTTCTCTCCCTCTAATGCATCACACATGCCAACCTTTTCAAGCACAGCAGTGAAAGATTTTTGCGAGATGCCACGGAGCCAGTAGTCCCTGCCTTGTGGGTAATCCTGCTAAAACCTGCCCTAACACCATGCACCCTGATGATACGTTCACAGGCCAGAAAAGTGATCTTTCACCACAGTGAAAATGAAAATATTACAGTGGTGTGATAAATCGCACAATAATATAATTTAATAATGCAAGCCTTGTCACTTTACACGGCTCATTTGAGTGTTGTTTGGGCTATTTTTTTCCTGTATTTAATTACCTTTGACCTATGGGCCTTTTCTTGTTCTGTTTGCAATGATCTGTTGTTTTTGTTCCACTGGTATCGTTTTTTTTCTGCTTCAGTATTTTGTCTCACAGCTGAGGTGTTTAATCGAGACAGCTATAAGTGTTGAACCTCGTGTAAATTGGTATTACTTATAAAATACAATCTTATGTCCATTCCAATTGTTTAACTCTCCATTTAAATTAAACTCCAGCCCCAAAAACTCTTGGTGGTGGAAGTGAATAGAGCACGGAGTTTTTAGGATAATCCACCAGGATTCAGCCCCATTTTTAGTGATGATTTAAATTCTAGCAAATACTTACTGAGATTTCACTGCCCCAAGCCATTAATTATTGGGAGAACCTTGGAATCAGTTTGTTTTTTTTTATGAAAATATACTTTATTCATAAAAAGGAAATCATTGTGTACATAGTTACTAAATCAGTTCAGATCGATACAGTTTTTTACATAAAGAGAAGAAAACATTGGGGCTTTACTTTCTCGATAGTTACAGCTAATCTAAAGGTATTTCTTAATTACGCTAGGTACTAGGAACTATTTACATGTATCTGAGGCATTGGGAGGGTCTGATAACTGAACACAACCCCATTGGTACTTTGGCAGAAAGACCTTAGATTGTGGTCTTTCCCCACCGTACCTTGGTAGCTGCTGCCCCAAGCTTTAGTGCATCTCTCAGTGTGTAGTCCTGGGATTTGGAATGTGCCAGTTGGGAACACTCAGTCAAGGTAATCTCCTTTTCCTAAAAGACCAACAAGTTAGGAGCAGACCAAACAGTATCTTTCACCAAGTTGATGATCTTCCATCTCAGTATCTCAGTGTGTGTCTCAGGGAACAGATTTGTACAGCACAGAGTC
The DNA here is from genome assembly GCA_024137785.1 of Ginglymostoma cirratum. Classification (NCBI taxonomy): domain Eukaryota; kingdom Metazoa; phylum Chordata; class Chondrichthyes; order Orectolobiformes; family Ginglymostomatidae; genus Ginglymostoma; species Ginglymostoma cirratum. The sequence goes on from JAHRHZ010000082.1 coordinate 4,790,743, forward strand.
CTGCGTGACGGAGCTGCTTGGGACGAACCTCAATAAAAACCACTGCATCTCTCCAGACATCCTTTCAGTTTGTTTGCACCAGGAACTCTGTCCCTGAATCAGTTCAGCAGAGCTCATGCCAGCTCATCACTGAGTGCTTGTGAAAGACCCCTAACCTTTAACTGTAAGGACTTGCATTCATGTAGAGCCTTTTATGTCCTCAGGACATCCCAAAACTCTTATTAGACAAACAGGAGGCTGGAAGAACACAGCAAGCCAGGTAGCATTTGGAGGAAAGGAGCAGTCAATGTTTCAGGTATTACCCTTCTTCAGGAAGGATGTCCTGAAGAAAGGTAATACTCGAAACGTTGACTGTTCCTTTCCTCCAGCTGCTGCCTGGCTTGCTGTGTTCTTCCAGCCTGCTGTTTGTCTACCTGGATTCCAGCACCTGCAGTTTTTTTGTCTCATCCCAAATCTTTTGTCAGTCAATGAAATGTAGTCATTATTCAAATGCACGAAGGGAAATGTGGCAGTGAGTTTATATACTGCAAGACCCCACAAACAGCAATAAGATGTACGACATATGTGTTGATGATGTTAAGGTATAAATATTGGCTCAAACTTTGGAAAGAACTCCCCTACTCTTACTGAAATCATTGTTGTGGCACGTATGAACTATTGTCTTAAGCAAAAACTTGAAGTGTAGGGAATAATTTGTGCCAGTCTTTAAGTTTGAAATTATACTCATAGAGCCTTAGAAATCTACAGCACAGAAAAAGACCCTTCAGCCCATTCAGTCTGTGCCAGTCAAAAACAATCAGCTAACAATTCTAATCCCGTTTCCCAGCACATGAGCCATAGCCTTGTATGCTTTGACATCACAAGCGCGCATCTAAATACTTCTTCAAAGTTACGAGCATTTCTGCCTTTACAACCTTTACAGCCGGAGTTCCAGATTCCTACCACCTGGTGCGTGAAACAACTTTTCCTCATATTCCCTCTAAACCTCCTGACCCTTACTTAAATCTATGTACACCCCTCGTCGTTGATACCTTCACCAAAAGGAAAAGTTACTTCCCACCTACCCTCAGAATTTTATACATCTCAATTGTTCCCCCCTCAGGTTCCTCTGCTCCAAGAAAAACAACCTCAGTCTATGCAACTCTCTTCATAACTAAAACTCTCCAGCCCAAACAACATCCTGGTAAATCTCTTCTGCACTCTCTTCAGTGCTCTCATTCTCCTCCTTACTGTCGATACCAGAACTGCACACAACACTCCAGCTCAGAATTTCCTCAGACAATTCAATTTTAGCAGGTAATAAACATGCAAGTTCCAGTGATGTTAATTGACCTTTCTCTCCTCCTTTAACCCCTTCTCCACATCCCTTATCTTTGATCAAGGCTTTGGTCATTGCTCTTAGCGTCCTCCTCCTTTGGTTCAGTGTGCATCTATACCTTGACTATGCCATTATGAAGTATCTTGCATTGTCTTTGGGCACAGAACCATTTTTAATATTTTTTCATGGGTTTATTTGTTATTCTTCCCTAACTGCTCTGAAGAAGATGGTTGTGAGTTGCCATCATGAACTTCCACTCTTCTTGGAGTGTAGGCACACCACAGTGTAAGAAGAGCAGTTTCAAGCATTTGAGCATGCAGTATTGGAGGAACACCAATTTCTGGTTTTGTGTAATTCCACACAATCTGTGCTGAGTCAACCTCTACTGGGGGTGACCATTGTTTTCGGCAACTTGCCTTCAGGTCAAAAAGAAATAAATCATCTCAAGTTATTGTTCCTAATTGCTATCCAGTGGCTTCTGTTGGAAAGTGCATGTGGTTAGGTGAGTCAACTGCCATTATGTTGGTTCCCAGTTTCCATAAAAAGTACTCAAGTAAGAATCTAGTCTTAGGAATCTCCTCGGAGCTACACTGCCCTGCTCACACTATTTTTACCAGGAATGCCATAGGAACCCTTAATGCACACAAAATCAGGGTCTCGGATAGCCTAACATTGCTGTTCTGATGGCAGAATAAACAGCTTAGAGACAGCTTTATGTCAACTTTAAGTAAAGTCCTAACTAAAATATTTGGAATAGAAAGCAAAGCAACATGAGAAAAATGAATATTTCACTCAACTACTGAATTCAGCTGACTTGAATATATAAACAAGTGCTGCATAATGTCAATTAGGACTCTGTGTAAAATTGGACAAATTTAAAATGGACTGAAACATTCTAGTCCTAACAGCACAGGATTTGTGGGATTGACTTTTAGCTAGTCATCAGCCAGTGCATTTTTACTTGAAATGTTTAGTTCCGGATTTCCTGCTTCCCTCCAATTCTCTCTCCTGAAGAAGCTGACTCCAAGTTGGAGTGTGGTTGCAGGCAGCAAATCCTTTCAAGCCCTGCACTTGAATGGTCATTCCTCAGCCATGAGCCCAGAGACTGAATATTGGGAGGAATTCCCAGTTGACAGAAAGACACTGTCTCCAAATGACTGGAGAAATGAGGGAGGAAATGCCCAAACAGCCAATGACAAAATGGAGCATAGTGCTCTGCGAGGGTGGAGGTGCTGGAGGAGATTACAGAGATAGGGAAAGGTGAGGCTAGGAAGCATTTGAACATGAAGTGTTGGGAGATGAGGAGTCAATTAGCAAAGGTGTGTCAACAGAATATTGTCCGGTAGGATTCCACCGTGTACTAAACTCGAAAAAGAATGCAAAATTGCAGATGCCAGAAAAATGAAATAAAACATAAAAGACTGAAAACACTCAGCAAGGCAGCATAAGCTCTCACAATGAGAATCCTGTAAAGGTGTATAACCAAACAAGAATCGCTGTCAGTTCAAGTAACCTTGCCCTCTTCCCTCATCCCTCTGCACAAGGTTAAAATTGGTTGTAGAAGCTTTATAGTGTCAGAATTGTGTTTAGCCAAGGACACTTGTTGTTAATTTTCCCATTCACCGTCAGTGATAATTCACACCACTGAATACAAAAGCGATAACACTGTGCACACATGTGAATCATCACTTAACGCTCCATGCTACATGAAATGTTTCAAACCATTTGAAAAAAAACCATTCCCCAGTATCTGTAGACGGTAGGTTTCCATTGTTCTTTCATTGATGGGGTACAGTATTGTGAAGGTGTTTCTTAAAACTCATTGAGAGTTCAGAATCTTCTCAAAATAACCTGACAATATTTTGAGCTAAAAAGGAAGCATTAAGATTTTGTGCATTTACTATTGTGAGATATCTAAAATATAATTTCTGGTCCTGGCAGAGGGGCAACAATGTTTCCATTTCCCCTTTATTCTTTTCAAACTGCGGCTTCATTTTTCAGTTTTTGGCAATGCAATCCTCTAAGACATTTTTATATCGAAGCAGATGCTCTGTACCTCCTGTTATCAACAGTGTGCTTTAATATAAAGAGATTGACCATCAGTGAACCCGACAACATTTTGTTCCAGATTTTGCTGAATGTCACAGGCAAAATAGACTGCTTCCATTTTAACTATGACTAAACCTCGAGCTTTGCTTCACGACGGACTTTGATTGAAGCAACAACAAGCTAAACAAGGGACAACACTGCATAGAAGTCACAGGTCTCTGTTTGAGATCCGATCCGATCCCCCAGCCACCACCCTCTCCCCTACCCCACCTCCCCCCCAAACCACTTCAACGTTAAGGATTGTAATCACTGCATCCAGTTTTCCTGAAAGCATTTTCTGCAAATGCTACCATGCGTTTACCAAAGAAAGAAGACATATCGGGTGTATTCTCGAGACGTCCTCATATTTTGTAAACTATTGCAATCATGGGGGCCAGCAATCACACTTCATTTCTACTTTGTCGCATTCTGTTTCATACCCACATTTTTAGGATGGGTAAACTCAAAGTGACAATAGCAGGATGGACTGTTTCTGGAAACGATTTGGAGATATTTCTGAATATTTCAAGCTATCTCAAAATGAATTTAAAATATCGCTAAATGCGAACTTGTCTTGCCACCAAAGCATAGATGCATTCAGCTGAGTGCGAGTAACAGGCAAGTCAAGCTGTCTGGGGTTGAGGTGCTGTGTAAATAGCTGAAGCTAATCTCGCCCCACGTGGTTTTGACATGCCTACCAGTCTAGATCTTCATAGGGCTATTTCTAGCCAATCACAGTGCCTCAAAACCTTGGCAATCTCTTATTGGTTGAGAAATTCTTTTGTTCTCTTCTCTTTGAGGTTAACTCCTGCAGTGCTGAAATCTTGGCTGGTTTCCTATTTAACTGCACTCATGTCCCAATGAATGATGTTAAATTTCTTTCACCAGTTCAAGCCCATAATAAACATTCGAACAAGCTGCCCCCAGGACATAGTTAACCTTTATTTAGGTCTGTCCTGCTATTTTCTTTCTTTCTTTCTGCAATCACGAAAACCTTTAATCTGTGAGACAGTGTTCTGTGACTCAGGAATATGAAACAGACGAAGCTTCATAAATGTTAACTTTTGCTTGATTAATTCCAATATTGATAAGAAGAAAATTTCACGACATCCAACTTCTCATCAGCCAGAAATTATGCTATGGGGACAAAGACGGTGTGAATGGCGGAACAATTGTCCCTCCAAAATTTTAGCTATTTATAAAATATTTTCAACTTTTACTCATTTATTTACAATATGTACTATTAAGTAAATAAACTGCAATATTATTGGATTAAAATAACACTTTTATACCCACCTTGCATTTAAACACTGCTGCATTTTGCACTACAAAGACCTACAACATTCTCTGAATGCACTCTCCTCAGAAAATGACCAATTTATCATTTCATGCTCCCAGTCCTCCCTTACGTTTGATCCTCTGGAACCCTCTCTACCTCCTCCAACCTTTCCACCTCCCTTTCCACCACCAAATACCTCCTCAGAACACTTCTCACCATGGTTCTTGCTTTCCCCCCTTTCCCCACAATACTTTTCCTTTTTGCTTTTCTGTTTAATATCCTTTTGCATTCATTAAGCTATAAAGAGATATCAACCTGGTGTAATGAGCACTATCAAAATGTCATTTTTGCCTTACATTCTCTGCCTGACATTTGAATAACAGTAAGAACATTGTTATACTCAGGGACTCCAGGCTCCCAGCAATGTTGACTCCTAACTGCCCTCTGAAATAGCCTAACAAACTATTCAGTTCAAGGACAATTGGAGGCGGGCAATAAATGTGGTCCTTGCCACTGATGCCCACAACCCATGAAAAAATATTTTTTTAAAAGATCATTTTAGGACCAGTACCTTCCGAGACTGAGGCAAGACCAATAGTCTTATGTCATATTGCTGACCTTATATTGCTTTCTACCCAGATTAAACAGACCTCTGGAGACAATATCCGAATAAAGGTTACTAGTATTGAGAGATGTGAAAGATGGCAGCTCTGTTATAGTATTTAAAGATTAAACATTAATTTAAAATCTTTCTGGGGCCTCCATCATTTAAATTCACTTTGCTCTGGTCCCACAACATGGGAGCATGAAGCTTAATCCAGAGAAGTTTAAATTCAATTCAAGTTATCCCAGTCACATTAACACTACGATTGTGTAGATGTGAAGCTGAAATTGAATATACTGGGTACAAGCAGGTTGTTAGCTGATGTGTTCAAAAGTTGCATTTGTTGTGAAAAATGACACATTAATGAAAGAAAGTTAAGCCCTCACCTGAATCTTGTGTTTCAGGTTATCACTTTAAGAGGCCAAATCTACGTAGCAGTGTACAATATCACCTAAAGTCCTGGATTGAATTACAGGTTGCAGAATTCCATCCCAATTATCTTCTTTTTCTACTATACAATATAATGAAGAATGTATCGCACCAGGGGACAGACCCTTCTAAAAGCCTTCAACTATGCATGTGATTGATATCTTGCATTTACTTATGTCAGAAAGTCTTGTATCTTGCATTTGGTAACATTACAACGTAGGAGAGACTCTTAAATTAGAAACAAACTAGTCTACAGTCTGGTCTTTTATGCACAGAAATGTGACCACTTACATTCTAAGAAGAAAAGTGGGTGTGCTAAGATGAGTGACAAAGAGGTATGTGCAAATTTAGCAGCATTACAGATTTTGAGTGTGAATGGTTTATTAAGCTTTTGGGCATAATTTTCTATTCACTATCAGTGTGCCAGCTGTTGAGGAGATATGCAGGCTGCCTGGGAGGAGCAGATGCCCGAAGTGTTAGCAAGTGGAGCCCTGTCTTCTCCTCTCCCAGCCTGAATATTTAAATAAATTTATTAGAAAACATAACAAAAGACACATATGCCTTTGTGTTCCATCTTTTATAACCCTTTTCATTTTTCTATGTGGAAAACATAAAAGCCTTTCCTGTGTCAAAAGGTAGTGTTGTTTATGATGGTGAGCAATTGTGTCTAATGGCAGCTTTATGGTAGATTGCGATTCACTGGAAAGAATTTCATTTTACTGTCACCATCTACTTCTCTCCGAAAACCAGATGCCTTGCTGCAAAATGTGAAGAATAATTTTAACTTTGATAAGAGCATAAAACAACAAAATTACAGCCTTTTTACAGATTCCAACTGATTTGAAGATGTGTTGTGATGTGACATAAATAATTGTGGCATGAGCACTTCAGCAAGTGACTGATGGATCTTCATCTGAGATGCTTACTATTTATATAATATAGATATTGGATATTAGTAAGCAACTAAAAATATAATTTTTACCCCAGTTTTACCTTTCAGGTCCCACTATCATGTGTTAACACCATCCTTATCGTCACAATTAGAATGGCACAATTTGGGACACAAACCTTTCTTTGGCAACCGTTCAGACTGGATGAGGAAGGCTATTCAGTCTTATGTTAATTCATTCATCCAAAACAACCTACATACTCCAGTCCACACAGTCTTGCTTTTACTTAAATGACTCCAGAATTTTTTGAATTTTATCGCTTTGCCTTGGAGTCCATTCCAAGTGTTGGTCACGCTCCGCACAAACAGGAAGCTCATGATAATTTAATCTTAAAGTTGCTTTTTACAAGTTTGGGCTTGTAACCCTTTATTGTACTCTCAAAGTCCAGTTTATAGTGTTTTCCAGATTATTCTGTCATGTCATTTACCATGTTATATACTTTTATGCAATAATCTCACAAGTTTATTTTCCAAGTGGAAAAGTCTTGGATACTCCTATTGTCGTTGTATATGTCAGACCCCTGAAACTCACAACCAGCCTGTGGCTAATGTCTGTAGTGTCAAACACATGACTGCTCACCTTGTTTCTTAATGACCAGAACTGGACATAGTCCATGAAATATGTTCTCACCACCTAATTTTATTGTTACTTCCTTAACTTGTATTCTACTGTTTCAATCGTGTGGCTTCATAATCTATTAGCCTTTTTAATTGTCTCTCTGCAGATCCATTATGTTCAGGTTGCTTAGAGTCTTGTTTTTGTCGAATTTCATTTTTAGTTATTTCAACAATGTTGGTAAAGTTTGTCTATTGTCCATTTTCTATCCTTTAAGTGTTACTAGACTTTATATTAAGTTTCACCCTGCATTATTTGGCCAACTCTCATGTTTGACTTAGGATGTTCTGGCCTGCTGCTGGCCTTCCTAGATCACTGTCACCTGCCAATATCACTCAGTTAGCATCTGGCAGGAAACACATGGGCTGTGACACTAAACTAGTACTGATATTACCCCGTGCCTAAGCTAGATCATTCAATTATTATGAAACAACACCCTGTTACATTTCACACACAACCCAGCAAAACCATTAGGCATCAGAGTTTATGTTAGTCAAGGAGGAGGGTAGCCTGAAACTCCTGAGGTCTCATGTCCACCAGTGTGAATGCAGCAGGATGATGCAAACTGCTGGGGCAGGATTATTTGCAAGGCTGGGACAAGAGCATCACACTTGTAAAGGCACTTTGACTTGCATCTACTAACAGTTCTTTTATGGTGACAAGACCTGGCAAGAAAATATATTTTAAATTTTGCTCTTGAAATACAAATGTTGCTGGCAAGACCAGAATTTAGAGCCCATGACAACATAATAGTGATCCACCATCTTGAACCTAAGTACATGCAGAGCACCTTTTTCTGTAATGGCTTAATACAACCATGAGGCTTCCCACATTATTTCAGGCAGTGAAATGTCAACTGCATTGCTGTGGATGCAGAGACCGATGCAGACCTGACTGGGTACAAACAACCAATTTCCTCTCAGAAGCACATGGTGAACCAGGTAGGATTTTACCAGAATCTTTATTAAGCATGTTATTTCTGGTTTATTAGTTAATTGTAGTTAAATTTCCCCAGCTACAGTGGTGGGATTTGAACTTATGTTTTGGGGCCATTATTCCATGCCTATGAGTTAAAGTTATCACTATGCTATACCCTCTCTTGCCTTCAGTTTTTTTACATTTTCTCCCAAGGGAAAACACAAATTGAACCGTCGGGACTGTTATGGATGTGGTAACCAGAGATGTTATCGTGTCTGGCACAATTATTTTTGACAGATCCAGTAAACCAGCTTGAGCCTTTCTTTTGCAACATCACCTTAAATGGGAAAGGACCAGAAAACAAAAGACCAGCCCACAACTGCTGTAAAGGAAGAAAAGGATTTGCACATTTATTTTAATATTTTAGACAGAAACCTGTAGCATCCCAAAGTTTTGTTCATTATATTAATGAAGAGGTCAAGTTGGTTCATTTTTAAATTAGATCAATTGCTTGGAGGTTAAATGAAAGTTAAAGTTAGTACAATAAATAGTCTCACCAGTGTGCTGTCCCTTTTGGTTCCTACACTCTTGAATCCTGAAATGCAAGATCTTGATTGTGTTGTACCAGTGTGAATCCTACAGCATCTGTATCACCCATTTTGTATAGCATTGGGCATCAAATTCATCTGAGTTTGGTGCTCCTGTCAGCTTGTTAACCCAGTCTATTCATACTAGGATGATTTTATGAGATAGAAAAATAAATGGTTATCAAAAATCCCTCCTGCCTTCCCAAGCTGGTTTGCCCTCCCGTGCATGCTTGCGTTATCAGACTCCCATGACTTCAAGTTCTGGTATAAATAGTTGCCTGAGTACTTTCAGAAATGAAAGTGTGAACATTTTGTTATTTTGGCAGTTAACTTCTGGCTCTTTTGTTAAGTCTAAATTTATCCTGGAATGTACCAACCCTCAGGATCATCCAAAGCCTAGGTCATGATTTAGAATACTCCAGCTACTGTGAAACGACTGAAGGGGGAAGGGGATGATGCTGTCCATTATGGGCAGGGATTCCTTTTGTATCTAAGAATATTAACTGAAATTTTTTCCTACTTAATTTTGAGCACCAACTTAATTTGGAACGCTGGGTTTTGCTTCTTTCTGGTAGATCCCGCATAGTAGCCGTCAAGGTCCACAACGAGGAAGGGTCCATTCAGCCATCTCAGTTATGGATAGTTACAATAATCCCAACATTTTGACATGGATCTACAGTAACAGCTCAATCTCAAGGCCCAGGATTGCAGGGGAGCTTTGCAGGTAGGCAACCCAGAGCACTGGGGCTACGTATACTCGTCTCCTTTTGCTGCCTGGACACAGCCAACACTCATCAAACATTGGCTCCAGTGTCACACCATTGCCATGCTTGTGCCATACCCAGTGGCAGTGTCATGCTGGTGTGAACCCATGCGAAAATTCACTCCAGAATCCTGGGCGAGCTTTAGAAGGTACATGCCTGAGATTATTCTGCTCCCACTCCTGGAAACAACATCCGTAACACACAGACTGTTTAATGAATATTTATTTGATTTGTGCTAGAGAACAAATAAAATGTAAATTGTACCAGCCTCCTGCCAGGCCTCACAGACGCGACTCAATATTAGGCAGCCATTTTAGCGATTCATTGCAGATATTGTTTTTCCTGCACTGTGTAACAGACAAAATTTTATTTCAAGGATAGACTGTCGCTTTAAAATCCAGAAATATTGATTACCTAATAATTGTGAAAAGGATCTTCCATGATGATCATTGGAACAAAAGTTCAGGCTTTTTGCAATTTTAATTCACAATCAAGTAAGTTATTTTCCCCCATTATTTTTTCGCTGGTCTCTTAATTCAACAGAGTTTCCTCGTTCAGTTTTGGGGAGTGGAATAATTCTCATCAAATCAAAAGAAGCTCAGAGGAGGATATTCAAAACATCAGAACTTATTCCCAGAGCCCCCTCTCAGGGGAAGACGTTTGAAACTGAATGTGTAATTTATATCGAACAAGATTACTTAAAAATTTAGTTAAATGTGTAAAATTTGAAACGGTATTAAGATATAACTCCTTAAGCAAAATTGCAGCTTCACATTTATTATTTAGTTGTACTTTACACAGAGCTAGCTTCTTTTGTTCTAATTTTCTCCCAACTTTTCTCAGGTATAGTTGCACTGGCAGTAATCGCTTGCTTATCCTTCACCCAAGTCATCAATATTCACATCTGAACTTTGATGTTGAACACTGGCAGGTCTTTGGGCTGTGGAGGATATCAGAGATGAGCCTGGTCCTCACTGGTACCCACAAGCACATGGGTTTCCGAGGTCAGAAATCACACAAAACAAGGTCATAGTCCAACAGATTTATTTGAAAACATGAGCCTTCGGAGCTTTCCAGCAGAGGTCACTGAATGAGGAGTTGGATCCTTGGTTAATTACTTTCTTTTTCAGTCCAGAAACTGCAGTCAGTCAGACTGCACCATAGAATGTCATGGCTTAAATTATCTGTCTCAGTCGAAACCATGGATTGAATTTAAAACCACGCCAGTGATGGATATTTTATTTCTCAGGCACTGGAACTTGGTCTGTCCTCCATTCTCCCACCCACCACCCCACAACCTTGTCTTGTCTCTGTCTTATTTTGCTCTTAGGAGAGACGACCAATTCCCTCCCTTTCACACCTTAATTTATATCCATTTACAAAAGAACCCAAAATCTGTGGATGCTGCAAATCAGACACACAAACAGAAATTGCTGGAAAAACTCATCTGGTCAGGCAGCATCTTGGAAAGAAAGCCAAGTTAACATTTCAAGTCCAGTGACCCTTCTTCAGAACTGACTGTAGCTAGGAAAAGGTTGGTGAGGCAGCCCAGAGCGAGATGCTGGCAGCAGCATGGCATGGGCTGGAAAGCCCGGAGTGGGACTCTGGTGGAGGCATGGCATGAGCTTCACAGTCCGGAGTGGGACTCTGGTGGAGGTATGGCACGGACTGGAAAGCCCAGAGCAGGACTCTGGTGGAGGCATGGCGTGGGCTGGAGAGCCCTGAGTGAGACTGAAGCAGTGGAAAGGAAAGTTAGACTCTCTTAAGATATTTGTTTCTTCCCTTAGTTAATGTGAATGGTGCCGTGTATGTACGGCAAAGGTACACAGTTTTCACTATGTTTTTACATTGAATCTACGTAACAATAAATGATTTAATATATATGCTGAAGATGGGGTGGGGAGGTGGGAGAAGGACTAAATGATGGGTGGAGATAAAGCCCAGAGAAAGGACAAGAACTGGGCAGACAAAGGACTGGGTAAAGCTCAGCCTGGAGAATGAATAGCTGCTAATGGGACTATTAGTAGCTGACAATGGGTTGTGGGTAGTAGCAGCCTATGTGATGACAAGGCCTGGGTGTTTGGGGGTACGAAACGACAGTGAACTCTTCTTCTGTCACCTTTCCTTTTGTGCCCCTGTCTTTGGACAAGAGACCCCTCCCCATCCTACAGACCCCTTCACATACCTCCAACACTCTCCCTCCACCTGGACCATCCCCTGTGGTCTTCTATCTGCACTTGACCTGTTCATCAAGAACTGTCAACATGCCATTGGTCGCCTTAATTTCTCTTTCCACACCACCCCCGCCAACCTCTTCAAACTTATCTCCCTCTGAACTGACTGCACTCCATACTCTTAGATCCAACCTTGATTTTGTAATTAAACCTGCCAACAACACTGGTGCTGGCAGACTGACCTCCGCATTGTGAAGGCTGAGTGCCAGCTCTCAGACACTTCCTCCTATTTCCCCCTGGACCATGACCCCCTCCATGGAACACCAGGCTATTGTGTCCACAACAGTCACTAATGTCATTTCGTCTGGTGATCTCCCACCCCCACCATTAACCCCAAGCTCATATTCCCCCAACATCACACAGCCCACTTCTACCTGCTTCCCAAAATCCCAGGCAGACCCATTGTTTCTGTCTGTTCCTGCCCCACAGAACTCATCTCTTCCTACCTTGAACTGATTTTTTTCTCCTACTTCACACTTACGTCCGTGACTGTTCAGACACATTATGCCAGTTTCAGAATTTCTGGTTTGCCGACTCCAGTCACTGCCTCTTTACCATGCACATGCAATCCCTCTATATGTCCATCCCCCATCAGAATGGTCTCAGAATCTTCCTGGAAAAAAGGCCTGAACCATCCCTATCCACCGCCACCCTCCTCCATTTGGCCAAGCCTGTTCTCACTTTGAACAACTTCTTTAATTCCTCCTACATTCTTCAGGTCAAAGGGGTGGCCATGGGTACCTGTATGGGCCCCAGTTACATCTGTCTGTTTGTGGGGTATGTGGAGCATTCCTTGTTCCAGTCCTACTCTGGCCCCACCCACAGACTTTTCTTCAAAATATCAATGACATCATCAATGCTGCTTCTCTCTTTCGTCCAGAATCGGAAAAATTTATCAATTTCACGTTCAATTTCCATCCTGCTCTCACCTTCACCTGGTCTATCTCTGATTTCTCCCTTCCTTTCCTCAACATCTCTGTTTCCATTTCTGGAAACAGGCTGGCCACCGATATCCACTACAAACCCACCAACTCCCAAAGTTACCTTGACTATACATCCTCATCCCTGCTTCCTGTAAAGACTAGATTCTATTCTCCTCGTTTCTCCATCTCCATCACATCAGTTCCAATGATGCCGGCTTCTACAAGGGGACTTCTGAAATGTCCACCTTCTTCTTCAATGGAGGATTCCCATGACCATGGTTGACAGGGCCCCCAGCTGTTTCCAACTCATCTTCCGCACTTCAGTCCTCACCCTCTCCCTTCTCTCTCACAACAGCAATAGGATTCCACAACCTAAACATTCATTAGCTGCCATTTCCACCACTTCCAGTGGAATGCCAACCCCAGATACAAATTCCCTTCCCCTCTCCCTTGTCAGCCTTTGACAGGAATTGTTCCCTGAAGGGGGAGCAATTCATCCACTCTTCCTCCACTCCCAAAGGCTCCCCACACACCCATGGCACCTTCTCCTCTAATCGCCCATTTACTTCCTCCCTCCTCACTATCCAAGGCCCCAAATATACCTTCCAGGTGAAGCAGCAATTTACCTGCACTTCACTCAATCTAGTCTACTGCATTTGCTGCTCACATTGTGGTCTCCTCTAAATTAGAAGCACAGACTGAGTGGCCACTTTGCAGAACACCTACATACCTGTTTGTAAATATGACCCTGAGCTTCCTGTTGCCTGCCATTTCAACACACCGCTGTGTTCCCTGGCCAACATCTCTGTCTTCAGGCTTTCGGCAGTGTTCCAGCGAAGCTCAGCGCAAGCTGGAAAAACAGCACCTCATTTTCCACTTGGAAACCCTGCAGCCATCAGGACTCAGTATCAAGTTCAACAATGTTAGGCCCTGAGCACCTTCTTCCATTTCCTTATCCTAGGCCTCACACCAGGCCCTGCCATCATATGGGTTGCTACCACAAACAACCCATTTCAGCCACTAATGGCCCCTTTTAGCAGCTATTGATTCTCCCAGGATGACTTTTACCCATTCCTTTGTCTACCCAACTGTTTTTCTCACACAGGGCTCCATCTCCACCTACTGTTTATTCTTACCTCCCCCACCACATCTTTAACAATATATACCAACCTTTTCCTAACTACAATCAGTTCTGAAGAAGGGTCACTGGACCTGAAATATTAACTCTGCTTTCTCTCCACAGCTGCTGACAGACCTGCTGAGTTTTTCCAGCAATTTCTGTTTGTGTTTACAGCAATCTTACATATCTTTCTCTCCGTCTCCATCATTAATAACCCCTTTTGCACTGAGCATCTGCCTCTGTCAACTGTACAAAACAAATTTACAACATTTTTCAGTTCTGAAGAAGAGTCATACCAGGCTCAAAATGTTAATTCTGTTCCTCCCTCCACATATGCCACCAGACCTGCTGAGTTTCTCCAGCATTCTCTGTGTGTGTTGGATCAGGTTGATGGTGGGACAAAACATATTGAATAATGAAAATAAACACTAAATATCGCAATCAGAATTCCTTGGACAGCTTGCGCAATTTTCTTAACATAATCAAACTTTCCACATCCAGTTCCAGATCAAACATTGCATTTATATACCATTCTGTTCAGCAGCTCCTCTGAAATACCAGATGTGCAAAACACCAGGAAGAGAAGGACCCAAAATAGCGGAACTTTTCACACAGCCCTACATCAAACCAAATCAAAGAATTTTGCAGATCATGCATATGCGATTGCACAGGAATTGCGCTGAATGATTTGTAACATGCCACATTGAAGATAAGCTTGTAAATTTTGAACATGCTTTAAAAGGATAAAACATCATATGTCATGTTGTGTTATTATCAATTCAAGTCAAGTAATCATTTGTGTGTGTATATTTATATGTATACAGTAAAATATTGTCAAAATGTTCATGCAATATGTCACAATTTGTGAATGCTTATTTTATGTCTATTTCTTTGATTGTTATAAATCCTTGCCATTGAACTTTGTCAAAGGCAGTTAAAATTATGGGCAACTTTCAAAATAATGTAGAAATGATGCAAAGTTTCATGAAAATCGTGTACACTTACGCAAAAGAGTGAACAGAAAGTATAAAAGAACTGTTGGTAACATAAAAGTGTTGCTGAAAGAGAGAACCATGCTCACAAAAAGGGCAAAACTCATAACATCGCCTGTGATTTAAGTAGCAAATAAGCAGCCTTTTATTTAGTTTGAATAAAGAATCAATCCTCTAAGATCACAACTATATCACATATTTTACAGAGATAGTAGGAACTGCCGATGCTGGAGAATCTGAGATAAAACGTTATGGAGCTGGATGAACACAGCAGGCCGAGCAGCATCAGGGGAGCAGGAAAGCTGACGTTTCGGGTCGAGACCCTTCTTCAGAAAAAAAAGAAGGGTCTCTTTCTGAAGAAGGGTCTCAACTGCGATATCTGTATCACATATGTAATTGATAAAGGATCCATTGTATTTTCAGGTTGCTGCACATCAAGAAATAATCTCTCACACAAGTTCCTTTTTGTTTCTAATCTTTCAATGTTTTCTAACTTAAGAAGATCATTAGAAGTTAAATCTCTCAATATTATCCTTAAAGCTTGCTTTTGGATTAATTTCAACTGATTGGATGCCCCAGATGTTAAGCTGGAATGCCAAGCCTGGCTAACATATTTCATGCAGAATCTAGTCACTATTCTCTCAAGAAATAATAAATCATCAGTCCTGAAACTAGCATTTTAATACAATTCCTTGCTTTATTTTCTTTACAAAGAATCTGCACATATGTCCCATTTCATTATTAGCCATTATGGAGACTTCATAGTGAAATGGTGGAGGTATTCTTAAAGAGCAAATGGCTTATTAAATTTGGAATCACTCTTATTTTTACAAAGGAAATATAGATGTTATATCTTCACACAATTGATGGTCACATTTTTCGCTTCCAGCTTTTCAACAAACATTTCAGGACAATCCTGGAATAGATGAACTGTCTGAAAAATGACTGTAATTCTCAAAGACTGCACTGCCATCAGTGTAGCCGAACATTTGGCAATGTAATTTCAAATTATTAATAGAAACACACGAACATCTAGTACAATTTCCTGAGGTGTACATGAATTCAAGCCCAATTTGATTGTATCATACCATTTTTAATCCTTTAAATCTTCTTTGTTAGGAACATATCTGTTCAATTTACAACAGAATAACAGGTATAATCCTTCCACTTATTTAACAGTTTGTAGTGATCATTTAGGTTAGAAACCTTATGGCAGATAATAAATGCTCTTGTGAAGCTTTTTTTCCCCCTATCAGTTACTGAATAGCATTTGTACATTCAATTTAACAGGGAATGGATCTTGACTGATTTTGTTTTGCATCCAGAGAAAAAAAAACTCAGAGTGCTTGTTAAAGACATCGTACATCTCATCAAAGATAAAAGTCTCATACACCTTGTTAATAATAGGCTTCCGACTCTATACAGAGCCCTTCCTCTGGTCATTGGTGTATTCACTCTGACTAGGGATACAAAACTGGCAGACTTCCAGACCTCAGGAACCTGCCTGGAAATCACTGAAGTATTAAGTAATAACGGTCATCTGGCTGTGCCAGACTGGGGAATTGAGAATAGACAGGTTGATTGAAGGACAAGACCACAGGTTGAGTCCTTCAGTTGTTCTGCTATCTTTCGTCCCTCAGCACAATAGACAGTCCATCCTAATGCTTTGATCACTGCTCCAGCTCCTATTATGCTTTGTTTCTCTGATGCTTTGCAGCTTTCTAATAGTATACAGTTGGCTAGTGGTGGAGAATGTTCTAATGCTACAGATGACACGCTGATTGTTGATGGGGTGATTTCTTTTGTACCACTCGGCTCATGAGTCCTAACTGTACTCAATCAAGGTTGAAATGACACCGTTCAACCAGTCAGAATGTCGTATTTTCAGAAACACAACACAAAGGAAGCAGCCAAAGCTGCAGCACTTTGCTTAAGAAATGTGACATGACCTACAATCAGGTCTGCTGAATTCCCTCACATTATTTCCAGTAAGTATTAACCATACACACAGAGCAAGATGTATTTTTACAAGTGTTATGAGATTATCTGCTAGCTCAGCAGATTAAAAGTCCTTTAATATAACCGAGAAAAAAAGTTACTTCTTCAAAAACAGATTGCCCATCACCTTCTGGTACTGGAACTTTATTAATATTTTGCTAGAATCTAGTATCGGAATGCTTTAGGATATCATATTTTAAGTCATTATTCTCCACTCCTGTCACCTCGTTAAGGCTAAATAATTTTCTTGCCCATTATCTTTTGGATGCCAAAGTTCTAAAACAATTTTAGACTCAAGATGTGTCTTTTCAGTAGAATTCAAATATTTTCTGAAGCATTCAGTTGTCATTTCTTTGCATGACTAGCAGTAAAAGAATTGCTACTGTGCTCAAGACCATCAAAAGAGCACAAATTGTCGGTAGGTGTGACCCTCTTTACGGACATTAATCGCTGCTGGGACACTTGCGTGATTAGGAACAGGCTGAACCACCACTGTAATGTAACGTGAATACTCTGTCGCAGCAGGCAAATAACTGGTAAATGTCCACCATGTTTATATCATAAATCTTAAAATACTACCTCGATAAGTTAGTGCATTTATGAAGCATTTAAAGTAACAAATAAAATAATTGACATGTTTAAAATAGGCCACAAAAAATACATCTTCATGAAGTATGGTAAGTATGCAATAAATACATGTATCTGCGGTAGGAGGTAGCATAAAGAAACTAACAATAAACAGTTACATCTTCCTTGGAACCTGGGTGGTCTTAATCTGACCCAGATTGTTTCGATATTATCACTTCAAAGAGACATGGAAATTTAGATACTGTGGACTCTAGAACATAAAATAAGTTTATTTAGAAAACTAGTCTTTTTGGGTTAGATCAATGGGTAAATAATGAAGCATCAAACTGATCCACATTGAGAAGCACAATTAACTGATTAGCAAATGCAAAGGTAAAAATGGTGCATTAATCTGCTACTTAAAATGTGTACAGACTGGGAAGCAGATGCTTAAAGAGAAAATGACTCAATATTATACACTTAACAGAATGGGTATCTATGGAAACAAGTGGGGTGTCTGGGCTTGGAAAAAAACATTTTTGTAACAGAATTACACGAAGCCTCAATAGGTTAAGAAATATTTTATTAAGGTGTATTTATTTGTGAGCATGTCTAGAAATGGAAAAAAAATACCATTTGCAATATTACAATTTTGCACTAGTGATTCATTCTGTGACTGAATATAAATAGATAAAAAAAGGACTTGATTTTTTAAAAATCTATTTTCCTTCCACGTTACAGAAACAATTGTCAGGGCCCCACATCTTTCATACACAGGTAATAACACGTGAAAGAATAGACTTTTGTTGCTGCTATCTTCAGCAAAATTAAACAGTCAATAGATTAATTAACAGAGTTCCGGAAATCCAACACAAGCTGCTGCTTCAAGATTTATGTTTGGAAAAGGTATTGTGTCCAATGGATAGCGATGGGGTTGGGGTTAATGATGATGATGGCGTGTTCTGCAGCAATTCAGTGGCTAAATCAGAAAGTCTGGCTGAAAGGGAATGAATAGGAAAGGTTTGGAGTCTGGATTCTATGCTCGATTAGAGTTCAAACCCAATTAAACATGTTGCAGATATGAGGAGGAGGCTTTGAGGATTCATTCCTTATTTTTTAAATAATTTTTTCTCGACCCATTGGAAAGTCCTCACTGTCACAGTCAGTGGATCTGGGTGCGAAGCACAATGAGTTTCATACATAGGGGAACCTTGTTGGGCTCTGCTCGTCCAAGTTTCTTACAAGCAGAACATTCCATCCTGGAAGACGAAAGAGAAATGTTGAGGCCATGCCTTAGCTACATCCCCAGCCAGCTGATTGCAGAGCAGCACTGTCAGCAACTGCAAGAGAGGTACTTATTTGCCTTCCCGTCAAGGGGCAAAGGGACACAGTAGAGAGGAATATCCATACGCAGTGTTACAACCAGGTGAGGGGTAGTGAATCAGCTCCTTTCTGTGTTAACAAGGTGTAGAGCTGGATTAACACAGCAGGCCAAGCAGCATCATAGGAGCATTCTGGAATCCCAAAACCAGCCCAGCTCGTCCACACCTCCCTAACCTGTTCTTCCACTCACCTATCCCCTCCTCCCACCTCAAGCCACACCCCCATTTCCTACCTACTAACCTCATCCTGCCCCCTTGACCTGTCCGTCCTCCCTGGACTGACCTATCTCCTCCCTACCTCCTCACCTACACTCACCTTTACTGGCTCCATCCCCGCCTCTTTGACTTGTCTGTCTCCTCTCCACCTATCTTCTCCTCAATCCATCTTCTATCCGCCTCCCCCCTCTC
>JAHRHZ010000082.1:4810018-4826735 GCA_024137785.1 Ginglymostoma cirratum
ACCTCACCTACACTCACCTTTACTGGCTCCATCCCCGCCTCTTTGACTTGTCTGTCTCCTCTCCACCTATCTTCTCCTCAATCCATCTTCTATCCGCCTCCCCCCTCTCCCTATTTATTTCAGAACTCTCTTCCCCTCCCCCATTTCTGTTGAAGGGTCTAGACCCGAAACGTCAAGCTTTCCTGCTCCTATGATGCTGCTTGGCCTGCTGTGTTTATCCAGCTCTACACCTTGTTATCTCGGATTCTCCAGCATCTGCAGTTCCTATTATCTTCTTTCTGTGTTACCTCCTTCTTCAGCCACAACAAAGATTTAAAGATCCTTTCAGCACACAGCTACATCTCACTCTAATGAGAATGTAGTAATTTGGTCACCAGAAACAAAATAAGAAGCCAACTGATTGGCTTGCTGTGTTCAACCAGCTCTACACCTTGTTATCTCAGATTCTCCAGCATCTGCAGTTCCTACTATTTAAGAAGCCAATTACAAGGTTTTCTTGAATGAAAGGAAGAACATTAACTGCTAACCCCAAGAAAAGTATTAAAGATATGACATCAAACAGAGTTAAGTTACAACATTGAAAAGACATTTTAGATAGTAGATGAAGAGTAAAGGTTTGGAGGGATATAGACCAAATGCAGCCAAGTGGGGCTAGTTTAGCTTGGGAACATGGTCAGCGTGGACTGGTTGGACTGAAGTGTCTGTTTCTATGCTGTATGACCCTGTGACTAATACACATAAACATAAGTAAAATATTTTAAAGGGGATAGTGTCCTGTCCACAAAGAATGTGCAGTTTAAAGTTCTTAAGGTAATGTCGAGGAATTAAGTTTTAACGTGAGACCACTGTTGGTTAACTGAGTCCTGGATCATTAGCAGCGGTGAATATCGCAGGTATCTTTGGGTTCTCGGTGTTTGGATGTTTCTCAGATTTGTTTTTGTCAGAATTTCTTTGTCCTTCCTGATCCAGAGCAGAAAAGAGGTCATCTTTCTGTTCTGCATTAGAAATCCAGCTCACTCTGCTCTGGCAGAGCATTAACTTGAGATACAGCTCATTCTTCCATTCCAGTTTATGGAAATTCTTTTCAAATTGGATCATTTATGGCATGCATTTCATCTCCAAAATGTGCAACTTATCAAATAGGTTTTTTTTGAAAATGGTTTGAGTTTTTCACACACCTAACAGGTTTCAGTCTCTCTTGATAAGAAGAGTTAATTTCAACTCAGACAGTTTCATTTATCTTACATTAGTTTCCTGGAGCTGGGTTCAACCTGTAGTCAGGTAATCACTGTAGTCATTTTTGAGGTTCAGTGTCTATACACTTCAGTCCATGTAAGTCCTATGCATTAAAATCTCCAGTTCTCCTACTCATCCCACAAAAAACCCTTTTGATTGGTAATTCACCTATATCAAGTCTTTCCTAAATTTGACCAGCAGAAGAGAGCACAGAATTCCTCCAGAGTGTAAACAGGCCATTCAGCCCATTGAGTCTGCACGGATCTGCCAAAGAGCATCCCACCCATACCCAGAACCCCCACCTTATCCCCATAATCCAGCATTTCCCATGGCCAATCCACCTAACTTGCACATCTTTGGAGTATGGGAGGAAACCAGAGCACCCAGAGGAAACTCATGCAAACATGGGGAGAATGTGCAAACTCCACACAGTAACCCAAGGCTGGAATTGAACCCAGGTTCCTTGTGCTGTGAGGCAGCAGTGCAAACCAATGAGCCACCATGCCAAGCAGAGTGACAGTGGCATAACAGTACCATTTTCATTCTCTAAGGAGTACACTGTTAGATCGCCTTACGAACTCTGCACTGCTCCAATCCTGGCCTCTTGTGCCTCTCCTATTTAAATCACTGTGCTTTTGGTGACTGCGCTGTCATCTGTTGGGATCTAAATTCTGGAATTCCCTCTTTAAACCTTTCCACCTGTCTAACACTATCTCCTTCTTCCAGATTCGCCACTTGTTAAAGGGGCCATATCAATACAAGTTGTTGTTGTAGTACAGATTACGAAGCCTTGTCACCTGTAGATCAATAAAATGCAACTACTACTTTTTTTTTCTCTACCATCTGCCTCTTGAGATTTTCTTTCAGCATCAGTAAGAGTCATAAAAACACAGTTGGCTCTAACCTTGCCTCCTGTGCATATTACATTGAATATTTACACGAATACTTAAACCCTGAAGGTCAAAGGCTAGGCTCATAATTACAAGACTGTCAGTTCTTTGATAATTCTTTGTTAAAGTAATAAAAACAACCGAAGTGCTTCACTGCAACGTTATGAAACAAAACTTGATCTTGAATCACAGATATGAAGGTGAATTCCCAAAACCTTGGTCAAAAAGGCAGATTGTGACTTATGTAGTAGCACAGGTTAAGTCTGATTGCAGTGTGCAATGAGTCAGTCTCCAACTTCATAGGAATTGATGCAACGACACATGATCTTGCTCTCACTTGCAGCAACATGAAGCCATAGTAGGATGTTGCTTCAAATAAATTTAATGCTTTCTTTAGCTCAGCAGACTCTGTGCATATTCTACAGCAGCATGAGACCAAGAACATTATATGTTGGCAACAAATGAAAGAACAACATGGAAAAGTCCTTGCCACTATTGAAAAGCTTCAAGCAGTACACAGGTCTCAGTCAGTCAGAACCATGGCCAAACTGGTGTCAGGGGTTTTCCAGGTGTCAAACTGCATTGTATTTTGCTATGAAGCCGAGGGCTAAGCAGGTCAGTGTGCAGTTGTACACAATAGATGGTTATTCAGATTATGTCCTCGTCAAACAAGGACTGGCAAAGAACAAGCAGCACATCAGGAAGTAATAGAAGCACTTGACGCCTACTTCTATCCGCAAAAGAAAAACACCGTTGTTAAGTAGGTTAAATTTAATAAGAGTACCCAGCAAGAAGGGGGAGAATTGTTATTTGTATCAGTGACCTGCACAGACTTACAGAGAATTGTGAAATCAGCAGCTTAGGGAAAGAACCAATCAGGACAGAATTGCTGACAGAGTCTCAAGATGAAGCATTGTCTGATTACTTGTAGTCGAGGGATGACTTATCAATAATAATGGCAATTCGATTGAGCAGATGGGTTGGTGTCAGGAAGTAAAATCAATCAGTGATTTGAAGTGACACGGAGAGCCAAATCCCAAAAAAAGACTGATTCAGTGGAGTGTGTTAAATTTAGAAGCAGAAATGTGGCTATACAAAAGCAGGTGAGGCATGAAGAGCATCCATCAAGAACCTCACTAACTATTATTGGTGCTACAGTAAAAAAGCAAAATTTGTCCAAGCAAACATGCTGAATTCCATTTCGGCAGAAGGAAGAATCACTGTCAGAGTGCGCGGCATAGCAAGAAGCTAGTACAAGTTGGACAGAATAAGTAAGAAGAGAATTCATTGAAAGATGTCCCCGCCCCTAAAATTGTAGATATTAACAATGTGGAGTTCCCTTTCCTGAGAAAGATCCAGGAATCAACTGGAAACTATTGGACTGCTGACATCTTAGCAGAGGAAAACAAAATGTGATTTAAGTTAGACATAGTTGCAACAGTTTTGGTTCTTTCTGATACTGAGTCTTTGTTGTTCTCTTCAGCCATTTTTCAAAACATTATATAGGCCAGGAGATATTGAACTCAAGATCATAGGACAACTTTATACAACGCTTCAATAATAAGAAAAACTTTGAAACATTTTATGCAATCCATTACTTGAAGTGTTCTCTCTTAAGCTTCTCTCTTAAATCTGTCTAACTTAAATTAGATTTGTAGAGTAGAGCAACAGGAAAGTCATGAAGACCCTCTTAAAGATTCATCACTGAATTTCCATTGTTATCCACAGGACTAGGAGAACTGAAGACAACAAAGCGATACGTTGTATATCCTGAAATGAAGCCAGTTTGGCTGCTTACTCTCAGAAAAGTTCCTCATGTACTCTCGCCAAAGACGGAAAATGATTCCATGCTGAAGCAGGGGATTTGTGTTCATTTGTGATAAAACCAACCAGCAGGTTTCTGGGAATGGTCCAAGCGCCAAAGCCCGAATCAGCTTATCAGGATCTGTGTAGATCTTATACCTCTTGACATTGCAGTGGACCACATTATTCATCCTATGTCTTCTGTGGACAAGAACTTAGCAAAATTGGGAAAGCTGGATGTAAATAGTGGTTTTTGGCAACTACTTGTCAACAAAGAATCTAAGTTGCTCACAACCTTCATAACATCCGTTAGAAGGTTTTGTTTCAACAGACTTACAGCCAGGAGAGCCACCTTACATACCACACTCTCAGACAGTACTCTGAACAGAGGGGACGCCTCAGTACAGTGAATTATTTACACTCTTGTGACAAGATGTTTGGTAATTTTCAAAATCCTGAAACTCAGTGCAATGCGACATTTGCATCGAGAATATTTGGGTATCACTGAATGTCGAATCAGAGAAATTTATTCGGTTTGGTGCTATGTCTCTCAATATTATTTCTAATAAAAAAAATGCAAGAGATTATTTCATGGTATTCATTGTCAGGAGGCAAGGAAACCCTTCATGTCTGCCATGAATAATTTGGGAACATCAACTTAAAGGTAAAATGCTTTTGGCAGTGGTAGGTTACTACTTCAGATGAATACCAGTCAAGTATCTGAAGCAGATCTTACATCTCTGAAAGAGATCTTAGCAATACATGGAATCCCAGAACTTGTAACTTCAGACAGTACACCACAGATTATTAATAGACCAAAGCATTCCCAGCATCATGTGAAATTGTTCATACTATCAGCTCACCAAGAAGTCTTCAAGCCCATGGTAAAGCTGAAAGAAGTGTAAATGAAGTGAAAGTATTGCTGAAGAATAACAATGACATTCCACTTGTATTTCTGAGCTATCGTTCAACTCCAATCCAAGTGAGCTCCTCATGGGAAGAAAACCGAGAACTTAGCTCCCCTTCTTCTATATACACTCATGCCATGAGTACAAGATGATGATTTGGAAAAGGTGATGGAGAATTAGAATGAGTACTGCTCCAATCAGATTTGAAAATTAACAAATGTCACAAAGCATTCAGCCTACCTGATCTCCAACCAGAAGGGCTAGCTGAAGTCAAGACCAAGTAACAATGGACAAGTGGTGGAACAGACACCAGATTTGCAGTCCAACCTCATTCAAACTGAAAATGTGTAATGTGGTAGAATGGATGCTGATTGATTGATTTATTGTCACATGTAGCAAAGTGAAAAGCTTTGTTTACGAGCAGTACAGGCAGATCATAGTAAGCAAGGATGTACAGATCAAAAAGACTTAGACAGAAGTATACAGGTTACATTGCACAGGACATGAGCTAGGCAAGATCAATGTTAGCAAGATCAGCATTATTTGAGGCTAGAGAGTCCATTCGTCAGTCTAATAATGGCCAGGAAAAAGCTGTTCCTGAACCTGCACATGTGTGTGTTCAGGCTTGTGTATTTTCTGCCTGATGGAAGGGGTTGTAGGAGATCATTACTAGGGTGCAATGGGTCTTTGATGATGCTGGCAGCCTTTCCGCAGCAGTGAGCCATGTAAATGGGGTCCATGGATGGCAGGTTGGCTTCCATGATGGTCTGGGCTGTGCACACCACCTTCTGTAGTTTCTTACAGTCCTGGGCAGAGCAGTTGCCATACCAGGCCATTATGCACCTGGACAGTATACTTTCAATGGTGCATCTGTAGAAGTTGGTGAAGGACCTTATGGACAGGCCAAATTTCCTGAGCTGCCTGAGGAAGAAGAGGCTTTGTTGTGCCTTTTTGACTGTTGCAGCGTGTGGGCAGTCCGGGACGGGTTGTTGGTTATTGTCACTCTGAGGAACTTGACACTGTCCACCCTCTCAACCTCAGTTCCGTTGATGTAGACGGGGGTGTGTTCTCCTCCTTTCTTTCTGAAGTCAATGATCAGTTCTTTAGTTTTGCCAGCATTGAGAGAGAGGCTGTTCTCATTGCACCACATCACTAAGCCTCTATCGCCTTTTTGTATTTTGACTCATATTGTTAGATATCCATCTGCTATGGTGATGTCATTAGCAAACTTATAAATGATGTTGGTTCAGAAGATTTGGCAACACAGTCATGGATGTGTATTAGCTTCTACACAGAATCAACCTGCTACACAGTCAAAGCATCATCAACATAGTAAAACAGACCAGAGATGCTACATACATCACAAGATCCAGATAACAGCTCGACTGTTGAACCAGGGGTACCTGTCAATTCTCCATTGACCCTGCAGAGTCCGAGAGATTATACAGAGGATTTGAATTCCCAATCTCTTGTAAAAGAGATGAGAACTCATTCAGATGAACTAGTGAAACTGCCAAAATGGTTGACCCTGTAAAAAAGAAGTGGAATTCAGAGACCTCAAGGGATATTGTATAAGGAATTAAGTTTGATTGTGTAATTTGCATGAAGACACCACATGCATAATCACAAGAAGTGAAGCAATGTTCGATAGTCTTGCTTTATCTTGCGGTCTTGTGGCAAGATGAAGTTATGATGAGATGTTTATTAAATGAAGTTACAGTCTTCTTTACCTCTGTAAGTATTCTTCAGCAACACAACAAGACCAAGAATAAAGGCAAATATGGCAGATGCTGGCAATCTGAAACAATCACACAGAATGCTGGAGAAATTCAGCTAGGCTGGCAGCACCTGTGGAAAGAGAAACAGAGTTAACGTTTCGAGTTTGATATGACGTTTCTTCGGACCTGGAGTTCTAGTGAAACATTGCAGTGATTTTAAACTCAAGAACTGCTCAACCAGTCTATGTAGATCAGTGAGCATTAGAGACATAGGTGAATGGTACATGCTGTGAATTAACGCACAAGCATCAGAGTTTTATATAACCTCAATGTTACAGAGGATAAACAATGAGAGGACAGCCAGAAAAATCTTCAGGTAACAAAGGCAGGAAGAGATTTAAGCAACAGAAGGCTGTGTCAGTGCCATGCAGTTTCTGGAGGTGGGAATATTTGAAAACATTTTAAAACAAAAACCTTAGTGATGCCATAGATAAATGGTTAAAAGTTTATCACAGGGTCAAATACAGCACCAAATTTATGAACAGCTTGCTGCTCAGACAACTCCCAGGAAAAGGGAGGAGGTCAGTGTTTGTCAATGGAGTAAAAACTGATAAATAAAGGATCACGATTTTTATCCAAAACATTAAGGTATTTGTGAGTAGCAGGTATAATGTTGGATGTAGAACAGTGTCCCCCAACCTTTTGCCACTATGACTCCATTGCGAGGCTTGAAAACTGTAATGCTCCGTTGATGAGTACTGAGAGGTGGGAGGGATTTTATACCTGTAAATGTCTCCTGAAACACTGAAAAAACATGGCAAGTGTCATAAGGATGAATCAGAACCCTGAAATACCATGCACATTATTAGCTTTGACCAAAAAAAAGCTATAACAGCACACGGCAGAGAAGAGAAGACCTATGAAAGTGGGAGGAGACAGGGCATAGCACCATGACAGCCATTGCTACCTTGGAGTTACAATCCTAAACTTGGAGCTCATGCACCCACTTGGAGTCCCAATCCCCATTTTGAGAGGATGTAGAGGGAAAGAAGAAAACTTGGATTTATACAGTACAGTTTGTTACATCACAAGGTCTCACAGTGCATAACCAATTCAAGCTTTCATTGTGCAGACAGGGTGACAGTGTCGGAATAGCCGAATTGTTGCACAGCAAAATCAAATCTGAAACAAAACCAGAAATTGGTGCTGAAACTGAGTGGATCAGCATCAGGACTATTCTGATGAAGAACCACTGGACTCAAGACGTTAATTCTGCTTTCTTCCCAAGGATGCTGCCAGACTTAGTGAGTTGCGCCAGTAATTTCTATTTCTGTTTCTGTTTCAGATCTCCAGCATCCACATTTCTTTGTTTTGTACTAAAACCAGATCAGATATTTGTCATAACAAGGTGTAGAGCTGGATGAACACAGCAGGCCAAGAAGCATCAGAGGAGCAGGAAGGCTGACGTTTTGGGCCTAGACCCTTCTTCAGAAATGGCTCAGATTCTCCAGATTCTCAGATTCTCCAGCAGCTCTATGCCTTGTTATCTCAGATTCTCCAGCACCTACTACCCAGATATTTGTAATCTGTTTTCGTGGTGTTGCTCAAGTGATAAGTGTTGATCAGGGCATCTGTAGACCTCCCAGCTCTTTGTTCACCAGAGAAGTGACCTCAGTTTAAGTTATAGGAATCAAGTGCCTGTCTGATCAAAAATGATGGTGTTAAAATAAAATTATTTAATTATTTAAATTATTCTGAAGAAGCATCCCGACCCAAAACTTTAGCTTTCCTGCTCCTCTGATGCTGCCTGGCCTGCTGTGTTCCTCCAGCTCCACACTTTGTTATCTCTCTCTTATTTAAAATTAACCTGTCCAGAGCGGATAGGACCTGAACACAAACCTTCTGGCCCAGAGGTAGGGACACTACCACTGTATCACAAGAAGCGAGCTTGCCATTTCTGGAAGATGTGGTGTGCATGAGGAAAAAGGGGGAAAAAATCTTAATTTTCAATCAACTTTGGATATAAACAGTGTTTGCTTATGTTCTGGTACTATATCATTAAAATGCAGATGAGATCATAATAATGATGTGCGTCAAAATTAAGTGAGAAATTATTTAATTATTTCTAAGTTAATTAAAAACAATTGTTCAGCTGGTGCAAGCACCTTAATGTGATAATCACTGAAAATATTCTTCTGCTTGTATTGGCCCCTTTAATAAATGCACTCTCACTTTGTTTGAAAAAGTTGATTGCGACCATTTTAAAATACAAATCTCTCATGATCATCTAAAACCTCAAATTTGCTCCAGAACACAATATGCTTGACTTCAGAGCACAGTGTACAGCAGCAATCTTAATCAAAACACACGGTTGCTCCCTTTCATTTATCCGGCACTGCTTCGATGAAATATATAAAATGTTTTGGGTACGGTCATCTTGGCAGCTGCATTGTTCCCCAGTGATCAAGATGATCTTCCACTGTTCTGTCCTGTAGACTGTCCCATCAATCACTCGCCTCTAAAGTGCCTTAATAACCTATTCACTACAGTAAGCCTGTGTGTCATTTTAAATTCTGGCCTTTTTACATTAGGGTATGGCCGCTGATGACAATATTCCCTTTTGATATCTGTAATTGTCTCCTGAAACTCTGTAAAAACATGGCAAGTGTCATAACGATGAATCAGAACCCTGAAATATCATGCACATTATTAGCTTTTAAGTACAAAGTGTGTTTTTTATAAGAAATCTTCTACAGCCAAACAGACATCTACAGATGTAAATTCAGTCATTGTCTGGCAAAATCCTTTCTGGGCCCCATGGAATTATATACCTGAAGAGTGTCAGGGAAATTTCAAACAGAGAAAGCCACATCTTGGAGTGGTTTTTTGTTTTGGCCTTCCAGGAAATACAAAAAAAGTGTTAAGAATTAGCTGTATGTGTGTGTTAATGGTCTTGTAACCTAATAGATGCATTTGTGTACAATGAAGTCTCAGCTTGGAGAACCGCCGTTAAACACCCCATCTTTAAAAAAGAGACTCTTTCACACACTGAGAGCTGGAAGCCAACTTGCCAGGAGCTGTTTTCAAAAGGAATCAGGACAAAGGAGTTTCAGTCAACCCACAAAGCCAAGACGCAAAATCAACTGTTCAGCTACTAATGCCAGTGCTAAAGGTAATATCTACTGCAACAGGACAACGTTCAACTATCTGCTCTTCATGAACAATTCAGAGACTGATCTATGTAACTTCTTTTAGACTTAATTCTTTTACACTCACCTCTTATCTCTAATGTGTGCATGTGTGTGTGTGTGTGTGTGTGTGTGTGTATACATATGTGTATGTGGATGTGTATGTGTTTGTGTGTGTGTGAGAGAGAGAACATATGTCTGAGTGTGTGTGTGTGTCTGTGTTTGTGTATCTGTGTCTGTGGGTGGGAACGTATGTGTGTGTGTGTGTTTATATGTGTGTACAAGTGTATGTGTACGTATGTGTGTGTATGTACATGTGTACGTGTGTTTGTGTGTGTGTGTGTGGCACTACTATTCTTGTTTGTATTTAGTAAATAAGAAACTTACACTTTTTCTTAATTCAAGGACACCTGGTTAAATTGGCTCCTTTAAAAACATAAATTCATTTGTGTTTAAGAGAAAAGTATCCACATGGGAAGGGAAGGGAATCTTTTTAAATTAACATGATGCAATTAACAGAGGGAGTGGGTGAATAACCATGACCATCCTTTCTCAACTGGGAGTTTCACAGATTGAGGAATCCTGTTTGGAACTGAAATGAATTGGGGAGCCTTACCCAGGGACTGGCTATAAAACAAGGTAGATTAAACTTGCACTTCTATAAAATGTTATGAATTAACTGGGAAATATATAAAATTCCAGTTAGACCATCAGTGTATCTGAATAACTGCTATTCAGGACAAAAGTAATTCACACCAGCTTTTGTTAGCAATTGAAAATAACTCAATTTATTGCAACACTCTTAACTTTAACAAAAGGTAGAGGAAATAACAGAGGATTTCTAATCTGCTACTGTACAACTTAATCCATATTCTTAAAAAGCCTAAATACATATACACATTCATGATTAAATGAGAGAACAAGACAAATGGCCTGACTCAGCTACAATGGATGGAAAAAGAAGATAAACAGGGTAAACAAAACTTTGAAGATCAAAGGTCAAGATTTCAAGGCTGGGTTAAATAGGTTCGCACAATTGCTTTTGTGCTTTCACACGTTGTTATCTGCAAAGTGATGGCTGTTCTTCACATTGACAATTGATCTGCCGGGCCTAGGTGTTTTCTTTCTTTTAAGGTTTCTTGGCTTTCTGTCTTTTTCTCACACAGAGGGAGAAAGAGAGAGATGGATGCTTTCAGTTTGCAGGGTCTGGCTGTTTTTCTCTCTACTGCCCTGGCACTTGTACCTCTTTAACAGCCGACAACTAAACCAATCAGAAGGCCGTTATCAGGCAGAATTTCCTTAATTGAAACGATTCTCAGTGTTGCTCAGATATAAAATTCCCTCCCTCACTGCTTCAAAAACCATTATGGTCTAGTGCAACTAAATATATGCAGTTCTTGATTTCAAGTTGCAAAACCCTCCTGGTATTTTAGTTATATAGCAGTCCAACAATCTATAGCGTCAAAAATGAAAAATATGTGGTCTGTTAGAAAAGGCAGATTTCTGGGTGGAGCTGGCACTTAGAATTAAAACCAGGCACAATGGTTTACAAAAAACTGCCAAATGCAAGTATTCCAATTTTGCAGTTATTGCCCTATTGTCCATGTTTTGCAGGTTTTTTTTCCGAACTCTTCCCGGAGAAACACACTTCCTCTCAATAGCGGTCTGCCTTATCACTACCTTGATAATCCACATTTTAAAGCTGCAAGTTCTTGATCCCTTTGGTGTTATAACTTATTGCCACCTACATTAGTGTCACTTTGTAAAATAAGATACCGTGGTAGAGTGCAGGATATGGTTTCATGCTGTGATTTCCCACATCTTGATTTACCAGTTATCTGGCTGGTCCTGCTGTAGTACCAGGTAATCCCTCACAAGGAGGAAGTAAATAGTTAAGAAAGCACTCTGTCACCTCGTATCCTTTTATAGGAGGTGGTGTGAGAGCGTAGTGCTCAAAAGCACCATAACTTCTATGCACCACTTTCCCCAATTTGCAATACTTCCTGCTGCTCTTAGCTGAGAGAGAGCAATGATGTCCATTGTTCAAAAGGAGAAGAATCAAAATCCACACTTTTAGCTTGAATGAAAATGCGCCGTGGCAGATCTCTGCAGGTCAGCTTATGGATATCAAAGTGTGTAGCACAGAGCAAGACTGCAGTACATCTGCAATGAGTGGAACTCCATTAATGCAAAGCCATCTCGAAGATTGCTCTCATACGCTCCACTGCAACTGGACAACAGCAGCCACTTGCACTCTCAGTTTAAGTACAATACTTCACCAGGCACGATGGGACTAAGATGGAGGAAGAGTAAACAATGAATGCGCTTTGCAAAGCTGGAGGCAAAGAGACAAGAAAAAAAAACTTTTATTTTGCAATTTATGACAGGGAAGTGCAAAATAAGAGTAATTTCCTTTCATGACTTAGGTTTCTATTTTGAATGGAGGAAAGCAATTCTATTTGATTTTGAAAGTATTCGACTTTATGAGCAAATGAATGTAGAATGTTACAGTGCCACACTCAAAAGTCTCATGGGGCTGGTTTCAGCCAGTTCTAATGATTTTTAAGTTAAAAATAGCTCAGTTATTGAAAATTAGAAGTGGTAGCCTCAGCAGTAGAGCGCAGTTTGTAATTTCAAACCCTCCCCCTGTCTTTTAAAGCTATGATTGATCTTGATGGGGAAGTATAACAGGTTCTCTGTCAGGTTTGGTGGATCAAGCTCTACACTGCAGCAGAACATTCCACCTCAGGGTTGGTTGAAGCCCCCACAACCACTCCTGTTCATCTGCTTTTGGCTAATCATGGATTGGCATGAGCAGCGAATGATTCAGCTGGGCTTTTGTCCCATTTGAGATCAACACTATCTGTCTAACAAGCCTCTGGGAGCGGGCACCAAGTCAGCAAATGAGGGCAAACAAATTTAAATGACAGTCAAAGCCAGGATTCAAACTCCTGGCCCTTAGTTTGGCACTTCAGTGTCTATCAATACCATCACCGGCTGTCTTACCTGATTACTGATGATAAACTGCATGTACTGCTGTGCCATTGAGTTCTAATTCACTGCATGAATCATAATACATAATTCTGATTTAAGCCAAGCCAATGAGTGCAGACTAGGGATTTTGCCTGGTAAGGTTGGGGAAATCAGGCAGCGAGTCATCATGTTGCACTTTTATCCATCTCCAAGAGTCTGTTTTAAGAGTAACAAAGCTCCTTGCAAGCTCAATTTTCCTCTCCATGTGACTGAGCTCTTCTTTACTTCAGCTGCTCTGTCTGGAGACAGTATCCTTCCCATCAACAGTTCTATATATTGTCTTTGTCGTTGCAAGGATCAGTCACAAATTAATGGACAGCATTCAATCTCAGTATTCATGAGACCCATTAGCAGATCTCAGTGGGAGTGACTGGACTTAGTGGATGGAAATGATGGAGGGTAAGAACTGGCCTCAGAGTCTATTGGACTGAGGAGATGGGAACTCAGTTGGGATTCTTGTTTGGGGAGAGAAAATTACTGAGGGTTCGCACACTTGATCATTCTTTAACAAACCCTATTAAAAATGCACATCCATGGATGTCAGTCAATGGCAGTTTTGGATTGGGCTGTGACCTAAGCACTTGCCAGAAACTCAAGGTTCGCACATGACAACTGGCTGGTGGAGTAATCATGGCTGGAAGCTGTGGGGCACTACGCCAGCAAGGAGTGAAAGCTTTCAGGAGAGGAGAAAAACTGGTGACAAGGGGGAAAATATCCAAAACAATATTTTTTTAAAAAGCTGTTGACAATTCCACAATTAGCACCTTGCACGGGAGCAGCATTTCCCAGAGAAATCCTCGCCCCATTCCCGGTGAAGGTAAAACTTAAATGAGTGCAATTTGCTGCCTGGGCCAGGGCAGTGCATCAGCTTCAGTGCGCTGAAATACAGCATTGCCCCCTGGAGCTAATGTCTGATATTACGAGTGAGTTGGACTTAGTTGTAAAGTGACTAACCAAATGTTATTCTGCAAGATACAGTATAAGAGTCAGACCCTGTGAACAGTTTGTAATTTATTCACTGGTAATTGTGAAAGAAATGCTGTGGCACACATTTTGGGATCTTTTTTATTAGAGACCCTAATAATCCAATTTATTTAATGATGCCACCTGTAGCAATCCAAAAAAATGCAGCTTGTATTTCTGAGTGCACTGATACATCCTTCTGGCAATTAATACTTTTCATCGACAATTTGGCTTCACCAAAAGATAAAATCCTCATTTTTTTTTTGTTTATGTAGAATGTGATAATTACTGTTTTCTCTCTTAAGTGAATTAAATAAATAACTAGGTCCTTAACGCTGCTTGGTCTTGTTTCAGTCAGCGTCAATATTAGATGGCAGGAAGAGAGATTGTTACTCAGAGCCAATACCAGGGGTGAAGGAGCACTACTCTACATTAATGGACCTCCCAGTTCCAATGACAGGGGAGTTGACTGTCATTATGCTGCATTACCCTATTTAAAACCAAGACAGAATGAAATCGCTCAATTTATTCGAACTCCAAGCATACCACATCTGAACACAATCCTACCCTCATTCAGGGTCTTTGCACACTCCCACTGCCTCTGCACACACCCAATATCTGCACACAGTCACAGTACTCACTTTCATTTCCATTCCCACATCCTGCACATAATTCCAAAGTCCATGAGCACCCACTGTATCTGCAAACACTTCCAGTGCCCATATACACTCCCAGTGCCTTTACACATTCCCAGTGCCAATGAACTCTCAGTGCCTGTACACACTCCCAGTGCCTGTGCATTCTCAGTGCCTGTACACACTCCCAGTGCCTGTGCATTCTCAGTGCCTGTACACACTCCCTTTGCCTCTGCACTCCCAGTGTCTGTACGTACTCCCAGTGTCTGTATAGACTCCCAGTGCCTGTGCATTCCCAGTGCCTGTACACACTTCCAGTGCCTGTACACATTCCTGTTGCCTGTACACACTCCAGCACCTGTGCACACTCCCAAAGCTTGTGCACTGTACCATTGGGGTCACTAATTGTTCCTTGAAGGTGGAGACACAGGTAGAAGGGGTGGTGAAGAAGGTGCTCAATGCACTTGCCTTTATTGGTCAGTGCATTGGGTATAGGCCACTTTTG
Organism: Ginglymostoma cirratum; assembly: GCA_024137785.1. Lineage (NCBI taxonomy): Eukaryota > Metazoa > Chordata > Chondrichthyes > Orectolobiformes > Ginglymostomatidae > Ginglymostoma > Ginglymostoma cirratum. Next base: position 4,824,898 of record JAHRHZ010000082.1, read on the forward strand.
GAATACTACATTCAATTCTAGTCTCCCTGCTATAGGAAATATGCTGTTCAACTTGAAAGGGTGAAGAAAAGATTTATCAGGATGTTGCTGGGGTTAGAAGTTTTGAGCTATGGAGAGAGGCTAAAAGGGGCTATTTTCCCCGGAGCATCAGAGGCTGATGGGTGACCTTATAGAGGTTTATCATGAGGACCATGGATAGGATGAATTGCTGAGGTCTTTTTCCCAGGGCAGGGGTGTCCAAAACTGGACATTTAAGGTGAGAGGGGAAAGATGTAAAAGCAACTTGAGGGGCAACTTTTTCATGCAGAGTGTGGTGCGTGTATGGAATGATCTGCCAGAGGAAGTAGTGGAGGCTGGTATAATTATAACATTTAAAAGGCATCTGGATGAGTACATGATTAGGAAGGGTTTACAGGGATATGGGCCAAATGCTGGAAAGTGGAACTGAACTTATTTAGGATATCTGGTTGACATGGACAAGTTAGACTGAAGGGTCTGTTTCTGTGCTGTGCAACGCTGTGCCCTGTGACATCATAATCCATATATTGGGAATGATCAAACAGGAATGTGTAAATCGTTTACTCCCTCATATTGAAAATGGGAATGTTTAGTCATGTATATGACTAATTGGTTGATAGGAAGGACCGTCAACTCCCTTACTGAAATCGATCTTTATTTATGAGCTTACTGCCGGGATTTAACCCAGAGATGGTGACCCCCATCCTCTGACTGGAAATTTGGAGGCCGAGTCAGCAGCTGCTGGCCTTGGGAGTCACAACCTACCCCTCGTGGTTCCTGCCTGAAGTAATGGTTTCGGTCCCACGTTGCAGCGTGTCCCACCTCCAGGAGTTGCTGGCCCTCCTGATCGAATGTCAGGCTGGGGCTGCAGCAGGCCCAGGATTACTCACTACAGTGTCCCCACACCACCACCACCTGGCCCCTCCCCAAACCAGCTCCAGGCAGTTCAATTGAGTACTGTGAGAATGATCATAAATATATGGCGCGTCATCCCCACAAGCAGCCTGTGGACTACTGGGTGTGTGTGTTTAATGGGGTGGTGTCCACAGGATACAAGGTGCTTAAGCAAGACAACCCCGTTACTGAACTAAACAAAAAATCCCAAAGAACTGCAGGATTCTGGAAATTTAAAACAAAAACAGAAATTGCTGGAGAACCGCAGCAGCATCTATGGAGAGAAAGCAGACTTATTATGTCAGGTCAAGTGACCCTTCTTCAGCTCAGATTGTTCCTGATCGTTGAGCTGACAGATGGGTCTTCCGCTTTTACAGGTGCCAATGTGCCCAGTTGCACTGCTAAAACAGAAAATGTCCTTAGCTGGAGGCAGGAAGGCAACAGGAATGATATCCCTCAACCATCCCACCTGAGATTTCCCCTCTTATCCCTCAGCCCATGCACAGGGCCAGGGAAGAGGGGGTGCTCAGTGTTATGAAATCATATCTCTGCTGACCTTATTTAGTAAAGCTGACATCTCTGGGATAGACAGCTGGAGGCTGACTTCCCCCGGTTAGACTGTGCTCATAGCAACACTTTGGCACACTAATCTGAGAGTGTTGTGTTGCTGCCTTTCAGAGGAAATGAGATTTTAACTTCTGAGGCTGAGTCCATCTTTATTGATAAATAAATATCCTGGAACAATAATTTAAAGAAAAGCAGAATTTTCTCACTGACATAGTCAATGCTTTTCCCTCAGAAAACACCAATAAAGAATTTGAGATAACAAGCATGGGGCTGGATGAACACAGCAGGTCAAGCAGCATCATAGGAGCAGGAAAACTTGACGTTTCGGGCCTAAACCCTTCTGATGAAGGGTTTAGGCC
>JAHRHZ010000082.1:4827135-4879368 GCA_024137785.1 Ginglymostoma cirratum
CCTAAACCCTTCTGATGAAGGGTTTAGGCCCGAAACGTCAAGTTTTCCTGCTCCTATGATGCTGCTTGACCTGCTGTGTTCATCCAGCCCCATGCTTGTTATCTCGGATTCTCCAGCATCTGCAGTACCTTTTATCTCTAATAAAGAATTTGACTTACTGCATATTCTGTAACAAACTGTTACAGTTTCTGGGACCCACATACACTTGGTACATGATTTGTTTAACTCAAATCACCTTGCAATGTTCCTAAGACATGCAGTTAGATACATATTACTTTTAGCTCCCAATGAAGTTTCCTAATCTTCGTTATCCACATTACAAGGTAGAAGTTAAACCAAGTGTCCAGTTTCACTCTCCCTCCACCAAATTAAGTAGCAATAAGTGAAGCAATGACCTGTACCACTCTGCTGAGGACTCTTCAGCAATGATGGTGATTCTGATAGGTCATTGAATAAAGTAATTATTTTAAAATGAAACAAAAACTGTGGATGCTGCAGATCTGAAACACAAACAAAAATTGGTGGAGAAACTCAGCAGGTCTGGCAGCTTCTGTAGAGACAGAAGCAAGTTAATGTTTCAACACAAAAACAAAGTGGCTGGAAAAGCTCGGCAGGTCTGGCAGCATCTGTGAAGAAGAAAAAAGAGTTAATGTTTTGGGTCCAGTGACCCTTCCCCAGAACTGATGGTGGCTGGGAAAACATCAGTCTACGTGCAGAAAGTAGGGAGGTGGATGGGGTAGGGAGTAAACGATAGGATAGAGCCCAAAGAGAGAGAAAGACAGTTGGACAGACAAAGGAGTTGCTAATGATCAGGCTGGGAGGGTGAATAGTTGTCAGTGGGGACTGTTAGTGACTAACAACAGTGGGTGTGTAATGGCAGGGTATGTGGGGTTTTGTTTTAGTTAATGTTTCAAGTCCAGTTCTGAAGAAGGAGCATTCGACCCAGAAAATTAATTCTGCTTTGTCCCCACTGATGCTGCCAGACCTGCTGAACTTTTCCAGCAATTTCTGTTTTTGTTAATTATTTTAAATGCTCCTATGAAGTGGAGCAGGAGTGATCCCAGATGCCAGGATTATGTGGTCACTTCACTTTCTGCACTGCCATTGTCATTCCTCCCAATGTGCCGGAACATTGCCCAGGTCGTTGCTTACAAGGCAAGCAGCACAGTTTTTCTTTAAAAAGCTGACAAGTGCTGACGGATCCTGCTAATATTTTTTAGGCCAATTTCTGGCTAGCTCTGGGCCTTCTGATCAGGGCACATCATCCACGCAAGGCATCCATTAAAGGGCCAAATGCCAGTATAAAGCAATTTCTGTGTCGAGAATTGTTGTCAAGCAGAAGGAAAATGTTTTTATTTTGAAAAGACAGTTGGTAAAAGATGATATTGAAGCCAGACTTTGCTCAATCACATATTTATTTACAGAATGAAAGGTTACAAGCATACACCTCCTAACTCAACCTCACCACAGGTTCAATAAGTGTCTCTTTGCTGTCTTTAAATTAACCTGTTAACCTGACATATTATGGTACAGATCTGTGATAAGTGGGACTGAACCTAGACCATCTCGTCCAGAGATATGGACGTTAACACTGTGCCATAAGACCCCTAGTATCTCTTTATAAGTGCTCAAGTGAAATCCCAATTAGTGCCCTTCACGTTCGTCCAATTAAACACAATTCAGCTACGATTAACACATTGCTCTGGAATTTTCACATGATACATGCAGCATTTATTTTTCAATTCATGTTTTAAATACATTTTCAAAATAACAGCACACTTGTTTGAAAAATATTTATAGAGGACCCTTGTCACTTCATGAATCCTGTTGGAACTACCGAATATTCAAATATTAAAAACTATTGTAATCTTTGCACCATGTGCCTCCATGCCTGGCACCCTTCTATCTGTGAGAGATGATGGGAATGGAGTCTCAGAAGTCTGGTGAGGTTTGATGAGATCATCTGTGCACTTTTTTGTTGGCTGAAGAAGCCAGTTTTGGAAAAGCAAAGTCTTTCCCAAGTGCAACATTTGACGTTGTCACTTCCGATACCTTGTTTGTTGGGCTATCATTTCCTTTGGGGTTTCTAAAACTATGTGTTCTTCAGGCAGTAGATTCCAGCTCACAATGGTTGCCAAATAACATTTCCAATTTATCATGGTTGATATTGGCAGCTTTCATGTCTCTTCAGACAACATCCTTCAATCAGAGAGCTTTAGGTATCTTGGTATGGGCTACATTCCCATTCAGCTAATCCTATGGGATATGTTACCTGATCTTTAGTTAAAGTCACCATACAGTTAGCCATATACCAGAAAGAGCCTTTAAAACACAACTCGAATGGACATGAAAGTGCCAGGAGGTAGGTGACTTGGAGTAACCAAATTAATTCATGTTTGTAGACCACCAGCTGTTATAGTAGTAGGATTTCAGTGTTCGAAAGATTATTGATTAACACTGTCGATAATATGGAATGTACTTTGTAGGCTGCAGAGCTAAGTATACACAGAACTAGTCAAATACTCTGGGGAATAATAGTCGAAACAGTTTGTCGTGCAGATGTACATGAATATTCCATCTGTGCAAATTGGCTGAATTTGAATAATTGAGGTGTAGATGTATGTAGATATTTTGTCATACATCTCTACCACACGGCTGTGTCTGGTAGTGGGGTATTAGCAAGGAAAAATTTGTTCTCAGTTGATTGAATGAGTAGGCTAAAATTCACTGTAAGAAAATTGTCTGTGTTCTCCGCGGTGTACAGACTTGTTAGCCCTATATGCTTTCCTTATTGAATTTTGAGGTTTAATTTTGTTTTTGTTTCTTCTGATTTTTAAGTGTTCAAAGTTTATGACGGAAAACGTTTCATGCACTTTATGTTTTTTCCTTTCAAAATTCTCTTCTGTTTCTTAATATAAACAAAATAATCCATAGTTTAGTTAAAAAAAGGTGAAATGCTGGAAATCTGAAATAAAAACAGAAAAGGAACACCTACTGTGAGATCAGACAGGTTAAAGTTTTAGGGGAGGACCTCTTTTCAAAGTATTGCTTTGGGTAGCTCACCTCTTGAAAGCAGGCACCAGAGGCAAAAGGACAACTATGGAATCATCTCTGATGAAGGACCTCTGGACTCAAAACGTTAACTCTGCTTTCTCTGCACAGACACTGCCAGGCATGCTGAGTTCCTCAAGTAATATCTGCTTTTATTTCAGATTTTCAGCATCTGCAGTTCTTTGTTTTATTTTGTTATCATGGAATCACCCCTGTTGTCCCAACAATTTGCATTAACCCTCTTCGCGTGTGAAAGCACTTAATCATGCACAGTTAAACAACACTCCTGCCCGAAATCTTATCAGACGAGCTTACAGCAAAGAACCATACAAATGTTAAGGGGCAGCACAGTGGTTCAGTGGTTAGCACTACAACCTCACAGCGCCAGGGACTCAGGTTCGATTCCAGCCTCGGGTGTCCGTGTGGAGTTTGCACATTCTCCCCATTCCTGCACAGGTTTCCTCCCACAATTCAAAAATGTGCAGATTATGTGGAATGGCCATGCTAAATTGCCCGTAGTGTCCAGGTATATGTAGGTTATTGGGGTTAGCCATGGGAAATATGGGGCTATGAGAATAGGGTATGTGCCCGGCTCTGGGTCTGGGTTGGATGGTCCTCAGAGAGTCCGTGCAGACTTGCCTCTTTCCACGCTGTAGGGATTCGATGATTCTAACTAATCCAGGCACTGCACATCAAAGCCCACTCAGAATAACATTATATAAAAGCAATTTGAGAAACTAAAACAAGTTCAAAACATCTCTGAAGAGACAAATATTCCCATGACTCACAGGAATTCCTGGCCTGTGATGTTCGTTTAAAATTACTGTGATATCTATCCCTCTACCTTCAAATTATAGTTGAGTACAAGGAAGAACATATCAGAAACACTGCCCCAAGGCGACTAACTGGCCAGATGTGTTTCAGGGAATGCTGGATAATCAGAGGGAAGGTGACTGACCAAAATGCAAAAGGTTCATTTGGAAAGGCTGTGAACACATCAAAGCACTCTGCCAACAACATATGGAGGCAAAATAAAAGCATCAGAGAGGACATAAACCTCCAAAAACTCATCTACCTAACTCTTCAAGCACCACCTATCCCACATATGACAGAGTCTGTAGTTTGTACATTGGCTATCACAGTCAGCTAGAAATTCAGTAAACCAAGTGGAACCACGTCATCCTCAATCCTGAGGGGCTGCCTAGGAAGGAAGATGGAAGTTCAAAACAGACATCCAGTTTATTGCCCTTGAGACAAGTTCACTGTGCCCTTTGAAAAAGGGATTCTTGGGTAGTTATGCACCACAGCAACATCTAGCTCCTTTACTTACCCTTAATCTGTAGAGTTTACAAGATTGAAATTTGTAATCTCTGATAGGGAATTGGCAAAATAAGCTGCGTTTAGATGTGGGGACCATCCAGCAAATAGGAAATGGAGTCCAACAACATTTGTCCAAAAGCTGTATTTTGTCAATAACCAGAAATAAGCAGTGAGTTCACCTCTATGAAGCAATTAAAACCTAGTGTTTGCTGAAAACAATGGCCGTCTCCATGACCAGACTATGTTGGATACACCTTGAGTGCTCTGTGTCAGTGGGAAGATTATCAGTAGCAACATAGCCACCTTAGAGAATGATTTTAACCTCACTCCAACCTTAAGAGCATGCAGCTCAAGTTGGGGCTAATTCCTGTTCTTCAAATAACGGGTACTTTTTTGAATGCTTGCTGTGTTCGGTCACAGACTGTCATCATTGAGAATAAAGTGATCTCCTCAAAGCACAGTTTCTAAGATTCAAGGATTGCTAAGAGCAAGGTTTTGACATATGCTCCTGTGTAATGATACCGGGATGATATGTTTTTTTAATAATATACTATGATATCTACCCCTCTACCTTCCAATTATAGCCAAATACAAGGAGGAACATGTCAGAAACACTACCACAAAGCTACTAACTGGCCAGATCTGTTTCAGTGAATGCTGGCTAATTAGAGGGGAGAGAGTTAAAGACTGTCATTAAAACATAATAAATCACATGGTGAAGGGCAACAAGGAAAAAAAAGTCTACAGGTAATATATTTTGAAACTTAAAGACTTTTATTTTTAAGATGTCAAAATATTTGCTTGGAAGATCTAAACGGTTATCTTGTTGGATTATTTGCATTTTCAGCAGTTTTCCACAAAAGTAAAAAAATGGAAATATTATGTTGGTGAAACTAGAGAATTCCTCTGAAGTTGGAGCTATCTGGGGTTTCTCAACATTGTTACCCCAGCTTAAGGCAACAAAGTTAATTAGCAATTTAATGGTGGGTTGTGCAGTGGCTTCGGGGGAATTCATCTGCTCCCTTTTCTTATCTGTCACCTCACCAAATGATCTTTTTTATTATCAAACTTTCATGTTAGACCTTTTATTCTATGTGGGGTCAAAGGAGACTGCAGGAAGAACAGCAAGGTCTAGGCCAGTCGTTCTGCTCTCTCTACAATTCTCCTCATTCTGTTCACATGTAATAATGTATATTAAGCTTGTGTAGCTGCAGCTGTTCAAAAGTTTAAACTCCAAAGAAAACATCAACCCCTCAACCTTTGTACCACTGTTCATTAAGTAAAAATCGCTGTCTTTGAAGACATTTCACTGGCAGTCGATCTCCTCATTGCCTTTATATGAACATCTTTATATAAATTGTTGAATAAAGATTACATTGAGCATGTTGATAGTGGCATTAATAATGTGATCTTTAATATTTACATTGAAGAAGTTTCCTCCTAAAATTCAGAAATTGGTGCATTTGAAGCCACTTAGAAAACCATATAAATTAATGCTGGTGTTCACATTATATTCACAGATCTCAAAAGTGTCAGTTCAGTTTCGTTGCAAAGTGAAGTTCAAATTTCATATATCTGTTTCCAAGAATATGCAAAATTTGAATGTTTCAAAAATAGTTTCAACCATTATGAATAGTCATTTTATCTGCAGCGACAGATCAACCAATAAAAATACCAAGATGCAAGTCTTAACCGAACCCAACCCTGTTTCAAGCTATGGATCTAAAACAATTCTCAAAAGAACAGCTTTCAGCCATTGTGCCAGCAACAATATAAAATTGTTCAGTAAAATGCTTCTAGACAAACTCTTCCAAATCACCTAAATGTGTCTGGTACATACTCAGGAATCACCTAAGGATTCAGGAATTAAAATCAAATTCAACTTGTCTTTGTTCCCCTTTTTCCCTTTTGCCGACTGAGTAAAGACACCAAAATCCTACACATCAAAAAGGTCATTGCTGAGCCTGTGGTCTGTGGTTAATTGGTTGAACTTGTCTGGGCAATGACTGGTGCATTGTAATTGTCCTGATCACCCCTGGATTCAGGAGAAGTCTTTTCAATTTTCCTGCACCTGATTGTCATCCAACATCTTCCTTCTGGAAAGTGCTTGTCTGTGAACTTTGGAAGGGAGCAGAATCAGATTTTAATATCTTTCATCTTCAAATAACCTGTTAACTCTCACTGTCCAGATGTATAAATAAAAATGATCCACATTGCCAATTTACTGAGGAGCTGTTAGTGATGATGAAACTCAATACAATGTCGGCAATTTTAGGACAGGCATGGAAAAACTGGACTAAAAAGCATGCATTCTGAGATTATTCAAACTTATGACTGTTCGCTGCAGGCATACAATGGCTGCCCATGACAATGTCTCACCAACTGCAAACAGAAATTATCAATGCTAATATTCACAGATAATCTGTTGCAACTCCAAAGATGATAATTTTAGTCAGTCATTTTTAGAGAATGAGTCAAAAACTAAAGTTTGTCATAAGGAACTTCAGTTACTGGAGCAAAGTAACACCAGAGGAGTCAGCAATGAAATAGTTTTAAAGTGGATGGTGATAAATCCATTCGTGGTCACAATGCCTCCCGCTCAGTAAAAGGCTTGTGACAGCAGCGCTGACAGACAGTATCCAGTAGCAATAATTATACAATGTTACTTAAGGATCTCCTCAGTAAAGCTTGTACCCCTGTACAGGTTGTGACAGAGTGACACAGAGCAGAAACTCAGATAGTGCAGCAAGCAAAATATAAAAGGATTCTCGTAATTATGAACTGAGACTCTGTAATGGTTATTCTCTTTAAGATGAGGAGAATTACATCATAGAAACCATGTACATAATAATATCCGGATTGACAGAGGTACAGCTCTGTTCAGGTGGTATTGCTTGAAAACTTCCTGCACAGGATGATACCAAATGGTACAGTGCGTACATGTACAGTGTGGTGTGGCACTGAGTTGGACAGGTAAAGAAAGAAGGCCTCAGTTTAATGTTTTCTGAGTTAGACGTATTTTTTTTGGGTCAGCTGTGGCTTAGTGGGTAGCCTTTGAGTTGCTCAGGCTCCACTTAGGGTTTGAGGACAAACATTAAAACTTGCAATGCAGTGCAGCACTGAGGGTGTGCAGCTGCATTGCTGTTGAGCTGTTTTCTGGACGAAATGTAAGTCTGAGACCCGAGTTGAATGCTTGCGTGGATGATTCTACATCATTTTTTAAAAGGAGGAGAATTATCCCACTTCTGGCCCCTAATCGTCCCTTGATCAACATCACAGAAACAAAATATATGTTCATCACCACGTTGCGTCATGAGTTGGTACAGGCCTGGTGGGCTACTGGGCCTGTTCCTGTGCTGTAGTGTTCTTAGTTCTTCTTACTGTGTGTGAATTGTTTGTCACCCTTCCCATATTGCAAAACTGACGGCACTTCAAAATTAATTCATAGGTTGTTGTAAGAAAAATCTATATGTTCGAGTCTTTCTCTTAGTGGAATCAGACACCGTCACAAATTGGATTCAACATCAAGTACCATTACTATTCCTAGTGTGTCTATTTACGATTGTAAAATGCCCAGATATGAGGCACCCTGACATTGACTGTACAGACTTATACAAGAAATACGGTTGTAGTGTTGCTCTATGTTGAATTCTATACTACAGTAACCATCTACCATCTTCCAGAACAATCTTCAGGGAGTGGGAATGAATAAGGACATACATTTTTATAATGCCTTTCATGACATCGGGATGCTCCAAAGTGCTTTGCAGCTAATGAAATGTTCTTGTAGTCTCTGTTCCAAAGGCAGAAACGTGGCAGATAATTTATCCAAAGCAGAGGCCAACAAAATCAATAAGATAATGTTTGATAATATTGGATGAGGGATAAATATTGGCAAGGGCATCGGGGAAAAGTAAAACAGTGATAGGGTCTTTTATGTACATCTGTAAGAACAAGGAAGGCCTTGGTTTAACTTCTCAAATAAAAGACAGTGTCTCTCCAGTAGTGCAGCACACCCTGAGCACTGACAGTCACCCTAGATGTGCTAAAGATCCTGGAGTGAGGTTGTGAACCCATATCCGTATGAGCCAGGGGCAAGAGTGCAACCAGCTGGGCCAAGGCTGACACAAAGAAAATAAATTGGAGGGCGATAAATAGATGGATAGTATCAGAGCTCCATTATATCATCAAATTCATCTACTCTGTTGTCAAAATGCATTAATTGATTGACAGGCCTAGTGAGGTGATTGTTTGAGAGTGTGCGTGAATAGAAATTAGAGAAAATGCTACATAAACCTTGTCTCCAGTGAGGCCTACTGTTAAATTGATGATTTGATAATGTTAAATATTGGTGCTACAGTAATGTCATAAATCTTTCTCTTTTTAACCTGCTGAGCTGTCATTCCTTTCATACAAAAGCCAGCATAAGGCAAGTAGAAAGTTAAAGATTTAAAACCTGGCATTGTACAAGAGTTCACTCAGTCTCTCACCCTATTACTGGCATTGGGAAAACCCACACCAAACTTTAGGGTTTTATTCTGTTCTGATAGAGTTCTCTGGAATTCAAATTTAACTTTTGTTTCGGGAAGGATCCAGAAACTCCCCCATGTGTCGTTGTAAGGTGACTAACAACTTCAAAAATGGAACTGGATAACATTGCGCACTAGCTGGGAATCTGTTGCTGTTGGCAAAACACTGGTTTATTTAAAAAATGCACATAGACCTAGGGTTTAAATCAATGGTTCTCCAAAAAGGCACCAATGCTATGGTAGCAAGGTGTGGAGCTGGAGGAACACAGCAGGCCAAGCACCAGGAGCAGGAAAGGTGACGTTTCGGGTCTGGGCCCTTCTTCAGAAATGGGGGAGGGGAAGGGGATGCTGAAATAAATAGAGAGGGGGGAGGCGGATGGAAGATGGATAAAAGAACAGATGGGTGGAGGTGCTGGATTTCACAGCCCCTTGCACACAGGATGCCTGAAAAGTGGCCACTATATATTTGCTCACTCTGACTGCCTCTACAAATATGCTACCTGTGTCAGGGGGAAGTTTTGCCAGCTCAGCAGCCTAATGAGGTCTTTGAGTAGTCAATTGAGGGTCTCAGTCCTTTCACTACTGCCTTTTAGCTTGAACAGCTGACCAATGCCCCCCCCACCACCAACCCCCACCTCCCCCAACTTACCTCTTACCATGGATTCATGGCTGCTCATGGTTGGGGACTGGATGTGCTCTGGCAGTCATCACTGACCCCCAAGAATGCAGCTGGCATGAGAGTGCTGGTAGACTGTCATCTGTCAGGGGTGTGACTCGCTGCCTAGATGTGGGAGGAAATGCACCCCCATCTTGAAACTAAGAGCTCTTGGGCGGGCGTGGGGGGTGCGGTGGGGTAGCTACCTCCTGGAATGGGGGCATGACCTGTGCCTGACCTTTTCACCAGGAGGCCATGCAGTGCTCTGCAACATCCAGCCCAGTGAAAGAAAGGGCAAGGTCAAAGTCCCAGTGTTTCACTAAAAGGAAATCAGGATACACGGTACCTACAAATTATTTACTTTGCACGCCTCATGTGTCTGCACTTTTTGTTCCAGGTAAATTCAACTGTCAGGCTCATGTCATAATTAAGGAGCCTGTTATAACGTCAGGTTTCTCAGAAAAAAGATACAATGTAAACTTATATTTGAATATGTGATAAACGTTGACAAAATGATAGCTTTCAAAAGTATTACAACCCGTTTGTTAAGGAGAAATTCATGAATAGAACATAAAAACAGGTCACATTTTACAGGTTAAAAGACTGTATAAATGTCAGAGAAACAAAGGTAAAGAGTATATATGGTCAAATCTAAATGTAACTCTTTTTCCACTTATTTCCCTGAATGACAATCTGAAGTACAAAATATGCTTGGAGTAATTTCCATGGTACTTGCACGGGGTGGCTCAGTGGTTAGCACTGCTGCCTCACAGCGCCAGGGACCTGTGTGTGATTCCACCCTCAGGTGACTGTCTGTGTGGAGTTTGCACATTCTCCCCGTGTCTGCGTGGGTTTCCTCTGGATACTCTGGTTTCCTCCCACAGTCCAAAGAGGTGCAGGTTAAGTGGATTGGCCATGCTAACTCGTCCATTGTGTCCAGGGATGTGCAGCTATGTGGATTAGCCATGGGAAATGTGGGGTTTGGGGATAGGGATGGGAAGGGTATGTCTGGCTGGGATGGTGTGGACTCAATGGGCCAAATGGCCTGCTTCCATACTGTAGGGATTCTACGATTCTTTACAAGCACATCAATTTCCTTTTGTACCAAGTGGTTAACAGGGTAACACCCTACCTTTTTTGGAGTGTCAAGCAGGCTTAGTTCCGATACAATTGGAACGGCTTATTCTGAAATAAATCTCTTTTGGCTCAGTTTACTTCCATAGAAATTATGGTAAGAATTAAAATCTAACAATTTCTGGAAGTGGCACAGAGTTAATTGTTGGAAACAAATCATTTTGCCTACTTTTTTTACTTCACCATGGGATTTGGGTATCAATAGAATTAGAGTCCCTACAGTGTGGAAACAGGCCCTTTAGCCCAACAAGTCCACACCAACCCTTGGAGCATCCCACCCAGACCCATCCCCCTATAACCCACACACCCCTGAACACTATGGGCAATTCAGCATGGCCAATCCACCTAGCCTACACATCTTTGGACTGTGGGAGGAAACCCACACAGACACAGGGAGAATGTGAAAACTCCACACAGACAGTCACCTGAGGCTGGAATTGAACCTAGGTCCCTGGCGCTGTGAGGCTGCAGTGCCAAATACTGAGCCACCATGCCACCCATAGATTGGCCTGTACTTATTGTCCATCCCTAATTGCCTTTCAGGGTGTAGTAATGGGCCTATATAATGAAGGCAGTGCTGTTAGAAAGAGAATTCTAAGGTTTTTACCCAGTAACAATGAAGGAATGGTGTCATTGTTCCACATCAGAATGGGACATGACTTGGAGGGGAACTTGCAGGTGGTGGTGAATCCTCATGTCCGCTTCTCCATTCCTCCTGGCTGGTAGACGTTGCAGATTTAGACATAAGTTCTGCTGAGGCTAGGATTTTCAAATCTGGGTTAGGAACCCAACACCTGGATGAATTCAGAGTTCTGACCCAGTGCACAAACTGCATGGTCCTTTAAAATAGAGATGTCTTAATGGACAGGAGGATAACTCATGGCCCATTTAGAGGCATAGAGTGTCTCGAACAGATAGAAACCACCTGCTTGGTGCCAACAGCAAAGGCAACTGCAGCCATGTTGAGGCTTGCCGCTGCTATGCTGAGGCAAGCAGATGGATCATCGAGTAGATCCTGAAAGATGATTGATAGATAATGAGGGCAAGTGGCCATGGGAAGGTACTACACACATTTTAGTGCAGGTTATTCAAGAATCTGATAACTTCATAAGATGGTGGGAAGGCAATGGTCTTGTGGTATTATCACAAGAGTATTAATCTGGCGACCCAGGTAATGCTCTGATGACCTGGGTTCGAATCCCCCCATGGTGTACCATAGCATAATCTGGAATTATGAGGGTAATGATTAATTGTCAATTATCAGGAAAAACCCATTTGGTTCACTAATTCCCTTTAGGGAAGGAAACTGCCATCTTTACCCAGTCTGGCCTAAATGTGACTCCAGACCCACAGCAATGTGATTGACTCTTAACTACCCTGTAGGCAATTAGGGATGTGCAATAAATGCTGCCCCAGCCTGTGACACCCACATCCCATGGATGAATTAAAAAAAAACTTCTCTTTTAGCCTGCAATGACCCCGACAGCTGTGCACAAATGTTTATTGATTCCATTGATTGGATTCACCAAAACTTGAATTTGAAACTGCCTTCCCCGCATGTCCTGGCCCCTTAACCAGCCCCTCTGGGTCATGATATGGAGCAAGTGTGTTTCCTGTCCCCTCATCTCCTTCCCTACCTGGATCAGAATCCTGTGACGACCATTGAATAAGTGATTTTCAAATTGTAGCTGCATTGAGTCCAAACCCACAGTCATTTGAAAAATTGAGCCTCAGGACACCTTCAGACATGTTTCATTGAGTGATATCCCAATATTCCTGTTGGGAAAGTATGTGTATATGTCCAGCAGTGGACAACAGGATTAGACTTAGCTGTGATGCCATTGCAGTCGAGTTACTTGCTGGCACTCACTGCCTATAGCCTCAGTTTTTAAAACGATCATACAGGAGAGGCTCTGGTACCCATGGAAGTATCTCCATGAAAGAACTAAGCGACCTCCCAAAGTGGGGAGGTGAAAATCAGAGAAAACTGTAACAAATTCTGAGCAAATTTAAAGAGGATACTGTGAGGGTCAGTGTGGACTTGTTGGGCCGAAGTGCCTGCTTCCACACTGTAGGGATTCTATGATCTATGATCTTTGAGAAGGTACCTCCATCAGCGTCTCCCATACACTGGAAATAGAGAGAAAAAAAAACATAGAACTGCATGTAAAATTCTTCAGTGGTACTGGGCAAACCGAAAGCTGCATGTTGTCACAGTGCCAGGGAAGCCTGACTGTAGTGCTGAAGGAGTTAACCACATCTGTTCTGCTGCAGTAGGAATGACAGCTCCTGGCAGCGCTGCCTGCCTCCTGTGAATGGAAGACCACAAATATGGAAGCCCTAACCTTGGGGTCACGCACACAGAGCCACAACAGCTTGTTCAACATTTCTGTTTACAGATATCTCATCCCCTGCCCAGTAGCCCGCTCTCAGACTGTCCTCTACCATTGGCTACCGGCTAATCCCTTTCACAAATCAGAGGGGGCATCAGTTCTGCAGCTACCAATGACAGGGGCCCCTGGCTCAGAGGGATTAGATTCTGCAATCAGTGGGTGCAAACAATTTCAAAAGGTTTAACAAGAGATTACCAGCATGGAGTTCAACCTTGCTCAATCAGTAGGCTTTCCCATAAATGACGATTGCTCCTCCCCACTATGGATGAGAGTAAAAGCTTTGGATTTGACACACTCTTTGGAGCTAGCAGATTCACTTTCCATTTAAAATAATATTTTCTTTTCTTCATTTTTTTTTGTGTTTGCCTGCATAAATCCCAGTATACCGTGTTTAGTATTATTTTAATATCTTCCCAGAAAAAGGTTCTTTATTTGACTTAATTCCTTCAATCTTGATTTTAATGAGCCCTGTATGAACTCATTAACGCAACAATCCACTGTGTGTGGGTGTATTTTTCTCTTTTCAGGAGAAAAATGATAACATCTTTCCGAGAACTGAGGGGCATTCTACAACTGAAGAGAGAGAGAGAGAGAGAGAGAAATTCTTCAGCTATGGTTAAAAGCATATTTAAAATGTTCAATATATTTACCCCAGGGATTATAATAATCTAAGAGCAACCAGTTCATATTCCCTGCCAACATAAAGGAGAATACAGTTCTACTGAAACATGCTCAGTTCTTAGGGGGCTTGACAGGTAGATGCTAAGACGTTGCTTCCCCTTGAGGGAGAGTCTATGACCAGAGGGCAAAATCTCAGAGTACTGGATTGCCCTTTTAAACCACAGATGATGAGGAATTTTTTTTTTCCTGTCTGTGGAATTCTTTGCTGCAGAGGGCTGGGTTGGAATGTATATTCAAGGCTGAGATAAATTTTTAATCAATAAGGGGATTAAGGGTCATGGGGATAAGGCAGGAAAGTGGAGTTGACGATTGTCAGATCAGCCATGATCTCATTGAATGGTGAGCAGACTCAATGGGCCAAATGGTCTACTTCTGCTCCTATGTTTTATACCCGCATGGCCTCTGTTTACAAAGTTCGATTCTTCTGCAATGCTGGTTTGAGAGGGGTCCAGGCTAGGAGTAGTTGAGAATATCAGGGTTAAGCTGGAAGGAATGAAAATCCTAAACATTCCTGTTCCTGTTCCCTTTTGCTGTCTGGCAATACTGCAGCAAATGTGCATCTGTGGATACAGGTGAAAGAAGAATTAGAATTTGGATTTGAAAGTCTCTGGATCTAATAAACAATCTGACACACAAGGGTAGATTTTACGATTTTGTCGATCTTCACACATTGGGATCACTTCAGGTGTGAAGGTCAGTGAGCTTTGTTCAACTCTCCATCTGTTCATCATTCATGGACAGAAAGATCCAGCAGGGCCCATTAACCTCAGAGACTGAACTTCCTATCCTCCTAGTGTGCAAAACTCTAAGGTGGAAGCGTAAGCACATAAAAGCTATCTTACACTGTTCACATTCATAGTTATCTGGAGAAGAAATGAAAATGCTGAAAAATATTTCTCATATTTTTGAAACAATGAGTGCTGAGAAAACTAAAAGCATTCAGCATTTGCAAAATGTGTTTTTAAAAGATTCTTTTTTCTGTATTTAGTCAGCTTTACTAGTATCCTTAAATACAGCAACAAATATAAGAAAACTGTTTCTAAAATCACATTTCACAAATACCTCATATTTTCAGTTTTCACAACTCCCATTATTGTAAAAAATAGAACAAATATTGCAGCCAAACAGTTGCTCCAGTTCTAGGAGCTGCTTCCAAGAGACAAGTGAAGAAAATCAGGGGGAAATGTAGATGGGGAGAAAATTAGATTAACCAGAGCAGTATCATAGTAGGAGGATCATGTTACCTAAAAAGGAGGATGAATAAACACATTAAGGCGGACAAGTAAAAATAAGAATGTGCTAAGCAGCAGTCCAACAAACTAATTGTGTTTTAAGTGATGGAGAAGCTGTGATGTTTATAATGCAGGAATACAACATTTAACAGAGCTGTACATTCAACCTTTAACTTGGTTTCTGTCTGCTGCCCCTCACGCCCAGGGTAAGCCCTTAATAAGCAGATAAGCTTATTAAGTATTAATTAACCTTTTTAACATTAGATGTTTATGGGAGATGTGCAACACTGGAAAGACCCTAAGAAGTTTCCTGGAGGCACAGCATCCTATTGATGATCATACTCCCCTAATCATACTGAATAGGGACTTCCCAGTTATTTGACATAGCAACAATGTAAAAATGGCAAAATATGTCCCCAATTTATGGTGAAATGTGACTTGAAGGTGATAATATTCTCCTGGTATTTCAAACCCTGGCCCAATGATGGATGTCACACAGGACGGAGACAAGGCTAAGAGTTAACATTTGGGTTAAACTGTTGTGAAACATACTGCCGTTAATATGTACCATGGTGGATGCATGACTATCAAACACTGTGAATTCTGGTGAGCTTTATGAGTTCCATTTTTAGCATTGTCCTTTGAGAAGAGTGTTGAGTATTCAATCATACTCCTGAATTGAACGTTGTAAAGATGATGGAAGAGACTGGGAGGGATAAAGAGGTGAGCCACTTCTGCAGTGAAGCAAGCCGCTGTTGGTTTTTCTATTGGCCTCGGTATTGGCTGCTTGAGTTAAACTTCTGGTCAATGGTGGCCACAGATGTGTTGGTTGGGGGAGATTTCAGCAATGGCACTAGAAGGAGCAGGTGGGGAATTTTACTTGTTGAAGCCAGCCATCGATTGGCAACAAACAACATGAACAAACCCGGATGCTGTCCCAAATCCTGCTGTATACTGCTGCAGGCAGTTTCACTGGGAGAAGGAGTTGAGATAGAGCTGAACAAGATGGAACCATCAGTATATAGTCCCAGGCTTGACCTTATGATGGTGGAAGGGGTATTGATGACCCAGCTGATGAAGGTCAAGGCTAGAATTTTCTCTGCAGTTTGGAACATCATAATCATCTTGCGTTACTGTCAGGTACCACTCTGTCATCGGAGGTGGAGGGAGTAGGTGTGAAGCTGTGGTTTCCCTTAACTTACCCCACCTTCCAGTCTTTAAATGTGCTAAGCATTTTTCGTGACAGATTCGGGTGAAACCAGTTTTGATAGCAAGGAAACTTGGAATCACAGAATCCCTACAGTGTAGAATCAGGCCATTTGGCCCATCGAGTCCACACCAACACTCTGAAGAGCATTCCATATAGACCCACCCCCTTCCCTATCACTGTAACCCTGCATTTCCCATTGGTAATCCACCTAGCCAGCACATCCCTGTACACTATGGGCAATTTAGCATGGCCAATCCACCCAACCTCTACATGTTTGAACTGTGGGAGCAAACCAGAGCAAACCCCCCCAAGACAGAGGGAGAATGTGCACACACCACACAGACCGTTGCCCGAGGCTAGAATTGAACCCAGATTCCTGGTGCTGTAAGGCAGCAGTGCTAAACACTGAGCCAGCATACCACCAAGGAGATGTTCAGTCTGCCAGCAGACCATGAAACTTTGTTCTCTTGTCATAGTGTTTCTTACCAGTGACACCACAATTGATCGAGGTGTTCTCAAGCTCCCCTTCCAAAGAAGCTGCTGGATTTGTAGCGCAACTGTCAAATTCAGTTTCCAAATGAAGAATTGCAGCAAATGTAGTCAAACAAAGTAACTGAATACCATCCTCAATCAAAATAGCAGAGAGAGGGCAATTTCAGATAAACGTGTGAAGACTTCCGCAAAGTATCCCACAGCATAATTTCATGGCCTAATTGACGAGCAATGGTTTCCAGGGTATTTACGTATTACCATAGCAACACAGAAGGATCTGGTATGATATTATCAGGAATAGAACATGGAACTGGCTGTAATGGCTTCACACATCTCATAACAGGTCTCACTGGTCCAGCAAGTTCTTTCTTTTATCTTTAAATCTCAACAAATTTATAGGAGAACATTAATTAAGAAAGACTGGAAGTAGCCTTTGTTTGCAAAATGTGAACATTTTTATCACCCCCAAGCTTTTTTTGGTAGATTTCTACCACAGAATAGTATATAAATAAGTATGAGTGAGAAAACATTCTTTAGCACTTGGAAATTTATGGTACTTCTCCAATCTGTTGAAAATAGACATTCCGATGGGTTCCATTTACACAGTTTTGGGTTTTTAAACAAGTGATACTTCCACATTTCTTTCTGAAGTTTAATTAATCCTAACTGAGGTGCGAGGGTACCAAAGCATGATGGTGGGCATGAGGACAGTGACTTCTACTGACCTCAATGCTCATGAAAGGCAGAGTTCTTCTTCTTGATGATAAGTCAGCGAAACCTGCTGGAAGTGTTTGTGTGTGGACATCATGTGATAAAAAGATAATTCTCGCCTATGCTACCACTTACGACTCAGCACCTTACATAGGTACATGCAGAAAATAGCTTCTGCTAATAAATAAGACCAGATTTGGAATTCTGTGTTCAGTTTTGGAACCCTCATCACAGGAAAGATGCAAGTGAGTTGGAAAAGATAGAGAGGAAACAATTTGAGTGCAGAAAGCAAAACGTGAGAATTGAGATTCTTCTCATTGAAGAGGAGGAGCCTGAAGGGGGACACAATCCAGATGTTCAGATTAATGAGGCTCAGGAATATAGATCAGCCAGCACTTATTTCATTTGGAGCAGTGTGATCGAATGAGGGTCATTAGAATGAGGTAGAAAGAAGTCTATTCAGCCATCATCCAAAATTCAAGTAACTATTACGCCTCTGAGAGGTTGGGTTTTTGCTTTAGTAATACGCAGCAGGGAGGATATCAAGAAAGCAGTGTAGATCACATTGAGGTAAATGTGCACAAGAATCTAAATAAACCTTTCAATTCTGAGGAAGGGTCGCTGCACCTGAAACATCAACTCTGATTTCTCTCTACAGATGTTGCCAGTCCTGCTGAGCTTTCCCAGCAATTTCTGTGTTTGTTGTTGCTGTTAAAAAAATGCCCCATCAGATTTAAATGCTGGGACAATAGGAAGAGTGTCAGGGTGGATCATTGATGTCTTCCAATCTTCAGATTTTCTATATTTCTACGTCCAATGCTCACTTGACCATAGGGCCACAAGTGTCTGCCCCTTTAAAATGGAATTGGAGAAATTTCTGGGGAAAGATCCATTGTCTATTAGACATGGTTATAGAGCCAGTTACACAAGCCAAAATACACTGGTTAGTCCAATCTCCCTGTCATATATGGGATGAAAGTTTCTAGGGCCTGGAGGTAGAAAGGGAACTTATTGATGGGGTAAGGGAAACCAGAACTCCATTACCTTCCTACCTCTGCCTGCACTAATCTCTAGATGGGGAAACCAAGGCTCCACCATCCTGCCCCTCTGCCAGTTGAGGTCCTAAAGTTGCCAATTAATGATCGACTAAATGGCCTCATCTCACCTTTCAGCTCCAGGCAAAATAAGAAACAGTTGGTGAATCAGAGTGGGCAGGCTTCGAACGCTGTTAGTGGGGTGCTCCATCAATCTGTACATGATTGACAGTCTGGATATGGGACAGATGGCTTCTGACAGCCAACAGCTTTTTCCACCACTCCCCCCCCCCATTCTCTTACCTCTTCAATGGCATTGCCAAGTTCAACAGCTAGCAGCCTCTGGTTGACCAGCAACTTTTGGTGCCCAGTGAATTCTTAGACCCAGGTTTTAATACAAGAGTGGAGTTTCCTTTTGACCAATTATAGGAAAGCAGAGAACACAAGTAGAAAACCAAGGAGCCTAAAGAATGTATTTTTTCCACGCAGAGGTAGATGTGTGCCACAAACTCCCAATAAACATTATTGGTGAGGTCAGTTAACTCCTCTGAAAAATGAATTGGATAAACAGTAAATGCTGTAAGGCTTTGCATGGTTATGTTATGTTCCCATTGGAAACCAGGGGATTTTGGGTGACCAAATTGTTTTTTTCTCGGCTTTCAGTGCTGCTAACACAGGGACATGTCACCTGCAGAGTGCCACTACAGTCAGGGCTGAATCGAAAGGCTTGTTCTGTACATTTTCTGTCTTTCCAAGATTCCTTGGATACAGGAAGACATAGGGCTAAAGTTTCACCTGTCACTGATGCCTGGATCCAGGCATCTATCTCAGGACCATAATGGTGGTGATAAGGGGTCTCATGCAAAAGCTACCACTGTAGGAGTGACCTCCATCAACCAAAAGGGCTTTTCTCCACTTTCTTCTTGAACTGGAGGCAATAGCTGTAAATAAAAGTAAAAAGGAAAAGATTTCAGTTCAGGTCATTTGGAAGGAGCTCAAGCCTTCTACGCACGCTTTAAATAAATTCATGAATGACAGACATTTAGAACTGAAGTAGCAACAATCATGCGTGGTCAATTAACTGTCATTTCTACTGATTTGCTGGCCCCTAGTGACTGAATGTTCCAATTACAGCTCTGACTGTTTCCAGCAACTTTCACAGCCACCAGGGGCTGATCACGTACTTCTTGCGTTTCTTTCAAACTCTGCATCAGAGGTACCAATACGCATCCTCCTACGGCCTTTTATGTAAATTGGAAGCTGTTACTTATACAATCGGTGTGACCTGTGCACGACTTATCGATTTTCAAGAATGATAATAGCTAAGTCTGTAAAATAAAAGAACATTGTTTCATAGGTTGCAAATAAACTCACTGTATCTATATAGCACCACAGGGAGCAGCTGGTGGTCAATTATTGTCACTGTGATTGTGACGGTCCAAAGACATAATATGGACATGTCAGTTAGACTGCAGACAAATGTCATACCTAGACCTTGTACGTTGACACTTTAACGAAGAAATTGAAGTTAATTCCAGATTTGCTAGGATTTGAATATTGATTTAATCGTCCAAAACAGCCCAATTTGGCTTAATTCTCATTTTGGAACAGACTCAGTATTTGCAACGAAATCATTAAAATCATACAATACCGTGCCAAGAACGGGGCCCTTCAGCCAGAAGTGGAGGTTGACATCCTCAGTACTGTCACAGAATAAACTCAGAACGGATTAATTAATCAATTCTCTAATTTCACAGAGCATATCTTCTCTTTTGATCTGAAGGATTGAATAGCTCAAAGCTGACGCTATGCATTGGATTTCCAGCTTCCACTGGTCAAGCAGACTCCAAAGAACTAGATACGAAGAGGAAGAGAATTACAGTATGTGCCAGCCACAGTCTGCGGAGACAAGCCCTTGAATATTTCTGATCTTTCCCACATTGCTGTGAAGAGGTGCCAATCAGAACCCGTATTGGGAGGAAATTGTGAGAGATAGAGTGGAACAAGATGCATGGTCAACTGTATTAAAGAATGCAGTGGCTTGGAGGACGAAGAGGAGAGTTAAGGGCAGCATTTTTGTTGTTATGAAGGACGTACTTGCTGATTTTGGCCATAAGAAGATGAACTGGCAGGATGGAAACCAGAATGAAAGGATTCTGGTGAGCAATGTGAGATACGAGCAGACAAACTGAATGCTGGAGATTTGTTCCAGGAGCTTAGAAAAGAACGGAAGATCAGCAAAAGAGAAGCTTGTGCAAGCCATTGATCTGACAGTGATTTCATAGTCCTTGTCAACGATAAAAATTCAACTACCCCCACAAGTACATATGCTGCCACATATCCAAGTGCCTAGAGCAGAAAGGTCTTTTCCTTTAGTATTATTAAAGTGTAAATTGCAGTAAATATATTAGATGGTGCATCTGATTATGATGTGCTCATCCCTATAGACGTAGGTGTACTGCACACTGTCGCGTGTTGCTGATGGAAATTTTCAAAGACACTGAACTTTTGAGGATGTAACACAATGCATACCTGAGCAATGGTGCCAGAACAGCTCCCCCACTGGGCATTTCTCAATATTTGTTTGTTCAGAGAGAAAAGTGGAGAAACAAAAGAGGGAAGATGATGCTGCTCCTGAGGCTATTAGTATTCCTACATGAGAATATACACACCAAGCTGCGCCAATGTTCACTTGTCCAAGGTGAAAGTCCGGTGAGATGATGACACATACCATCCTGCTGAAACTTCACTGTTGCCATAGGATTGCACGTGGTTATTAAAGGTACAAACATTATCGACTGTTTGCATTGAGTCCTTTCAAGGAGGGTGTTGCAAATATCACACAACTAACAGTTCATGGAAACATGAATGGAGCCATTTAATGCTGGCAGCAGGGTTCTGACCTGTTGGTTGGACAGCCATGAAAGGCCTCCATTGCCTCTTTTCAGAAAGCCCTGAGCGTTGAGTGCCCTGAACTAGACAGAATGGGTATTCCCATGACCAAGGGGACCAGAGCTGGAAATGCAGCCCATCAAGAAGTGCCAGCCAATCAGAAGCTGGCAGCTTTGCACAGCTTAGCAGTACTATTGGATTGTGATGGCTGCTGTAGGTAATACACACAAATAATCTCAAGGGAAAACTCCAGCAAAACTAAACCACGTTTGGGAATGAATGTGCTGGACTTCCATTTTGAAGTATGCAAGACATTTCAGATCAGTGTGTTTTATTTGTCTGTTTTACTGATAAAATCATCCATGGACCTAGGCCACACATGAGTGATGATAGGAGGAGGATTGTATGGTTAGGCTTTCATTGGGGTTGGGGAGTGTTGGCAACTCGGGCAGAGGGTTGCCTTGCAGCAATTTCCCTCCCCCCTTGCCAATGCCAGGACCCTCAAGCCAGCACCGAAATGCCTGAATGAGGCAAGGACTCCCTCTGGAAGCCAACAAGCAATGCCAACAGGGTTTGCTTTGTGGGCTTCTCGCACAATGAACCAACTGATAAGATCTGTGTTTTGACACGACAGCTTAATGTTCTGATTGAGTATAGGCATAATCAGCAGTATGGCAGCATGTGGTATGTACCCACCCGACTCATGCTGCCAGGATACCTGGTGACTTTAGGTCTGCTGCCAAACTGGTCAGTACTCGAGACAAGAATGGGCATAGACAAATGTGCCAGATTTTAGGATTTTTTTTATTAGGCCAGTATTTATTGCCCGTCCTTAATTGCGACAATCAAGAAAGCACAGTAATGCTTCTACCTACTCAGGAGACTAAGGAAATTTGTCATGTCCACAAAGATTCTTACCAAATTTTATAGATGCACCACAGAAAGCATCCTATCTGGGTACATCACAGCATGGTATGGCAACTGCTCTTTTCAAGACTGCAAGAAACTACAGAGAGTCATGAACACAGCCCAATCTACCAAACAAGCTAGTCTTCCATCCATTGACTCCATCTACACTTCCTGTTGCCTTGGGAAAGCAACTAACATAATCCCACACCCATTTTACTCACTTCCACCCTTTTCCATCAGGCAGAAGAAAAAAGGTTTGAAAACATGTATGAACAGATTCAAGAACAGGTTCTTCCCTGCTCTTATCAGGCTTTTGAACAGACCTCTCAAAAGTTAACGATAATCTCTCTCTCTCTCTCCGCACCTTCTCTGCAGCTGCAACACTATATTCTATACTCTGTTCTACCTCCTTGATCCACATTGTATGGTACAATCTGCCTGTATAGGGCACAAAATGACACTTTTCACTATATCTCGGTACATGTGGCAACAATAAATCAAATCAAATCAGCCCTGAGAGCAGTTAAGAATCAAACTAGTAACTCTGGGTCTGGAATCACATGTAGACCATACCAGGTCAGGATGATAGATTTCCTTCCCTCCTAGTGAGCGAGCTGGTTTTTTTCTGACAAATGACAATAGTTTAATGGCCATCATTAGACCCTTAGTTCCATTTTCATCCAGGATAGTTCTATACCAGTGGCACTAGATGAGGCTGTAATGTAGGCATTAATGCCATGGATGTAATCTGGGCAGTTAACTACCACATGCCGCTGAAGTCACTGCTGTTGGAAGATCATTAAATTCCACCTATATTTCCTTTTAAATCACACAAATCTTCTCCCTCATGAATAAGGATCAGCAACACAAGAAGGTCTCTGTAACTTTACAGGGAACTACGATTCCTAAATGTGCAGGACAGGAAGATGTGGGACCCTTGGCAATGGTATTTCCTCTTGCCCCTGATCTGTGGATTCCTCCAATGGAAGGGGTTCTGCTATGTGTTAAAGGAAGTTTCCTGGGGATGGAATGGGCCCTGTTGCTCAGCAGCTGTTCTTGCGCTTGGAATAGTGCTGGCTGAAGAGCCTCTGTATTGTGTAGAAAGGCTTGACATGAATGCTCAGGCATTAGAGGGAACACTGGAGGATCCAGATATGTTCACATCCTAAAACGTGTCATCTTTATCCATGCCTACTTTAGTTTTGCCCACGGACCGGTGTGGCTGTAGACCTAATGCCATCAGGTTTTCTGGTAGGGTTGATATGTAGAGTGAGTTGGATGGACACAATCCACATAATGTCATATATCTGATCACACACACTTCTGGATAATCAGAGTATTGAGGCTGGTGAATGCCAAATGCAGGTCTTGTTGATTGAATAATGGATGAAAACTCTAGAAGCCAATCTTTTCTATTCTACACTAACTACAAGCTCCCCTCTAAGCGACACACAATTCCGACTTAGAGCTATGTCACCGTTCCTTTACTGTCAGTAGGTCAAAATCCTGGAACCCTCTTCCTACCTGCACTGTGGGCATACCTATCCCTTATAGACTGCAGTGGTTCAGAAGCTCAATGACCTTCCCTCCATCATAAGGTCAGAAGTGGGGATGATCGCCGATGATTGCACAATGTTCAGTACCATTCATGACTACTCAGATACTGAAGCAGTTCATGTTCACGTCCAACAAGATCTGGACAATATCCAGGCTTGGGATGACAAGTGGCAAGTGACATTCATGCCACACAAATGCCAGGCTATGACCATCATCAATAAGAGACAATCTAACCACCGCCCCTTGACATTCAATGGTGTTACGATCAATGAATCCCCTACTATCAACATCCTGGGGGTTACCATTGACCAGAAACTCAACTGGACTTGCCACATTAACAGAGTGGCTACAAGAGCAGGCCAGAAGCTGGGGATACTGCGGCAAGTAACTCATCTCCTGACTCCTCAAAGCCTGTCCACCATCTACACGGCATAAGTCAGGAGTGTGGTGGAATACTCCCCACTTGCCTGGATGAGTGCAGCCCCAACAACACTCAAGAAGCTTGACACCATCCAGGACAAAGCAGCCCACTTGATTGGTGCTGCATCTACGAGCATTCACTCCCTCCACCACTGATGTTCAGTAGCAGCAGTGTGTACTATCTACAAGATGCACTGCAGAAATTCACCAAAGATCCTCAGACAGCATCTTCCAAACCCATGACCACTTCCATCTAGAAGGAGAAGGGCAGCAGATATATGGGATAACCACCACCTCCAAGTTCCCCTCCAAGTCACTCACCATCCTGACTTGGAAATATATCGCCATTCTTTCACTGTCGCTGGGCCAAAATCCTGGAATTCCCTCCCTAATAGCATTGTGGGTCAACCCACAGCAGGAGGACTGCAGCGGTTCAAGAAGGTAGCTCATAACCATCTTCTGAAGGGCAACTAGGGATGGGCAAGAAATGTTGGCCAGCCAGCGATGCCCACATCCCACAAAATGAATAGAAAAAACAGCTCATCACTACCTTCACAAGGTCAATAAATGCTGGCCTATCTGGTAACAAGCACATCCCCTGAACAAATAGATATAAGTAATCACCTCCCTCCAGAATAATACCCAATAACTGGTAGAAACAAAGGGGTATTCAAAGATGCCTCTGGTTCATGATAACACAGTTTGGAGCTGGAGGAACACAGCAGGCCAGGCAGCATCAGAGGAGCAAGAAAGTTGATGTTTCGGGTTGGGATGCCTCTGGTTTATATTTATTTTTGCTTATTTATGGAATATAGATAATTATTGCACCATCTCTAATTGCCCCTTGAACTGTGTGGCTTTCAGGGCCATTTCAGAGAGCAATTAAGAGTCGACCACATTGTTGTGGATATGTTGTCGCATGTAGGCCATACCAGGTAAGGATGACAGATTTCCTTCACTAAAGAACATTAATGAACCAGCTGAGTTTCTATGACCATTGACAATGGTACATGGTCACCGTTAGGACAGCTTTCAAAACCAGATTTTCTATCAATTTCAAATTTCCCAGTTTGCCATGGTGGATTGAAATCGTTGATGCTACAGTAATATGAGTCCAGTGACATTGTCTCTGTGCCATTGTCTCTTGATGATAGAAAGATGTCAGATTAGATGTGTTTTGCCCTCCATTGTTTGTGTCAATCCAAAGACATCAATAGTTAAAAATATTGGATTTGGAATGTTTGTCTGAGAAATAGGGTGCCTGAACTTTGACAGTACTAAGGAACTTCACTGTCTCAAACTGTTCCAGGAGAACTGGGGAGCTCTCCGAAATGCTGGTTACTATAGTATCAGAAAAGAAGTGAAATTAATGTCTTGAGGTAAACAATTATGATCAAATACCAACAGTAAGCATGTGTCTTTTCATTGAATGATGCCACTTGACTCAGATCTAGAGACTGGTGCAAGTACAGAGAATTGAATATATCTAGTTAATAGATTCATGGATGAACAACAGTCTTGTTCTTCACACTGATCAACATTACTTGCTTGAAGTACCCCCTGGTCAAAGAGCTTGATCCCACACCCTGGGGATGTGACAGCTTCCTTGCTTGACTAGCCTGCAAACGTTCCCTCTCTGAGCTCACAGACAAACAATAGCTGCTTGGAACAGCACTGAGAGGGACACAGTGGAGTTATTTTCAGCCTAACCAGTAAACCAATCAGGCCGATTCTCTCTGCCCCTTCATCAGATTTTCACCTCCACTGAGAACTAGCGGGTTATATAATGACGGGAGCATTTCTTCAGCTGGTTGGAATCCAAATGAGATTGACAAAAATTAGCTCCACAGCTTTCAAGAGAGATAAACTGAAATGATTTTAAACTAGGTGGAAAGGGGTGTATTTTAAGTCTTTTCTGTACATGGATTAGCAAAGAACAGCAGTTTTGCACATTGTGAAGAGCAACAATAGCCACAATATGAAAAAACCCTGTTGCATGAGAGGTAAATAAAAACTGCAAAATGTTATTCTTTACTAAGCAAAGCAGCAGTACACAAACATATTCCAGCAGTATGCACAGAAAATGTTAACATATGTCCGACTTCAATTCTAACAGAATCTACCTATGTAGCATATGACCATAATCACCAGGGGCATTGTCTGAATACTGAAAACTGCCACTTCCAGTGGAGGCACAACAATAATCACCAGGGGCATCATCTTCATTGTGAAAAATGACAGCTCCGGAATGCTGACAACACCACAGCTATCAGGAGAAGCTTGAGCTTGGCTTTTACAGCCGTAATTGAAAATAGGATGACAAAGATGAAACAAAGCTTGTCAAAAACGTACAATTTTCACATAACTGCAGCTGAGGGAGCAGAACAGCACTGGCATTAACGTTTCAGTTTTGTGTTTTGCCCTATATTTTATGAATAACATCAACAGCTGATTAACAAACCAATCTATACTATCAGCCTGATGTATATTTAATATACATTGGATTTCTTTTTGCAGCATCTGCACATTCACTTAATGTCAAAGTAAACTTATGAATTCTGTGGGGGACTTTTCTTTGCAAGTGTAGTGATTCAAAATGGCACATTACTTGGAGTATACATCCCAGATCTTATTGGATACTGTGTTCATCTCATTAACAGCCTATAAAACACAATTAGTAAAGTCCTAGTGGCATTGTAATATTTTAGCTAAATTAATATTGCATCAAAAAGAACCCAGATCTATATTTTGTAAATACATTCATGGTTTATGATTTCATTTTAATTCATTTAGTTTGTTCCACATGGTGTGTGGTACAGGATA
This sequence comes from Ginglymostoma cirratum, assembly GCA_024137785.1. NCBI lineage: Eukaryota > Metazoa > Chordata > Chondrichthyes > Orectolobiformes > Ginglymostomatidae > Ginglymostoma > Ginglymostoma cirratum. The sequence continues at coordinate 4,854,179 of JAHRHZ010000082.1, forward strand.
ATAGAGTGACAAGCCTACCCCAGTTCTGTGTCTACCATTGCATCAGCTACATCAGGGGCGTCCATGAGGCAGGTTATGTCTGAGCCATGTACAAGAGGAGTATATCAAACATGGATTGGGAGGTTGAATCAGAGGATGGAAAACTAGCTTTGAAATTAAATGAAGCTGAAGAGTGTATTTTCAGGATAGGGCTTTATCTTTTCAAAATTGCAATGGTGTATTATTTGGTTACTTTCTTCTTTAGTCATTTGTTTTGTTTCATACTATTACTGCAGATAGTAATGAAATTTGTGATAATTTTCTAAGATTGTTTTCATTTTATTAGTTTCAGGTTGGGATAAAGGAATTCTCTTGCTTTCATTGGGAAATGATTTGTGCTAAGGAGATTTGCAGTAGTTTATTAGGCACAGTAACAGAAGAAAGAGGTGTCATGTATGAACAGCTCACAAGGATCAATTAAAGAGTCTGCCAGTCATGTTGCACCTTTGAACCACTTTGACATGAATGAATCACTGTGCAAATTATATACTACAGGTGTAAAGACATGAACTACATTGCAATAATTATTGGATTTTCACACACAAGATCTGGGACAATTCCTATCATCCTGTCCTTTAAGGAACTGTGAGTTTTTTTATTTCTGTAGCTGTGCCTTGGTGGTTAGTACTTCTGCTTCTAAGTCAAAATGTGCTGGGTTTAAGATGCTTGACCACAAAATATAGGTGGACACGTTAATGCAGTACTGAAGGGAGGCTACACTGTTGGAGGAGCCATCTTTCAGCTAAGGTATCAACTCAGTTTGCTCTCTCAGGCAGGTGTAAAAGAACCTAAGACACTATTCAAAGAAAAATAGGGGAGTTCTCCTCAGTATCCTGGCCAATGCTCAGCCTCGAAAAACATCACTAAATTCTGAAGAAGAGTCATATCTGACATGAAACGTTAACTCTGTTTCTCTCTCTTAAGTGGTGGATGTGGATACAGTTACAAAGTTTAAAAAAAACATTTAGGTAAGTGCATAAATAAGAAATGTTTTGGAGGGAAATGGGCCAAGTGCAGGCTGGTAGAACTAGTTTAGTTTAGGATTATGGTTGGCATGAACTGGTCGGACCAAAGGGTCTGTTTCTTTGCTGTGTGACTCTATGATTCACCACATATGCTACCTGTCTGGCTGAGCTTCCCCAGCATTCCCTGTTTCTTTCAATAAATAAGATCTAGTCATTATCTCATTGCCATTTGTTAGACATCGCGATGCACAAATTGACTACAGTGTGTCCTATATTAGTACATTGAATAAACTTCAAAAAAGTACCTCATTGACCGTAAAGTGCTTTCACATGAACCTGCTCCACCATTATATACAGTCACGGCTGACCTGATTGCAGCCTTAGAAGTCAATTTTCCTGCCAATCCCTATAACCATGACTCCTTTGTACATTCAAAGTCTGTCTGACTCAGCCTTAAATATATTAAATGAACCAGCTTCCACCATCAGAGAAATTAATTTCAATGTCTAACAACCCTCTGAGAAAAGAAATTCCTTCTAATCTCTACCTTAAACTGTCACTCCTAGTTTTGGCCATCCTCAAGAGAGATAACATGCTCACAACATTATTCCTGTCAAGCCCCTTCAGAATCTTGTGTTTAGAACATAGAACATAGAACATAGAACAATACAGCGCAGAACAGGCCCTTCGGCCCTCGATGTTGCGCCACCCTGTGAACTAATCTAAGCCCATCCCCCTACACTACCCCATCATCACCCATATGCTTATCCAAGGACTGTTTAAATGCCCCTAATGTGGCTGAGTTAACTACATTGGCAGGCAGGGCATTCCACGCCCTTACCACTCTCTGAGTAAAGAACTCGCATTCAACTCTCATTCTTCTAAACTTCAATGACTTTAGGCCAATTCTAATAAATCTTTCCTCTTAAAAATGGCATCAATCCTGGAATCAGTCCAGTGAATCTTCTCTGAACTGCTTCCAGTGCAAGCATATGCTTCCTTAAGTAAGGAAATCAGAACGGCTCACAATATCCAGGTATTACCTCATGAATTCCCTGTATAACTGTAGGAACACTTCCTTACTTTTATTTTCCATCCCCCTTGCAATAAAAGTCAATGTTCCATTTCCCTTCCTAATTATTTGTTCTGTTTGCATGCTAACATTTAGTATTCATGTGCAAGGACACCCAGATTCCTCTGTACTGTGACATTCTACAATCTCTATTTGAATAATATTCTGCTGTTCTACTTTTAGCAAAGTGTACAACAGCACATTTTTCTACAATATGTTGCCCCAGCAAATTTTTACTATTGGCTTTATCTATAACTATTTGTAGGCTTTAATACCGTCCTTACAAATTGCTTTCCAGTGTTTCTTTGTATTAACAGCAAATTTGGCCACAATACATTTGGTTCCCTCCATTCAAGACATTTATATAGATTATAAATAAGTGCATCCCCAGCGCTGATCTCCATGACACCCACTTATTACAGTTTGACAGCCTGTGTCGTGGTAGTTGATAAATCATGCTGATTTTGTGCAGTAATCTCTTATGTGGCAACTTAGTGAATAGCTTTGGAAATACAAATACATCACATCTACTGCTTCCCCTTTATCTGCACTGTTTTGTTACATCCTCAAAGAGCTCAAATAAATTGGTCAAACAGAGGAGAACTCTCTGCTGTCCCTTGATTAAACTCACCCAATAATTTTGGATATGAACAGTGTTGAATCAATGTAAACTTTTATTTGTATTTTTAATGTTACCAGCATATGTTTGCAAAAGGAATATTAGATTTGAAAGAATCTCAATAAAAAGCACAATGATAAATGAGATGTAAATAAGAAACTCAATTAAAAATCCTGGAAAACTCTTTACCTAAAGAACATTTAGAATGGGGAACCTTTTACTCCAGAGTACAGTTGAAGCAAGTGGTAAGATACCTTTAAGGGGAATCAGGTTAAACAAATGAAATAGAAAGGAATGGGTTTAGGCCCGAAACGTCAAGTTTTCCTGCTCCTATGATGCTGCTTGACCTGCTGTGTTCATCCAGCCCCATGCTTGTTATCTCGGATTCTCCAGCATCTGCAGTACCTTTTATCTCAAATAGAAAGGAACAGAAGGATAAGCAGCTGAAGGGAATGAGAGTCAGCTCACATGAAACATAAATGCTTAGAAAGACCTACTGGGCTAAGTGGCCTGTTTTTGTTTTGTAAATTCTATGTAATATATAATGCAAAGATCATCTCAGCCATCAAACAATAATCTCTTTTCTTTTTAAGAACATTCCAGGTCATCCCACTGCTGAACACTCAACACATTCTCTTTGTAGATATTACATGTTTACAGCATTCTCTGTTCCAGTTTCAGACACTCAGCATTTGCGGTCCTTAGCTTATTAATTTAAGGCTACCTGTGCAATTCACTAAATGCTTAGGTTAGCAGCCAGTTTAAATCACTTGTGAATGCGTCATACAAATAATACAGAAATAATCTTAAATCACATTCAGAAAATGATTACTTAAAACCAAATTAGAAAGATACAACAAAACAAAGGGGGCACAAATCTTAATTGATATTAAATTCCAGTTAAAAGTGAAGTAATAATACCTCTTATGAAGCTGATATCAAAAATATTCAAGTGGTGAAACTTTCTTCAGTCTATTATTGCTGCAGACATTTCAAGTTTGTAAATATCAAACAAATGGTTTCTCTGGGAAATGAAATACTATGACTTTAGCCTGGTTAAAACATCTGCAATTTTCAGCAACTTGCTGATATGTGTGCTATCCCACTGCATTAAAATTAAGGTTAGCTAAGTATATGGTGAAAAGAATGTCAAATCCATATTATTGCATACTGGCAATATCCTAGTGTATCGACACACCACGATGAATTACCATGTTCATCGTTGCACAAAATAGTGTTGCATAATTTCCTTGGTTTCAGCCACATTACTGACCTAGAACTTGATTTATCATTAGAGGCCTTTCCTGTATCCAGTGACAGTTATGGTCAGACAGAAGCAAGAGTCCCCACCACATCTGCCATTGTACATGTCAGACAGACTGACTAAATGTATAAAAGCAAAATACTGCAAATGCTTGAAAACTGAAATAAAAGCAGAAAGTGCTGGAAAAACTCAGATGGTTTGTAGCATGTGGAGAGAGAAACAGAGTTAAACACTTGAACTCAGACTGATTAAATGGATAGTGCATCATCATAATCATTCTACAGCAGCCTTCAAATTATAAAAGAAATTATGATGTAGGAACAGGAGAAAGCCATTCAGCCTCTCCAGTTCCATTCATCAGATAATGGTTTATCAGTACTACATCTTAACCCCCGAAATACACCTTTGTCCCAGATCCTTTAAATTGTCCACCTAAAATTCAATCAATTTCAGTTTTGAAACCATGAATTGACCTAGTCAGAACAAATTTATAGGTCAAATTCCACATTTGCCTTCATTTTATGTAAATAGGTGATCAGTAGCATAGAGGGAGCAATAACCTGTAGAATTAATTCAAATGTTGACATACTAATAATGTGTTGGAATGATACAGAGGCAGATTCCTGAGTGATAATATGATGAGCAGCTGGCAAAAGGCAAATGGAGAATGGAGTGGTGGTGGAACAAAATTTGAAAAAAAAAACGGAGGATTACACAAGCCAGCAAAGAAAAGTAAAGAAATGTTAGGTTAGTCAAAGATGTTACATAATCAGAGGCTATGGGTAGCTTTCAATGGTTGATTTATTTTTTATTCCGTTGTATGTCTCCAAGGTTTGCATAGCTAATTGTCGTTATTGCCTGTACCTATCTCCCATTATTGCCACACTGGCTTCCGCTCTGCATTTGAATATTCGTAAATTTGCATTGTTTGGCTTTGAGTGAATTTGATGACCAGTTGCTTACAGATTGCTTTTGTCTGGGCCTGACACTTTTTTCAGGTACAAAAGATAGGTGTCTGCTAAATAGTTAACGAAAAAATATCCTTGAACTTCTTTATGAATTTGGTTAATGGATTACAATTAACATTTTTTACCACCAGATGGTGCTATAAAGGTAAGAACAATAGAACTTAGCAATTAATACAAAATACCTAAGAACCTTTTATTTGTTGATTGGTTTTAGCTGTCAATTATGGGCTATAAAGGCCAAATACATTTGAAAATTCATGTTATGATATAGTAGTAGCTATAAATTTGCCATAAGAATAGTATTTTTGCCAGGGTAGGGGAGTCCAAAACTAGAGGGCACACGTTTAAGGTGAGAACGGAAAAATTTAAAAGGGACTTGAGGGGCAACGTTTTTATGCAGAGGATGGTGTGTGTATGCTGCCAGAGGAGGTGTCGGAGGTTGATACAATTACAACATTTAAAAGGCATCTGGATGGATACATGGATAGGAAGGGTTTAGAGGAATACAGGCCAAATGCTGGCAAATGGGACTCGATCAGTTTAGGATATCTGGCCAGCATGGACGAGTCGGACTGAAGGGTCTGTTTCTGAGCTGTATAACTCTATGACTCCACAATAGCAGACTACCAATGCCATCTGTCACTAAGGAGTAAATTAGACAGCAACTTCTGATGTCCATGCATGTGTAAATGTGGAGTTTGCGAAGATGCATTGTAAGTTTCCTTGCTCCTCCACAAGCTTTACAATAACATTAGATCAGTGTAAGTTCAGTATTCAAATACACAGAATACAATGTTTAACCATCAGATAGACAGTAAGCATGCCAGAAATATTGAGTGTTTGTTCAACTGTCAGTGACTTTTCAATGGTGTAGTAAGTCTTAATTACTGCCAGGCAATCTCTCTGGCACTGAAAATTAACTTTTCAGTTAACTTTTCAGTCAACTAATCTCTTGATAAAGTCAAAACATTTATTTTTCCTTTGTCTCTTTTATCTCTCTCTTGATACCGACATTCTTTTCCTCCCAAACTTTTGCTTTCATTTCGTGCCTTCAGATTGGATTAAATATTCTAACTCTCTCTACTTCCCAGTTTAAACAGTGCATAGCTCATTGGAATTCCCACAATCTACAAAATTGGTTAAGTAGATAAATGGCTGCTTATTTTGTTCATGCAAGTCTCTGATTCATTTTTTGACTGTCCGATACGGATTGTTGTCAAAAGAGCCCATAGAAAAACTAAGTAGGTGTAAGTCCAGTGAATGGTGAGTGCCACTTGTTGACTATTACTAGCAAAATCTGAGTCAAGCATTTTTGTCTGATGCTACTTCACTCTGTAGCCCAGGTTATAAGAATCCTTAAAACAATGGAATCATAGAATTCCTACAGTGTGGAAGTGGGCTATTCAGCCCGTTAAATCCACACTATCCTTGTAACCCTGCATGCCCAATGGCTAATCTGCCAAATTTACACATCTTCAGACTGTGGAAGGATACTGGAGCACCCAGAGGAAACTGATGCAGATACAGGAAGAACATGCAAACTCCACATAGACAGTTGCCCAAGGGTGGAATTGAACCCAAGTCCCTGGTACTGCAAGACAGCAGTTCCAACCGCTGGGCCACCATACCACAAATTGGCTAGCGTGTATATCTATTGGAATAAAAGCCAGTGATCAGGTATTAATTTGATGCATTACCAACACCATTCAAAGCAAATTGAGTAAAATATCTAGTATATGCATATTGCAAATGTGCAACCTTTTCTGATTTGAACAGATACAAAATATTGAACTACATTTTAATTATGGACAGTTATTAGCATATGTCAATCGTTTCCTTATTTATTCCCAATAACATGATGTACATTATCTAACTTAGACTTGATATGGATCCATTTGCACTATAGCTATTTTCAGTGGAAAGAGATTTCAGTTCACGCTGATGCTTGCTTAGGTGCAGCCTATTTCTGATCTGGAGTTGAGACTATCTTAATTGGAGTGAATGAAATTAGGAACAAATAATTATCAAACTAGATTCAACTAGATTTATTAAGCCACTCTTCATTTCAGCAGCATGGAAGCTGCCCAGTCCTACCGATATAATGGGCAATGAAAACACCAGCCTGCCTGGGCTAATCCTTGTTCCTCACTGGAGAATACAATGGGGCAGACCCCCATCTCATTGTTCATAACATGACTGAAAGTATCCTGTCAAACCTGCAGTGAAGATCCGTGTGGACTATCGATTTCAATATGGAAATCTTTGTAATCAAAGAAATTACAAGCAACGAGTGTGCAGCATAATTTTGGGATAAGATATTTCAGTTCGACTGAGGCTCCTGATTGCAATGGTCATATAGCAGTAACAGATGGCTGATTACAAGAAAGGGACATTATCATAAATTATAAATCTTCTGAAGGTATATATCGGAAGAAACATTTGTAACTGCATTACAGGGAATTCCTGTAGCCTGTCTGCATGATAACAATATTATGAATAATATGTTGCAAATTGAAAGTGTATGGGTAACCTATATACATGGTACACAGTATGTGTGATAATATCAAAGAAAATTATTACATCTAAATGCAAAATTGTAAGAAATTGTAAGCAATAAAAAAAGTAGAAGTATATATTTATCAGGGTAGCATAATAAAATCCAATGGGAAAAGTGATCAAGACATTGGGTGGCATTGTGTCTCAGTGGTTAGCACTGCTGCCTCACTGTGCCAAGGACCTGGGTTCAATTCCAACCTCCAGTTGGAGCTCATTATTAGTGGAGTTTGCATGTTCTCCCCAAGTCTGCATGAGTTTCCTCTGGGTGCTCTGGTTTCCTCCCACGGTTCAAAGATGTACAGGTTACTTGGATTGGTTTTGCTAAATTGCCTACAGTGTCTAAAGATGTGCAGGCTAGGTGGATTAGCATGGGAAATGCAGGATTACAGGGGTACATTAAGTGGGTGATCTGGTTTTACTACTCTTCAGAGGCTCGATGTGGACTCAATGGGTCGAATGGCCTGCTTCCACACTGTAGAGATTCTCTAATTAGAAAGTGCATAACACTTGAAAAATTTATCTGCACACAAATGTCTGACCTCTTTAGAAATGAGAAGGTCTCAATGGAAAGTTGAATGTGCAAATTGGAAAACAAACAGGACTGTGGGAATTAGAGGCAACAGAGATGTGGCTTCTGACAGGTAGGAGGAGGATTGGTTGGACAACACACACACTTAACAAGCAGGATTTGAGGAAATCAGACACATAAGAAGAACCTGCCAGTGACACCCACATCCCATGAATGTACTGACATAAAAGATGCTCACCAAGAGGCAAGTACAATCCTTTGACTTTGGAGAGAAAGCCTAGAACATCTGATAATGGCTGGCAAAATTGAGTGAAGAAGAGCAAAAGGGAGGCAAAGATAGAAATAGACTGACAGCTTGAGAAACAAACTCGGCACAAGGTCTAAGATCATGCTAAAATGTTAGCTGCTATGAAAGCTGGAGAACCATGATAACCAACATTGAAAACATGACATCTGAAGAAAAAAATGTTGAAAAATTTGATCAACACTCAATAATAACAGAAGGACCACCGAGTGAAATTCCCTCCAAAATGGGATATGTATTTATAACATTTCCATAAGCTGTACACATTAAAGTCATTTATGTAAGCTCGTACATTACAGTAAAAATTGTTATTTTATCAGTTTTCAGGCAGGCCACTAGATGGTGGTTTCTACTAAATGAATGTTAAAAAAGCTTAATTACTCAATAACCTGAAGGATTACAGTGAATGACCCAGATTTTGAAGGGGACTTGTTCAATTGAAATGGCGCATCTACAGCACACAGAACTTTTGAACACTAACAAAGAGGAGATTGTACAACAAGTGACGCCATTTTTTCGCAGAATGCTTCAGCCATTCCAACATTATCCTCGTCAATGTGAGAGAATGAGAGACTTAAAGCTATCAATTGCTTCTAGGCATTGACCGGTGATTGAACCCTAGTTGTATGAGACCAATATCTTCTCACATAGCCAATACATTACACATGGACAACTGGCAGACAGTTGCTGATGGCCATTAACCCTGTAGACTAGAAGGGCATTCTAACAGGCGGCCAAATTGAGGAGATCTGCCAGCCAAGAAGTGAGCCCAGAGAAAACAAAGACAAATTGTGTACATTCCCAGCCTGCTGTCTCTCCACTGCAGCAAATGTTAAAGAGATTACCATGAAAGAGTGGGCTAGGACCACGCCAGATGTTTAATGCAGAGTTGGCCAGCATAGTACAAATCAAATGGAAGGCTGCCACCAATGTTAATGACTAATTATAATAAGTGTATCCAACTCTTATATCAATGGTCATCGTGTTTGGATACGTTCAGCCCAAGAAGTCCACACTGACTCTTTGAAGAGCATTCCACCCAGAATCAACCCCCTACCCTCTCCCTGGATTTCCCATGGCTAATCAACCTAACTTACATATTCTCGGACACTTTAGAGCAATTTAGCATGGCTTATCCACTTAACCTGAACATCTCTGGACTGTGAGAAAAAACTGCGGCACCCGGGGAAAACCCACACAGATACAGGGAGAAAGTGCAAACTTCACACAGACAGTTGCCCAAAATCTGGAATTGAATCCAGGTCCCTGGTACCATGAAGCAGCAGTGCTAATCACTGAGCCACTGTGCTGCCCTAAATTTCAGGGCGCACTCTGCGGGGAACAGCTAAGGTGCCTTAATCCATGAACATTGGCGTCCAACATGTGTCAGCCTCACCACATCATCGTGGCACATTTGTGAACCACTTACAACACAGTTCTGCATTTCAGTGCTGCACTTTGGAGTGCACCAGCGCTGTTCATGCTGTTATTAGGACACTTTATGTGTAGATATGGTTACCCAGCTCATGATTTGGACTAGTATGCATTTCAAGGATCCTCATTGGGCGGTATGGTGGCACTGCAGTTAGCACTGCTGCCTCACAGCACCAGGGACCTGGGTTCAATTCCACCCTCAGGCTACTGTCTATGTGGAGTTTGCATGTTCTCCCCATGTCTGCTCTGGTTTCGTCCAACAGTCCAAAGTCATGCAGGCTAGATGGATTGGTCATGCTAAATTGTCTGTAGTGTTCAGGGGTTTGTACATTAGGGGGATGGGTTTGGGTGGGTGCTCTGAGGGTCAGTGTAGACTTGTTGGACCAAAGGGCCTGTTTCCACACTGTAGGGATTCTATGATGATTTTATGATTCACTGTCTCAGTAGTTACTCACTTTGTGCCTTCTTTGAATCTCACAACATCCTGCAGCCTTTATGTTAGTTTTCCCCAGTGTCCCTGACAAACACGCTCCTGTGTCTGCTTGCAAATCCTGATGAATTACTGACACCGTGGGGTCCTCTACTGCTGGGACGAAGCAGATGCCGGTCTCCAGAATTCCTCTGAGTACCAGTGACCCGGGCATTTCTTCCTCGCTATTTACGAAGACATAGGGGTGATGTGTTCACCAGTCTGTGCTTATGGTTTAATCTGGCTAAAACAATCAGTATCAGGTATATTGACCAGTGTCAATATCCGGGTGGTGGGCTGGGGTTGGGGGGATGGTCTGGAGGCGGGAGGTAATTGCGGGAGGTAACCATACCAGTTCATCCTCTGAGGTATTTCTCCTCAATTCCTCAAAAGTGGAGAAGGGCTGTTCTCTAGCACTGTCCTCTTCAGCACGGAGACTGTGATAATGCTGCACCCCTGTACTAGTGTGATGTAAAGTGCGCTATTTATAGGTAATTTAGTATCATATATTTATAGTAAGGATGATTGGATTTTGAATTAGTGACATAAGCTTGAATGGTTTCATAATTAACTTCTGTAGCCATGGTGAATTATTTTAAAACAACTTGATAAAGAAATATCCTCCAGGACTAATGAGTTTTATTTACATGAGGAGATTTTACAATCAAACAAGGTTAACAACTCTGCAAGAAGGTAAACTGTCTGGCTTATTCTATTTTGTCTTCATATCTTTTGCTTAATAAACTTCAGTTTTATTGTTAAAACCAAATCTGCAACATTGTGTGCTTGTGTTTCAGTGAGAGACCATCTCATTAAACAAAAAAAAGTCTATCGAGTCAAGTTTCAGTTTGGAATCTGACTTATCCAGTATGAATATCAGGTGGGATCATGATAAATGCGGGAGACAAAGGAGAAAATGCATCATGACCAAGGACAAGACATTATGGCATGTTATGAACACATTCATAGTGGGGTTAATGGGAGAGTAGCACAAAATAGGCAATGCGTTTTACTTCTGAGGAAGGGTCACTGGACCTGAAGCGTTAACTCTGATGTTTTCTTCATAGATGCTGCCAGACCTGCTGAGCTTTTCCAGCAACTTCTGTTTTTGTTGTTGTTAATGCTTTTTAATTGGTTGCTGGAACATGCATGTTTCTGTATTTCTACAAGATTGGTCTCGGGACCTGCCCAGTGAGGACCCTTTTCTCATAGAGAGTAAGAAGGCAAATGGCAGGAACCCAATCACCCATCCTGACTCATGTGGGCACTCCTATGGGCTGTTTTCGCCTGGAACGAGAGAGGATTGGGTAAGATCAAAGTAGGTGATACAACTGGTAGTGATAGTGCAGGTGGAGCTAAAACGGTGTCCAAGTAGGAAGGTTGGCACCTCATAGGGCATGGATGAAGGAGCATTGGGTGACAGCATACAAGGGAAGATGTTGCATGCAATAATGCAAGTGGTCAAGCATGAGCCTTGCTGAGAGGCGTTCGTAGTAACAGATGTACAGTGACTGAGAGGTAGCAGAGAGGAGAAGGTGGCACTTACCCTGGCGGAGTGGAGAAGATCAGTGAAATTCTTCCTACACTGCTGGGTGTTCCTCTAGTTGTCTGAGACCACAGTGACCCAGGTGGCAATCTCAGTGGCAGAGTCTGGTATAGTGGCCTTCTCTGCTAGGACATCCTTCCTCTTTACCACCTGCTAGGCTTCATGAAGGGACAGCCTCCATGAAATGTAATGAAAGTGACACAATTTCCACAAGATTTAGCCCATAGAGTTTTCATGTGTTTCTCATGAATGCATCAAAACACCTCATTGGCCTAGAGCTGCTCCCCCATCCCCTGATGTTGCCTTATTGGAAATCAGAGTGATGTTGGTCTCTCATCCTTTATTCAGTGATATTTGTCTTACATCATTTGTTGTTCTCAAGTTGACCAGAGATGCTGTTCATTGTTTATTTTGAGTTCTTAAACCTGCAGCATTCATTAAAATCAGCTACCTGGAACATTGGCTTCAAAACAAACAGATGATGCCAGAGACAGTACCACTGTGAGACCAACATGAAAGCAATTTTAATCCCAAGCAATCACTTTAAAACAATTGCTCATGTTCGATTATCCCTGCTATATAAAAGGGCCAAGCTTCACAACACTAAACTATCTTGCACACTCAGCATAATTTCTATGAGAAGCAGCTTTGTAATAAAAACAAAGCAAATAAATAAACTACCAGCTGTGTTAAATAACGCCCAGCTGCAGTCTCCTCTTGCAGGATTTACCCCTTTTTGTTCCATGTCAAAAAAGGTTTGCGAACTTAGAACATTGACTCCATGAGGCCTCTCAGAGGTCAGGGTAATATCCAAGACCACAAGCTGTTATTAGCAGGCCTTCAACTAAAACCAAAAAGAATGAATTGCACTTAGATCATACTTTCACAACCTCAGAATGTTCCAAGCACTTTACAGCCAATAAAGTACTTTTGAATTGCAGATACTGGGGTAATATTGGAAATACAGTAACCAATTTACACACAGCAACTTCCCACAAACTTCACTGGGGTATTGTCCAGATAGTTGTTTTTGTAATGTGTTGAAAGGATTAATACTGGCCAGAACAATGGAATAACTCACCCGTGTTTTTTTTCAAATAATATCATGGTATCTTTACTTTATCATCGCAAAAATATACATATTCATAAAAAATCTTTATTTACAAACATAGTTACTGAAGCAGTTCTGTACAGTCTTTGCACATGAAGAATCAACAAACACCGGAATTTGGATTCCCTGCAGTTCCAAAAATGCCAGGTATTTCTTACTCAAACAGGACAATATTTATATGTATTTAAGGCACAGAGAGGGTCTCATAATTGAACGAACGCCCATTGTACTTTAGCAGAAAGGCCTTAGACAGTGGTCTTTCTCCACTGTGGCTTGGCAGCAGTTGCCCCAAGCTTCAGTGCATCCCTCAGCGCATAGGCTTGGACTTTGGAATGTGCCAGTTTGCAACACTTGGTTGAGGCCAACTCTTTTCATCAGAAGACCAACAGGTTTCAAATAGACCAAAGAGCACTTTCACCAAGTTGATGGTCTTCCAGGTGCAGAAGATGTTTGGGAATATCTTCCCAAGAAGGGAACAAACCCTGGAACACAGAGTCCTGTGTCACGGAACTAATCGGGACAAACCTTGTACAACCGCCTAAGAGGGTCTCAGTTAAATATCTCATTTGAATGGTGGCACATCCTTGTTGTAAACTTGTAACCTGATAACAACCTTCCCAATATAGTAGGCAGTTAGTCAGAGAGATGAAGCAATTTTAGTAAGTAGCAGACTAAGCTATTGATTTCTATTGGAATAACAGAGAATCTGAATAATGTCACTTTGAACGGGGAGAGACTATGTGTAGAAAGCTAGTGTCGATAGGAAGCAACTTATTGAATATGTAAAACTGCTGGAGTATTCAATTTGACCATGTTTGCATTGTGAAAAGTTCTTTTGAGATTTATAACAAAGAAAGAATTAAAGGAATACTCTCCCTCTACCTGGATCTGTCTCCCTGAATTTTCCTCCTGAAGCCTTTCACCTTTTCTCTCTCTCTTCCTTTAAGACTGACTTCATGACTGATCCTTCCTCTAGAGCGATCGTTCCACAGGTAGTCCTGGAGAAATCCAATAGCTCATGCAGCACCCATCGAGGAAGAAGTTGGTATTTTAGATGTAAGTCTATGCCCGGAATAGTTTGGGGGAATGTCAGAATTTGACATAAGCCTTGAATAATCATGGTCCAGAGTCTCCTGTCAAGAGACCTGATGCATGACCCATGATGTGGGTCAGAATCCAGCAGTCCCAAAGCACTGACCTCTGTGTGAATTTCTTAGAAGTTTGAACATCTGAAGGACAATTCCACTGCTCCCTGGAGCCTCCAAAAGGTCTCCAACACTGATTTTGAGTCAGATACTTCAAACAATTCCAACTACTTACCTGATTACTTCATTTGTTAGGCATTTAATCGTCAGACATATCATAATCCAATGCCTGGGTAACCATACAACTGACTCCCGTCAATCATTCCAATTCATCCTCTCAACTCGGCACTACAAAACCTGACTGTCCCCAATGGACCTTCACCACCCAACTGCCCTTTGTGACTCACATAGGAAAATGATGGTCGAGTGGTATTATTACTGGATTGTTAATCCAAGGAAGGTAATGTTTTGGGCACCTGGGTTTGGATTTTGCCATTTGAATTCAATAAAAATATAGAATTAAGAATCTAATGATGACTATGAAACCACTGTCGATTGTTGTAAAGACCCATCTGATTCATTAATGTCCTTTAGGGAAGGAAAGTGCCATCCTTATCTGCTGTAGCCTACATGTGACTCCAGAGCCACCTCAATGTGGTTGACTGTAACTGCCCTCTGGAAAATAGGGATAGGCAATAAATGCTGGCCCAGCCAGTGACCCCTTTCATCCTGTGAATGAATTAAAAAAACACCTGATTGGACCTCACACCCCAACTCAAACTCACTAGCCCCCACAACCTGATTATCCCCTTCCATGTCAGATATGACTAGTGTTCAACATCTGATTATGGCCCCATCCCTAACTGGATCTAACTCCACTCACATACCTTACCCACCTACCACCCTAACCATTAGCCACTTCATTCACTGCCATCCTACTCACCCAGCATGCTACCCACTTGACCCCTATCCACCTATCACCCTATTCGCCTGCCACCTGATTCACCTACAACTGTGCCTTCCAAGCTCTCACATTGGCAACCTACACCTCACTCACAGGCCACTCTACCCACCTGGCCCATCTATTACACCACCAACGTGTCACCCTACCATTTAACAGCTTCCTCTCCATCTACCTGACATTGTACCCACCAGGAGAGGCAATGGCCTAGTTGTATTATCACTGGACTGTTAATCCAGAGACCCAGATAATGTTCTGAGGATCCAGGTTCGAATTCCGCTACGGCAGATGATGGAATTTGAATTCAATAAAATTCTGGAATTAAGAATCTAATGATGATCATGACTCCATTGTCAATTGTCAGAAAAAAACCAGCTGGTTCATTTATGTCCTTTAGGGAGGGAAACTGCTATCCTTACCTGCTACCTTACTTGGTCTAGACTATATGTGACTCCAGACCCACAGCAATGCAGTTCACTCTTAACTGCCCTCTGGACAATAAATGCTGGCCTAGCCAGCAACGCCCTCATCCCATGAATGAATTAAAAGAAAGCTACTACTCTACTCAGCTCCCACCTTACTCAGCTGTCACCAGACTGACCTATATCCTACTCAGCCAGCTTCATCAGGTTGCTTGGGATAAAGCAGGCAAGTTCTTTCATTGACATACTCTCCAATCAGCCCAATTTCCTGATACTACCTGTACTCAGACAATCCAATATATCTGGAAACAGCCAAGGAAACCTCCCATTAGATTTATGAACAATCCTAAAATTATAGAACATCTGCTGAACTCTCAAAAATTGTCATCTGTGTATCTGCCCTGGAATGTTTACCTTTCTAATGTCTTCCACTCCATTCACAAAAGCACTCAGAGCACAGTTCTAGAGTAATCAGCAGAGGCCTCTTGTATGATCTGTCATTCTTTGTGAAGTGTCAGCAATTGCAATCCAATTTGAATTGCAATATCCTTGCCATGTGCTTCAGTTTCACACAATTGCATAGTCTTCATTGTGTCCATCCCTTTAGCTGTGGGTAGATTTAAAGATTCTCTTCTGCTGTGATATCATCCCTCACAGGTGACTACAATATTTTCATGACCTGATGACCCTCCTCTCACATACCTTGGAGAGTTAATTCATTTCACACAGACAAGCATAACAACAGTCAACAGTGAGTGCACTCCAAAAAGTCATTCATTCTCCTTTCCACATGTCGGAGACATTTCTGGGACAAACAAAAGCATTTTTCCTTAGCAGAGTACAACTTTGGCAATAGCTAGACCAGGTTAAATTTTCACTCCAAAATTTGAACATATAAGTTAGGCTATCACAGTATAAAGGAAATGTTGTATGCTCGCAAAAGTTGTCCTTTGAATGAAATTTTAAACTAATCACTAGTTTTAGTGACCAATAAGAGATGGTAAAAGACTAATGGCACTGCATATTTGAAATCATAACAGCTTCCTTCCCTCTCATCAGCCAAACACAACGAACTGGATGTCAATTTCATTGCTGATGTGGCAAATCAGTGCAAGTCTTTCATTTCATGGTGAACGCCTTCAGGTCAAGTTTAAGGAAGGTGCCGAAGCAAAGGTTTGGGAGAGGGATTTCATTTAAATGCTGGATTTTTAAACCAAGATGCAACCAAATTAGTTTTAAAAGGCTTTATGATGAAAAGTGGTTAAACTGCTAATGTCCTCGTCAATCCCCTAATGAATGAAAAGAGTGTGCAATTTGTTCTGTTTGTGTTAGATTGTCCCAGGAACTGATAAAGACAGTCTGTCGTGATGTTTGTGATCTCAATTACTTAGCAGCAGTTGTCTGGCATTCTTATTTTGAATAGTGAAGGATTAAAATACCCTCAACCACTACGGTTGACTATGCTCTCAGCCATGTCTGACCCACCTCTTGCACTTCTGCCCTCATCCTTTCCCTCCATTCACGCAACAAATGATAGGGTGCTGCAGTCCTTACTGACCACTCCAACAGCCTCCAAAGGATCCTCAGCCACCATTTCCGCCACCGCCAGTGGAATGCCACCAACGGACACATTTCCCTCCCCTCCCTTGTGTGTATTCCACGGGGACCATTCCTTTCTGGATACTTGCTCCATTCCTCTTCCACTCCTAACACCTCCCCATAGCCCCATGGCATATTCCTATGTAATCACAAAAGGAGCAACACTGGTCCTCTCATTATTCAAGGCCCCAGACATACCTTGCAGGTGAAGCAGTAATTTACTCTAGACTACTGTACTCGCTATCCACAATGTAGTCTCCTACACACTGAGAAAACAAAACACAGACTGGTTGAACAGTTTTGCCAAAAAACTACACTTGGTCAGTAATGATAACGCTGAACACCTAGTTGCCTACCATTTCAACATACCACCATGTTCCCTGGGCAATATCTTCGTTTTAAGGCCTGCTGCAGAGGCTCAACATAAACTGGAGGAGCAACACCACATCTTCCACCTGACAGCCTTCAGGATTCAACACTGAGTGTAACAATTTCAGAAAGTGATCAACCTCTATCACACCCCTAGATCCTGTGTTGTGTGGTTGCTCCACACATAGCTAACCCATTTGAACTGGTCACACTTCTCGTTAGCATCTTACTTAGCATTTATCTCTTTCTCAGGTTATCTTCAGCTTTCTCTGTTTGAGCATCCTTTTATCTCTCCCTGGGCTCTGTCTCCATGTATACTATTCACTATCCCCACGCCACTATGACATAAATACCACCGTTTCCCAGCTATTTTCAGTTCTCATGAACAGTCATCAGACTCAAAGCATTATCATAGAAATCCCTACAGTGTGGAAACAGGCCCTTCAGCCCCACAGGTTCATACCGATCCTTCGAAGACCATTCCACCCAGACCCTTTCTCTTACCCTTTCCCTGTAATTCTGCCCTTTCCCCATGGCTAAGCCACCTAACCTACACATTATGGTCAATTTAGCATGGCCAATCCACCTAGCCTGCACATCTTTGAAATGTGGGAGGAAACTGGATCACCTGGCGGGAACCACACAGACACAGGGAGAATGTGCAAACTCCTCACAGACAGTCACCCAGGGGTGGAATCGAACCCAGGTCCCTGATGCTGAGAGGCAGCAGTGCTAACCACTGAGCCATCATGCCATCCACAACATAGAATCCCCACAGTGTGGAAGCAGGCCATTTGGCCTAATGAATCCACACCAACCCTCTGTTTTCTTTGACAGATGCTACCAGATCTGCCATGTTTCTCCAGCACTCTCTGTTTTCATTTCAGATTTTTAGCATTTGTAGTTCTTTTGTTTAAATTAAGCAAGTTTAACTTATATACAGCCTTTGGACCCAACTGATGTCTAAAAATGCTTTGCAGCCAATGAAGAACTTCTGAATTGCAATCACTGTTACAAAACAGGAACCACAGCAGCCAATTTGCACTCAGCAAGCTTCTACAAACAGCAATGAGGTCATGATAATGAGCAGATAACCTGCTTTTTTTGAGTTTTAATCATAGACAGATAAATATTAGTCAGGGCAATGGGATATCCCCTCTGAAGAAGGGTCTTGACCCGAAACATCAGCTTTCCTGCTCCTCTGATGCTGCTTGGCCTGCTGTGTTCATCCAGCTCTACACCTTGTTATCTGGGATATCCCCTCTGCTGCTTTTCAAAACATTTCCATGGGATCAGTTAGGTCCACATGAGTTGGCTGGGAGAGTGTCTTGGTTTTAATGTTTCATCCAAAAGACAGCCTCTCCAACAGTTTGCAGCAACCGTCTCATTACTGCAGTGCAGTGTTGGTCTTTATTTTTGTGCAAGAATCCTGGAGTGGGACCCGGATCCAGAATACTACCAACTGAGCAACAGTGTCATAGAGTCATTGAGATGTATAGCACGGAAACAGATCCTTCATTCCAACTCGTCCATGCTGACCAGATATCCAAAACTGATCTACTCCCATTTGCCAGCATTTGGCCCATATCTGCCTAAACCCTTCCTATTCAAGTACCCATCCAGGTGCCTTTTAAATGTTGTAATTGTACTGTCTCCAGCACCTCCTCTGGCAGCTCATTCCATTCACGCGCCATCCTCTGCATGAAAACATTGCCCCTCAGGTCCCTTTTAAATTTTTCTCCTCTCACCTTAAACACGTGTCCTCTAGTTTTGGACTCCCCCACCCAAGGGAAAAGACCTTGTCTATTTACCCTATCCATGACTTTCATGACTTTATAAACCTCTACAAGTTCAACCTTCATACTCTGACACTCCAGGCAAAATAGCCCCAGCCTATTCAGCTTCTCTCTATTGCACAAACTCTCCAACCCTGCAACATTCTTGTAAATCTTTTCTGAACCCTTTCCAGTTTCACAACATCCTTCCTATAGCAGGGAGACCAGAATTGCATGCAGTGTTCCAAAAGTGGCCTAACCAATGTCCTGTACAGCCACAACATGACCTCCCAACTCCTATAGTTAATGCACTGTCCAATAAAGACAAGCAGACCAAACGCCTTCTTCACTGTCCTATCTACCTGCAACTCCACTTTCAAGGAACTATGAACCTGCACTCCAAAGTCTCTTTGTTCAGCAACACTCCTCAGGACCCTACCATTAAGTGTATAAGTTCTGCCCTGATTGGTTATAATAAATGTCTGTTGTATTCTTCAATACCATGGTATCCATGTCTAGTTTCTTATATTGCAGGAAATAACATTGACTTGAACAACAGCCTGTTGGAGGCAAACTCATACGTCAGCACTCCTTCAATAATACATTGCAATGTCAGTCTTTACTTTGGTGCTAGAGACCTGAAGTGCGACCTAGACCCAAAATCTTACAACTCAGAATCAAAAATGCTACCAACTTGAACCACAGCAGTGTAACACAGGTACAGAAACAATGTTAGTCAGATTTTTAAACAGAGAGTTGCTTAGCAGGCTTTCATCCAAATTTTAAAAATTTGAATGCAAAAGAGTGGTTATGTCAATTTATTTAGCTTAAGCAAGATGACTCACGGACATGAGGAAGTGCAGCATTTGCATTTGGCCAGGTTTTACTTTGCCATAATGGTAAAGTTAACAGCATTCCAAATCAGCTCGCAAATTTCCAGCTAATGCAGGTGCACAGTTGCACTCGAAAACTTAAGGAGTTGGTGTTCAAGATACAATGCTGCTGTGAAAACATCTGAAAACAGCATTTCACCCTTGTTCTTAATTTAAACATTTTCAGTCATCTAGGTTCCAACCGCTGGAATTCCTTTTCTAAACCTTTTCTGCCTCGCTACCTCTTTCTTTCTTGAAGATGTTTCTCAAAGCCTTTCTCTGACAGCCAAGCTCTTCCGTAGCTCAGATTCAATATTTATTTTCCTTTGTTCCTTTGAAGAACTTTCAGACATTTGGT
This sequence comes from Ginglymostoma cirratum, assembly GCA_024137785.1. Classification (NCBI taxonomy): domain Eukaryota; kingdom Metazoa; phylum Chordata; class Chondrichthyes; order Orectolobiformes; family Ginglymostomatidae; genus Ginglymostoma; species Ginglymostoma cirratum. Next base: position 4,874,496 of record JAHRHZ010000082.1, read on the forward strand.
TACATTAAAAGCTTTATATGTATTGATTAAAGTTTCTTTACTGTAACATAGGCACGGGCTAATCTTGCTACCTAAAACTAGAACTTGTCCATTCCAGTTGGACTATCTATTTAATTCTATGCTGAATTATTGCCAATGAAAATTACCTTTTGCAAATGTAAAGTCACAATCCTTCAGTTTCAATCCTCAATTATTGATAGAGATTAAACAAAATGTAGATAGTTGTTTTTCCTTTCTGTGCTTATATTCTCTTTCTCAAACCAACCTTTCTTTCACTCCCTTTTGTTTACTCTCCATAACTTACGTGATATTTCTTCACTATTCTAACCTGTACTTCCTGGTTCTGACTCGACACTGCTCATTAACAATCTTTCTGCCTAAATGGCTGAAGAGATACTGGGTTACTTATCTTCTTCATTCAAGTCCTACATACCTTTTGGATGCTGGTGCTGTTTGTCAGTAATTTGCTGTACAAAACTCCATAGGAAGACCTATGGCTAAAGCTAACTCTAACAAATAACCAACTTCAACTACTCTTCATATGCTGTTCACAGCAAAATTCAACCTAATATTTTGTGTTATCATTTGATAACCTGGTGAATGCTATAGACTGACATACAAAGGGTTAATCAGCAAGACTTCCCAAAACAACTTGTTAATGTAATGTCACTGTGCTGTTGGCTTAAAAGGAACTGTGTAAAATGTTAACTTTTCATTCAAGAAACTTATAAATGTAGTTTATATAATTTTAAACGATATCATATTGAAAGATTTAATGTCTAAACAAATGCCCTCGTGGGAAACACCAAAGCTGCATATGACTGGTTCTGTGTATCTGTAAATTGAATGACTCCTACAAGTTGAATGACCATCAATGAAGGAGAAAATCGTCTGGGTGAAAGATAGTTACTGTTTATCGATACTGATTGCAAGGTGTCAACAGCAACAGCATTGTCATCTTTCCAAATAAGTCGAATGAATTCTTTGTGAAATCTGGTATACAAGTAGAGATACAGCAGAACTGAAACATGGCAAGTAAAATGAAAGGACATACCTAGAAATAGCACATTACAATTTGATAAGCAGCCACGTTAAATTCAAAGGTGTGATAAATAAATTAAACTAGCTTCAACTGGTAATGAACAAACCTGTTGACAAATATCAAGGAGTATTCAAAATAATATTTGGTACAATTCAAAACTAGTACAGGCAAGGGTTCCTATAAAGTACAAAAACTCCATTTGTGCAGGTAAGCAACAATGGTCAATAAACTGGTAAGGAACAGTTACTAGATAAAAAGAAAAGACTCTCAGAAATGTAAGAAGCTGTTGAAATGCAGGAGAGGCTAGAAAATATAGAAAGAAAGGGCTGAATTTTACCAAAAGTTAGCTAAGTATCAATTTCATGGAGGCTTTCTCTCCATGAATCTTAGCCATTTGTTTTCATGTAATTTTCTGCAGTTTACCTCATTACATATACACCACATCACTTTGGCATCCCAATCATGTTAGGGTGTGCTTGACAGAGGCAGACGTATTTACCACTGCTGGAATCTTCTGGGATTCCTGGCACTTTCGCCATATTTGAAACCCAGCTGTACACCGGGCTAAACATTACCTTGTGGGTGCACGTAGATGCCATGGGTGACATTAAATGTAAATGCAAACTCACGTTCATAAATGTTTTGCTATTTTACATGAGAACGAGTCTGATCAATGTTGTAACTCCAGCAGCAAGAATCAAGCTACACAGGTCACCTGTTCTATACCAGATCATATTGGAATTCTGTCTAAGGGAGTGCTTAACTTTCCCTAACATCCAGTGCAACTTAACAGCTCCTAATTGTTCCACGTGAGAACATCACAAGCTGGAAAGCCTAAACTTTAAAATGTGAACTTTTAGTCAACAATAGCAAAAGTGAAGAAAAAACACAAGCAAAGCTGCATTTACTTCTTGGAACAGCAAGGACCGCCAGCCTTTCAAGAAATGACAAATCTACACTTAACGAATGATGATCTTCCCCAGTTCACATCTATTGGGAGCAAATATCAATTAGGGACTGGCTGGTTTGTGCAATGCACTAACATGCAGAAGGTGATGTTCCTCCTCGCATTGTCTTCATCTTCCTCCTCAGAAGATGACTGCTGCTGTCCCAGCTCTTCAGCCTCGATCACAACCCGTCTTTGCCTGCTCCAGTAGTGCAGAGCACAGTTTGCTAGGATTATGTGGCACACTCTTCCTGGAATGTATTGCGAGGCCACCCCAGACTGATCCAAGTATCAGAAGCTCATCTTCAGGAGGCCTATCATCTGCTCCACCATAGTCCTGATGGAAGAATGGACTCCATTATATCAACACCCCAGCCTCAGTCATGGTGCTGTGTAACCGAGTCTCTCGTCATGGTAGCAGAGGAGAGTTCTTGTTTCCCGTAATCATCCTTGTAAGGTATCTGTCCCTTGAGATGAAACAGGGGCATGGGAATTCTCAAGGATATGGATAGACATTATGGCAGCTTCCAAGGTACTTGGTGCAGACTTCTAAGATGTGGCACCAATGATCACAGATCTCTTATACATTGACAGGTTGGAAATCTTTTCTGTTGTTGAAGTCTGCCACATTTTGATGTGGTGCTCTCAATGTGATATGGACAGTCCACCTGCTCTGTACATGGGGGAAGCCAGCTTTGTTGGTAAAGCCTGCTGCCCAGCCTGCAGCATTGACTGCATCAAGAGGAAACATGGTGAAGGTGTGTGATCTGGCACAAGCTGCATTGGTAACTGCCTTGACACATTTGAGAGTTAACATTTGTGAGATCCCACGCAGGTCCCCAGTGGATCTTTGGAAGTAGCCAGTTGCATAAAGGTTGAGTAAAACTGTCACATTGACAGTCCCCAGGATAAAATGGCCACCCATTCCTTCAGGCTGTAGGTCCCACTCCAACAAATGGCATAGCTCTGTAACAGTGTCCCAGGCCATCTTCACTTTGAAGCAGCAAGGTGCCGTCCTCAGATAATGGAAATGGATCAAGAACAATAAACTCTAGGCTTCCTGTACATTCTCTGCTTCCTGAGGGGAACTGGGGAACTGTGCCATGTTCACATGGAAGCTATTTGGCATCTGCTGGAATTGCTGCTGATCCTGGGCTTGATGACACATCAGTTCCTCGTTCAGTTTTCTACGCCTTCATAGCACTGTGCCCAGTGACCATGCCCTCTGCTGTCAGTCGATCATGGCTCCAGCGAACCTTTGTGGGGAATATCAGAAACACAACAGGTTCTCAGTAATGTGAACAGTCAGTATTTGCATCACTCATAAGTTTAGCATGCTTCTTTATTCATTGGGATATGGAAGATTACAACAAGGAGAGCCATGAAATGCCTCTTCATTGACCTTTGATGTTAGGGGATTGCAGCACAAGCCATGTCATGAAATTACAGGAAGAGATTATAAGTGCAGGAAGATTACTGATACCTTGGACCCTCACACCCATTACCCAAGCAATGTAGCATTGCATTTAAAAGCATGTTGTCAGATACATACAGTTCAAGGTGACAGGTAATCCACTCTGTGCTCTTATCCAGCCTAAGGGACCTTGGATCAGCTTTGTGAAATGTGAGGGCGGAGGGGATGGGTGTGTCCAGGAATAACAGCTCAACAGTTCAGAAATATGTCATAAATGTCAGTATCGCGACCAACATCCAAATACTTTATCTCTTTCCACATGTACAGTCATCAGGTTATACTCTGACTAATACTTGGATAGCAGAGATGGCAATGGGGATATGTTTTAGCAGCCAGATTATTTTAAGGTGCATGCAGTCAAAGCTGGCATTTAATGCAGTCCAATATCTGACTCCAAAAAAAAACACAATCTCTCCTTTTTGAAATGAGCCAATGAAGATACATTTATTTATGCAACAGGCCAACAATTCAAAGCAAGTCTGCTTAATTACAAACATAGTGAAATTTGCTGCTTAAATTTGCGGCATTACAATATACTAAAACAGTGATGTTATAGACCGTAGTTATTTTCTTATTCTGTTGAAAATCATGGAAAGGATATAAAGCTAATTAATACATGAAAGGCATTTTGGCTATTAAATTTACTATTTTGAGGGTTTGGTGTTTATTTTTGATTTCCCTCCTCAATGTGTTCATTCTGCTGGAGTAAAACTCCAACGCTCAGTACCTCACCCTCCTTTTTGCGCAAAGGTTGATGCTATCAAAGATCAATTGAACTGAAAAAGCATCAACTTCCTTGCTCCTGTATTCCAAACCCCTTGTAATAATGGTCAACATGTCATGGTCTCTCTAAATGCTTGCTGCAACTGCATAAATTCTCTCCCTAAGGGCGTTGTGGGTTTATCTATAGCACATAGACTGCAGCGGTTAAAGAAGGCAGCTTACCACACCTACTCAAGGTCAACTAGGGATGGGCTATAAATACTGGCCAGCCAGAGATGCCTACGTCCTACAATGGAATTAAAAAAAATACTTGCTTTCCAGTGTACAAGAGCACCCAGGTCGCTTTGTACATCAACTTTTCCCAATCTATCGTCCATTTAAATAATACTCTGCTCTTCTGTTTTCTCCACCAAATAATACTCTGCTCTTCTGTTTTCTCCACCAACGTGAACAACTTCACTTTTGCTGACAATACAAAACTAGGTGGGATTGAGTTGTAAAGAGAATACAAGGAGGCTTTAGGGCAATCCAAACAAGTCAAGTGTGTAGGCAGATGTATGGCAGATGCAATGTAAGGTGGATAAGTCTGTAGTTAGAGATAACAAGCATGGGCCTGGATGAACACAGCAGGTCAAGCAGCATCATGCTCCTATGATGCTGCTTGACCTGCTGTGTTCATCCAGCCCCA
>JAHRHZ010000082.1:4885080-4910066 GCA_024137785.1 Ginglymostoma cirratum
GGATAGAGCCACACCCCCATCTCCTATCTACTAACATCATCCCACCCCCTGACCTGTCCGTCCTCCCTGGACTGACCTATCTCCTCCCTACCCCCCTACCTACACTCACCTTTAATAGCTCCATCCCCGCCTCTTCGACTTGTCTGCCTCCTCTCCACCTAGCCTCTCCTCTATCCACCTCCGCCTCCCCCTCCCCCTCTCCATTTCAGAACCCTCTTCCCCTCCCCCATTTCTGATGAAGGGTTTAGGCCCAAAACATCAAGTTTTCCTGCTCCTATGATGCTGCTTGACCTGCTGTGTTCATCCAGCCCCGTGCTTGTTATCCCAACATATTTAGGATGTCTTTTGGCTTTATTCCCAACCACAGCCATTTCCAATTATTTCCTTTAATGACTGTGCATACACACACCCAGCAACTCAAGTTAGTTATCTAATGACGCCTGAAAAAAACCTGCAGTGTACAGTCTGCTATCTAGTCTTTGACCCCATCATTCAGCACAACTTCACTGGTCACAAGAGGTCAGAACTCATTCTTCCAAACCAACAAAAACTCTTGTGTCAATATACTTTGCTCCCACTCTACAAAGTCCTAGAGGGCACAAACCTGAAGTGTGACATTTCCTCTACCAAATGGGTCAACTCCTGGAAACAGAACACTTGTCTTTTCTCTACTTCCTAACAAAATCAAATCTCATGCCCCTATGCCTAGAAGAGCCTTTTAAAATATGATGAAAGCATTTACACTAGTGACATCACTCCTCCAACTCAAAAATACCATGTTATTCTCTTGCGAGTTGCTTTGTTATGTCTTAGGCCAGGCATGTCACTGGATTAGCCCTCCCCCCGCTGTGAACAGGACACCTTGAAATGATTGACTAACAGAAATTGCAGGTTATAACCTTAAGATATTAAACACCTGATGATCAATTTAAAAACTACTTGCAACTTTGAACCCCTAAGAAAGAAAAAAAAAGTCGTCAAAAAAACAACCAATCCCCAACTGGAAAGCTGGTTTAGTCACTTGGTTCTTAGTCAATGCATAGAAGCAATAAAGAGCAAGACACTTAAGTCAGTTTCTATAGTACTTTACTTGGTTTTCCCTCCAAATGAAAATGTCAGTTGGGCATTACAGTTGTCAACATCCAGATGGACTTACAAATTTTGGTTTTCTACCATGTGAAAATCAACATTAAGGCAACGTACAAAAAGAAATTTTACATAAATTAACTCAGATGCATAAATTTACAGGTGTAAATGCAACTTTTGCAACTCAAGTTTCAGCCCCATGAACTGCTGAGAAACAATAGAACAACAGGGTCATAAGGCCTGAAATGCAATGTGTTTCAAACCCTGCAAGAATGGCAGCAAGACAGAAAGTGATTATTTCAACAATCCAACAGTGCTCCTTTCAAAACACTTCATACTAGCTTTCTGAAGGGGATGGTAATTTCTTTACAAGTAGGCTCTTCCAGTTTCATGAGGCTAGCATGAGGTGTAATTGCCTGGGCAAAAAAAATTATTCTTCCTTTTCAAAGTTTGCAGCAAATGCTGTGCATTTGCTTGCAGTCCATTTAGAAGCATTTGCGGTGCACAATGGATGGGCCAGACTCATCGTATTCCTGCTTGCTGATCCACATCTGCTGGAAGGTGGACAGGGAAGCCAAGATGGAACCTCCAATCCAGACAGAATATTTACGTTCAGGTGGAGCAATGATCTAGTGAAGGAAACAGTGAAGGTCAAATAAGTAACAGCTTGAGTATTTATGCACTACTGATAATCATTTCAGAACATAGGTGCATTTTCTTCCTGCCATTTATGGTTTCTACTCCCATCACCAGGACGGTTTGCACATCTCAGTATGCACTGCATTAAGAGCTTGCTTGTTCACCACTTCTTCCACACAAGTAAAAAAGGAGAATGGGTGAAGAAGCAATGTGAAGGGATCTACATGCCTTATGCCATTCATTAACCCATGAGTGACCCACAGGTTACTCATGGGGGAAATTGCAGTCCCAGGCAATGTCACCTTTTGGGAAACCTACCTTGATTTTCATGGTGCTGGGTGCAAGGGCTGTGATTTCTTTCTGCATTCTGTCAGCAATACCAGGGTACATGGTGGTACCACCAGACAATACTGTGTTGGCATATAGGTCTTTACGGATATCGACATCACACTTCATTATGGAGTTGAAAGTAGTTTCATGGATGCCACAAGATTCCATACCTGGAAGGCAAGAAAGAAGTTAGCTGAAACTGTGGAAGAATTGGGCCATCCTACTCATGATGTTGCATAAGATTATTAATACATGCAACTTTCCAGGACAAGTCTCCATTGATGGCACCTCAGTGTTAAATAGAGACATGCCTGGAATTCCAGCTATATTATGTGCATTTGGGGAAATGCAACAAACATTAGAACAAGTTAAGTTCCAGATCACATTCACTGCATTTTAATACCTACCCAAGAAAGATGGCTGGAACAGGGCCTCAGGACATCTGAATCTCTCATTGCCAATGGTGATGACCTGACCATCAGGCAGCTCATAGCTTTTCTCCAGGGATGAGGAGGAAGCAGCAGTACCCATTTCTTGTTCGAAGTCCAGGGCTACGTAGCACAGTTTTTCTTTGATGTCACGGACAATTTCCCTTTCTGCTGTGGTGGTGAAAGAGTACCCTCGCTCTGTCAGAATCTTCATGAGGTAGTCTGTCAGATCACGACCAGCCAGATCCAGACGCAGAATAGCATGTGGAAGTGCATAACCCTCATAAATGGGCACAGTGTGGGTGACACCATCACCAGAGTCCATAACAATACCAGTGGTACGACCAGAGGCATATAGGGACAGCACAGCCTGGATGGCAACATACATGGCTGGGGTATTGAAGGTCTCAAACATGATCTAAAAGGGAAAAAAAGTTAATGTTAGTGAAAAGTAAAACAAGATGCATACAACTTTTAATTTTTAGCATGCCAGCATGCAGAAAGTGGGAAAAAAAAAAAGTACAACTCAGAAGGTGGCAGACAGAAACCAAAAGATGAAGCAGAAAAAGAAACCTGGAGACTTCAGGGGAGAAATTCCAGAAGCAGAGGAGCATCCTGGAAATATTGAAACAATGATTAGGTCAGGATATTTAAAAAAAGATAAGTACATGGAAAAAAAGTTGATGGAAAACAAGATTTTATTACTAAAGCAATGTTACCTGAGTCATCTTTTCTCTGTTGGCTTTGGGGTTCAAAGGAGCTTCTGTGAGGAGGACTGGGTGTTCTTCAGGAGCAACACGGAGTTCATTGTAGAATGTGTGATGCCAAATCTTCTCCATGTCATCCCAGTTGGTGACAATACCATGTTCAATGGGGTATTTCAAGGTAAGGATACCTCTCTTGCTCTGAGCCTCATCACCTACATAGCTGTCCTTCTGTCCCATACCAACCATAACACCCTGGAAACAGGAACAGCCAGTTATGAATACAGGTATTGCAATAGACAGTATCACCCAAGTCTGGGAGCTGCACAGCATGACTAGTTGCTGAATTGAATTCACTCATTGAAGTTTAAAAAAAAAAAAAACACATTTTTCTGAGCATACATTTAGTGTATTAAATTTGAACAATAAAACCTACCTGATGTCTGGGACGACCAACGATGGAGGGGAACACAGCACGGGGCGCGTCATCTCCAGCGAACCCAGCCTTGCACATACCAGAGCCATTGTCTATGACGAGTGCTGCAATCTCATCATCTGCCATTTTGACTAAAAAGTGGGGGGGAAAATACTCAGTTCAGTGTCATCTGTCAAACTGGACTATGGACTGTCAACAAATGAGATTCCACAAATCATTTCTCACAAGTTAACTTCTCAGTTGAGGTACTACATTGAGAAGTGCAAATAGACCAAAGTGAATGGCTGCTTAAAAATTACTTTTATCATGAATTCTCTTACTCATTTCTAGCTCATTGGTTGACAGATTTTCCTCATCAAGTTCCATGCCATGGTCTGCTGGGTACAGAACAATATCACATATGGCTCAGCTAATCAGACCGAACAATTCCATAAAAGGATATGGCTCGAGTCTAGCCAGGATTGACCCCACCCCCTCAACTTTACTAAATGCTAGTCTTTAATATACCCCAATTCCTCCAAACCCCTCCCATTCATTGAAGAGATCCCAATACCTATCTTTTGTTCCACTGAAGCTCTATCAGACTGGTATTTAAATAACTGTATATTGCAAGTGCTCCATTCTTCATGCTCATAAGCCACACCTTGTCACTGCTCAATTCCAGATTCCAATAAAGCCAAAGTAACTGTCCCACCCAAGCCAGTAGTTAAAATACTAGAAAATGCAACCAATAAAAAGAAAATCAAAGCTACCCATCTTTGAGAGCAGCATTTTGAATATTTTTAAAATCAAGTGACCATGACTTATTGGTCCACACATACATAAAGAGGGAACAACTCATCCTGCATATTAGACAAGCAGAAGTCCAAGAGCATGGATTCTTTAAACATTTTTTTAAAAATGCTCATTAGCTACCATAAAAGTAAGCCAGGCTTCATAACCCTCAAATCAGTAGTCCAGGGGTTTTGCCAGTTCAGTTGCACATTTATAAATTTTTTCAACCTTCAGGTGATAATTTTAGAGACACTATACTCCCATGACAATAGACCCTTCCACTGATCTATCCATTTCACCCTAGTTTCCTATTCAGCCACACCATTAGTAATTTTAAAGAAAAACTGCCCTACCTCAACTAAGAAAACCAAAATCCTCTTAGAATAATAGCATTTCTTCTAAAGAAATTAAGTTACAAATCCAGGAAAAAAAAACAAACAATCACAACATGCAAAATGGTAAAAAGGTCCCTCACCAGTATGGGAGCGTTGTTTTGGGCTACTCCATCAATTTTAACATACACATTCCAAATTGATATTAAGCAGGGGATAAACAGATTTTTTTTTTTAAAAAAATGCAAAAGCTGCACAATTTTTAAATACTTGAGAAAGAAAACTTCCTCCCTGCACAAGCAATGTATCCAACACTTATCAACCCAGCCATCCCATCTCTTTTCAGACAGCTTTCTACCTGCTTGGTTAGTGTCAGGTCAACCAGTGGTGAACACGTCCTCTCCCTGGAGCTGCCGAAGTGAGTGTGACCGCTCTCACCCTCTCCCCACTCTCTAATGGTACCAGACCCCGCCCCCAACCGTCCCGGCCGCGCGCACCCACTCTGCACAGACATACCCATATTTGGGTATCTTTCACCACCTCGTGCTCCCATTGGCCGAGATGGTGCCGCACGCGCCCCTTGCCCGCGGAGGGGGTCGTCGCGCGTCCTCGCCGCTCGGCTCCTTTACTACCCCCACCCCCCAAAAACCCCGCCAGCAGTCTCTCATTGGTCAATCGGCGGCGCCGGCGCGCCGCAGTTGAGAATGGGACCCCGCAGTGTGAATTGCCATGTAACGGTTGGTCCTCGTCCCGGCATCTGAATATGCCAAACCATCCCTCTGAAAGCAGGCATCGGACGTACTGCCACAAACACATTCTGGGGTTCCGCGCGTAGACTCGGCCCGGTAACCTGCTTATGCGATAACTACTACGTTTTGTTACGGTGATATTATGTAGTATGCAGTCTCCGGGGATCCAGCCTTTTTCTGTCTTTGATTCTCGATTGTTTGAGACAATTTCATAGCATCGTTTATTTTAAAATAATATATTCCGGTAAAATGAAATATTGAGAGAGCTCTTGAGAAAGAGCAGGAATGACGTCGACAATTATTGCTCTGCTTTAGTTAGTGATATGTCCCTGATTACCTGTATTGGCTGGGTCGGTACAGCAGAAGTATAGATAGTGGTTGCAATTATTGTGGCGAGTGAAGGGCTGCAATTTACCACTGCAGGGACAATGCTATGCACACACATTCTTGCCTGAAAAACGAGAGAAACTATCCATACTAGGGTGAGGCTGAGCAGCAGCTTTTGTGACCATATTTGGACTTTTCCAGAGTATCAGATGGGAGTGTCAACAAAATGAATTTCAGCCCAATACACAACCAACCTTTAAACCAAGCAGGGCATGCCATTGAAACTAATGTATGATTTATTTCATATCGTTTAGTAGCCTTGGATGAACACTGATAATCCTAACGGGAGAACTAAATCCAGTATGGAGCAAAACAGAAAACAAAAGGGTGTTTTGAAAAGCACCCAATAATTACAATCAAATGGAAAACTGACCTCTCTCCTGTGTGCATACAGTATTATCTTGTCTAATTGTAACTCTGTCTGTGTTACAGTTGAAGGCTGAGTCTCTTCAAGAAAAACCACATCAAATTTGAATGCAGAAACCTGGAACAAAGCACAATGGCACAATATATTCATGTTCAGATGTGCTTTGTCACAGCATGGAAGGAAATAGGTTACTCATGTCACCCATTCCCTAAAGATTCAAGACCTCCTAAAGGGTGAAAGGAAGTCCAAAGATGGAATAGCTTGGCCAATTAAAAGAGCAGTAGCCTTTTAAGGCTTAGGGACAAGTCTCTTACTTGCTCTCATAGAAATGGAATGGTTAGTTGCATAATAAAATCAAAACCAGGCAAAGCAAGAGAAAGTGTATTGAATAAGAGATTTTTTTGTCTCCTAAAATTAAAGGTTGGAGTTTTGGTTAACATTTTCCATGGCATTTTCTGGTGAACTCTTGTACCACAGTGGAAAAGGCTAGTCATTCAGTTCTGAGGAAGGGTCACCAGACCCAAAACATTAACTCTGATTTTTTCTTCACAGGTGCTGCCAGACTGGCTGAGCTATTCAGCAACTTCTGTTTTTGTTAGTCATTCAGGTACGCTTGGATTATTGAAACTAGCAATGAGTCGTCAGCAGTAAAATGTACTCCTTAGACCCGGAACCCAAGGCTAAACTCGCGCTATATAAAAAGAATTCAGTACAACCGTATCTCTTCTAACTTTACCATTTTTTAAAATTTTGGTTGTCGGTACTCTGCCCATCATGCATTGGCACTGCCTTGCTTTTAACACTTAATCCAGGCCTAACTACAACAATGTACTGTTCTATGAAATTCATGCCTTACTAAATTTGTATACTGGTCTCACCTAAATTTGTTTATATTTCCATTCCCTGACATGGCTTTACATGAGGACAAATATGAATCGAAATGAAAAATTGTTGTTGATTGGGTACCTATTAGGATTTTAAAGTGTTTGAGAAGATTTGTAGTTTAGGCTGTGGATGAGGTTGTAGACCTGCTCACCGAACCGATGTGTTTGGTTCAAAACGTTTCGTCACCCTGCTAGGTAACATTATCAGTGCGCTTCCGGTGAAGCATTGGCATTCTGTTCTACTAGTTATTTATGTGCATCAGTTTGCTGGGGTGGTTGGCATTACTTGTGGTTCTGTTTTTCAGTGGTTTATATATCAGGCCCAGTTCAATGTGTTTGTTGATGGAGTTCTGATTGGAATGCCAGGCCTCCAGAAATTCCCTGGCATGTCTCTGTTTGGCTCGCGACATTATGGATGTGTTGCCCCAGTCGAATTTGTGTCCTTCTTTGTCCGTGATTATTGAGACCAGTGAGAATTGATTATGTCTCTTGATGGCTAGTTGGTGTTTGTGTATCCTATTGTCAGTTTCCTTCCACTTTGGCCTATGAAATGTTTTTCACAGCCCATGCATGGTATTTTGTATATTATGTTAGTTTTATTGGTTGTGGGTATGGGATCCTTTATGTGCATCAGTAACATACATAGTAACAGTTTTCTTACAGTTCGGCCTATGTAATGTTTTTCACAGTCTTTGCATGGCATTTTGTATATTACATTAAGTTTTGCTGGTTGTCAGTATGTATGTTACTGACTGTGAAAAACATTACATAGGCCAAACTGTAAGAAAACTAACACTAAGGATATGTGAACACCAACTAGCCACCAAGAGACACAACCAATTCTCACTGGTCTCAGTACGCACAGAAAAAGGAGGACACGAATTCAACTGGGACAACAGGACAACAGTAGCACAAGCCAAACACAGATATACCAAGGAATTCCTGGAGGCCTGGCATTCCAACTGGAACTCCATCAACAAACACACTGAACTGGACCAATAATCAAACTACTGAAAAACAGAACCAGAACTAATGCCAACCACCCCAGCAAACCGAAGTATGTAAATAACAAGCTGGACAGAATACCAACGCTTCACCGAAGATGCACTGACAATGTTACCTAGCAGAGTGACAAAACATTGCAACCAAACACACCGGCTCGGTGAGCAAGTCTACAGCCTTATTAGGATTTTCTTTGCAGATTATAGCATCCTAGAATTTTTTTCACACTTTATTTTCATTTTGATGTTCACACTTGCTCATATGCTTTTCATACATTCGGTTTTTTTAACATAACCTGCTCTAGCACCCCATGGTAATACCCAGTTGATCATATTGTTACATTTATTAACTTTTTTTTAAGTTTATGAGAATCTGTTGGTGGCTATTAATTGTTTGAGTACATAAAACTGAGGAACGGCTGTGACACTGAGTGTTGGATGAATGGGGTAATGTTGACAAATTTAATAAACTCTCCATAAAGGAAGAGCTAAGTGTGTCTTAGTTTCAATTTCACCAACAGGCTTGAAATATATTAACACTCTACCAATTTGGTGTCTTTTTATGGTTGCATCTGGCCTCCTTTCTGTTATCTGATATTTTACATTCTTAGTCCTGTAAATTATTTTCCTCCTTTCTCTCCTTTTCTACCTCATTAGCTTGTTCAAAGTCATTATCCTCTCATTCTATCACACAATTTATTATTCCTCATTAATATTGCAGAATTAAAGAAACTAGAACCAAACTTCTGTCTGCAAACAACCTATTGTTACAATAGAAATAATAACTATCTCCTTTGCCAAGTGGATAATAATAGTGCTGAATGTAATACTAAGCCATAAAAGGCCCGTGCTTAATTGCAGGTTTCTGGTGAATTTGCTAGTTTTATATGGTAATGATTGCTGCCCAGTAGCCCCTCCTAGGATTGGGCTTTACATTTATGTTATCTGTAATCAAATAGCTTGATAGTATTATGTTCAGTATAGCTGAGCTACTACATAGTGATGGACTGCGTAACAACAATCCAGAAGAGGGGGAGGGGACTGACAAAAATGTGCAATTATGAAAATATACTTCTGCAAGCTGTGGAACTGTGTGTCTAATCCAATATATCATTAGAAACAGGCTAGCTCACCTGGCAAGTCTACACCAACCCTCCAACCTACCCTCCCCCCCCAACCCTGTCCCTGTAACCCTGCATTTCCCATGGCTAATCCACCTAGCCCACATATCTCTGGGAAACTTAGCATGACCAATTCACCTAACCTACATATCTTTCGACTGTGCGAGTAAACCAGAGCACCCAAAGGAAACCCACAGACGCAAAGGGGATGTGTAAACTTCACACAGTCGCCGAGGCTGGAATCAAACTTGAGTCTCTGGCACTGTGAGGCAGCAGTGCTAACCAATGAACCACCGAACTGCCCATATGATTCTTTATGATTCTCTGCAACCAGTCGACTGTTTTTGAAACATTAAGTCACAGATGAGTCAAAGTTTCTGTCAAATGAATCTAGGTAGACAAAACCAAATACTACTTCTTCGGCTCTTCTTAGTAGCAATATGCTTCCAAACTCATCTCTATTGACCATCCTTGGCTTCCATATGAGGCTCAAGTCTGTGACTCTTGGTGTCGTGCTTTGGTCTTGAGCTCCAGTTCAACTGCAGGAGAACCCTGGATGTGCAGTGACATAAAGCTTAGGATTCGGCAAAATGGGAACCTATAGCAGATACTGAGGGCTCAATACAGAAGGGCCCCTATAGGAGTATAAAAAGGGCAGGAGGGAACTTAAAAAATAAACTACAAGAGTAAAGAGAATGAATGAGAATGCATTGGTGGGTAGAATAGAAGAAATCCCAAAAGGTTTGTTTCTTAAGAATATAAGGAGCAAGAGAACAACTAGGGACTGAGTAGAGCTCAGTAGGGACCATAACAGCAATCTATGTTCAGGAAGACACAGTCCTCAGGGAATACTTAACATGGTCTTCACAGTGGGAAAGAACAAGAGTCCATGAGTACATTTAAGGCTGAGATGGATGGATTCTTGATCAATAGGGGTATCAAGGGTTATGAGGAAAGGGCGGGAAAGTGGATGTGATGAGTGTCAAATCAGCCATGATCCTATTGATGGCAGAGCAGGCTCAAAGGGCCAAACAGCCTACTGCCGTTCCTATTTCTTATGGTCTTATGGACAAAGCAGTTATAGACATCAGGGTGGAGGACTCTGAAATATTAGAAGAAATTAATATGGAGGGGTGGGGAGGTAGGAGTGAATGAATAAAATTGTAGGACTGGATGAGATGTATCCCAGGCTGTTGAGGAGGCATGATAGGAGCTATCAGGGGCCTTGGCAATAATTTTCAAATGCTCTCTGCTCACAGGTGAGGTACCAGTGGACTGCTAACATTGTCCAATCATTAAAAAAGAGGAGAAAGAAATAGACCAGAAGTCAGAGTGCAGTGAGTCTATCTTGCTGGGAAGTTATAAGAAAGAATTCTCAGGAACAGTATATATTTGCCTTTGCAGAGACAAGTTGGATTCAGGGATAGCATGAGTTTGTTAAAGGAAGGTTGTGTTTGAGCAGTTTGATCCTTTTTTTGAGGTGGTAATCAGGATGACGGTAATGCATTTGATGTGATCTGCTTAGACTTTAGCAATGTTTTGGATAAGTTACCTCATGACAGACTGGTCAAGAAGGGCCCATGGGATCCAAAGTGAAGTGGTGCACTGGATCCAAAATTGGCTGTCAAGCAGGAAGCAGAAGGTGATAGTTGAGAGATGTTTCTGTGATTAGAAGTCTGTTTCCAGAGAGGTTCTGTAGGGCTTGGTGCTGGACCCTTCTCCATTTGTGGAGTACATCGATGATTTGCACCTCAATGTACAGGTTATGATAAAGAAGATTGCAAGTGGCACATGAATCTATAGAGTGTTAAATTAAAAAGCAGAGGAGCTGTAAACTGCAGGGAGGATACCAACAGACTTGTCAGCTGTGCAGAGCAGTGACAAATGGAATTCAACCCAGAAAAGTGTGAGGTAATTTAGTCGAGGAGGGCTAACAAGGCAAAGGATTAGATTATGAATAGTAGGACCCTGAAAAATACTGAAGGTTAGAGGGCTGTGTGCGTATGCATAGATCCCTGAAGGTAGAAAGGCAGGTAGATGAGGTGGTTAGGAAGGTATGTGGGATATTTACCTTTATTAGCCAAGGCATAGAATACAAGAGCAAGGAGGTTATGCTGGAACTGTATAAAATATTGGTTCACAACTGAAGTACTTCGTGCAGTTTTCATCATCACATTACAGAAAGGATGTGATTATGCTAGGGTGGATGCAGAGAAGATTTGCCAGGCTGCTGCCTGAACTGGAGATCTGAGCTATGAGGAAAGATCAGAAAGGCTGAAGTTGTTTTCCTTGAAACAGCAAAGTTTGAGAGGGGTCTTGTTAGAGGTATATATGATTATGAGGGGTGTAGTTGGGATGGATAGGAAGGCACTTTTTCCACTAGTAGAGAGGTCAATAACCAGCGGGCATTAATTAAAGGTGAGGTTGAAGGCTAAGAGGAGAGTGGAGGAGAAGTCAATCTCTGCGGGTGATGAGAGTCTGGTACTCACTGCCTGAAGGGTGGTTAGAACAGAAAATATCACAAAATTTAAGTAGTGTTAGATATTCTCATGTGTTGCCATAGCCTCTAGGACTATGGGCCAGACACTGGAAATTAAGATCAGTGAAGTCAGATTTTTGTCTGGCACTGATGTGAAGGGCCAAATGCCCTCCTTCTGAGCTATAAGCATCTGAGTTTCTCATGCATTTCTAATCTATCACCAATACTTCCACTGCCTCCCTTGCCTCTTCGTTATCAATACCTAAATCCCCAATTTTTGCACTTTAAAACTGAAGTCCTATGATTATTGATAACAAGGTGTAGAGCTGGATGAACACAGCAGGCCAAGCAGCATCATAGGAGCAGGAAGGCTGACGTTTTGGGCCTAGACCTTTCACTTTCTCTACACCTTGTTATCTCGGATTCTCCAGCATCTGCAGTTCCTATTATCTCTCCTTTGATTATTCCTTGTCAGATTCCCTGCTTCAGCGCTTGCATAAACTACATTTTCTGGATTGATTATGTCAGCTGAAATAAATTTTATATATGTAATACAAGCTCACATTACAGAGTCTTTTGTGTGAATTCAGGAATGGATTTCTGAACTTGAGCCCTTTGCAGATTCTAACTTGTTGGTGATCAGGAAATCTTTCTACGAGGGCAGTGCCTCATTTGCAATACAAGATTGCCTTTCGATTCTATTAATGGGCAGAAAGCAATGTACACTGCTTAATGTTGCAGTTCCAACAACATTCAGTTAGTCATAGTGGCCCTGAAAATCCACTGGGGATGAACATATCCCAACGTAGTGCCCACCTGGAATTCAGTGCTAAGCATGACAGACTTTCTTGCACAAAGGAGATGGCATCTTGTTTGGCTTGGTTATGGAAGGTGACCATATCATTGCCAATGTATCAGTGGTAACCACCTTGGCTCAACTTAAAAACCTGCACTAAAAAATCCTTCTTGGGGCTGCAGACATTTAATTCCAATCTAATTCCAGTTCAACCCACCTCCCAGCGGACCTCACATCTATTACTATTGAAGACGATTACCTGACCTGACCAGATGTACCTTCTGCTGACCACATATTGTATTCCATTGAGAGCTTAAGATGTGGAAACTCAGAGGGAGTGACAGCTATGTCCCCCCCATCATCACCCCTTCCCACAAACTGATGACTGTTATTGGAAGGTCAATGCTCTGTCCCCATAAGCTACTGAGGACATTCAGTACAAATGTGTGATCCAGGTATCAGGTACTAGTCTGGCTCTTGACTGAAGTTAGAGTAAATGTATGCTGGAGCAGCCACAGATTTCAGGGCTGGAATCTTACACAGGCTAGGATACCATCTCAGCTGTGCATCAGCAAACAACTACACAGAATAAATAATTACTTCTTTCAATGTACAGAAGCAATCTTTTTTCACATATAGGTATCTATGGGCAGTTACAACCCAGAAGATAGCATGTGTACTGTATTTTAAACTGCCTCAAGTAGATCCATACATTTGCAATACCTTCCAACTCTCACTGACTAAGTTAAATGTGGGTTGCAACATGAGGAAAATTCCTGAGGCCTGCTGGTGCACATGGAATTCTCACCAAGGTCAGCCTACTTTAGAAGGTAAGGAAATAAGATAACAATTGTTCTATACTAAGAAATTTTGGACAAATTGAGATCACGTCCATGTGTGATCCTGAAGTGTCACTAAAAATATGTCAGCGTAGCCTACAAGATGATTTGCTTTGTGAGGTCAGTACCTGAAGTATGTTCATCACTTTCAAACATTTGTGGACTCCAATAATTCCTCCACCACAAACCGCAACTTGCTTATCGAATTTCTTACTTGATTGATTTGATTAATAGGATTCAGTGACGATCTGCTTGATATCAGCTTCTTTAACCTTTCTGCATAATTTAGTTTATAAATTCCCAACTATTGCTGAAAATCTAATATACCAAGGAAACCTACTGGAAATGGTCAGATGGCGTCTGTGGAGCAAGAAAGAGAGTTAATATTTTAGAAGAGACCTGTTGTGTGTTTTCAGCATTTTATGTTTTAATTTCCCACAATTTACGACAAAAATAAAAATGAAACACCAGTACACTTTGAGCTTCACCAGGGAGAGTTATTAGCAAGGCCAGCCTGAGATCTAATGTCCGATCATATTCTGTTGCATCAGAAGATCATCATGTTGTATATGTAATGAATTTTGTTTCCAACTTCTCCTAATTTTTGCAGGTGTATGCCTATATGGGTACCAACAGCTTCCGTATACCTTGTCTGAGCGACCATTCATTATTATTCAGTAAGTTACACCAGGGGGTTTGATCATGGAGAGCATTGTGTAGCACAGGTACACTAGTTAGAGACCATAACTGGAATGCAGGGTAACTTTCCTTCCTTACTTTCTAGTTCAGTTGTTCGAAAGGCAATTTTAGGTTTGTGTTGTCTCGTACTTTATGTTCCCCTCATATAGAGGAGCATTAATAAATTCTTTAAACTCCACTCATTCGCGGACTGAATGGATAATTCAACCGCTTAATATAGTGCTCAGCCACACAGATCAATAGTGCTAACAGGTTCTCTGCCCACTCCTTTTAGCCCATCCCAGTGGAAGCAATCTAGCTAGGGAAGTGCAGTTAACCTCAATATTTCTGGACCACAGAGGGGGAAAACATAAACCTACACCTGGTTTACATTGCTGGCACTGATTTGTTGTATATACTGTTAATTCTACAGATGCTGAAAAATCTAGAAAGTGAAAAAGAATAAAGTAATGAAGCTTATAAATGTAGAAATGTATTTTTAGAACCTTTGTCAAAATGTCTCTTGGCACTCAGCTTCATGAAGTAGAAAGACTATTATGTAGGCCTTTTATAGTTTTTCACAGTTCCATGAATCTGTCCAGATGTTCTGGGGAATCAAGAGTCCTTCTGGTTAATTCTACAATGTTACACAATCCTTGTCAAACATTAAGTGTAACTTCAACTATGAATTTCTTTCAGCTCATGTGACAGAATGTTTCACTTTTCAGTGAAAATGTTCATCTATATTATTTGGACAAAAATTACATTTTAAAAAAATTATTTAACCAGAATAATTAATAGTTATTCATCACTAAGGTTTTAGAGTAGATATAGTAGGAAAACCGGAAGTGAGGTAATCCAGCTCAACGGACACCAGAGTTTGAATGACAGGCGGGAATACACAATGGCGCTTCATCGGAGGCTGCATTGATGATGTTACCCAGCATGGTAATGAAACATCTGTGGAACAACGAACCAGCTAGGCAAGCCAACCAAGCAAGCACAGTTATTCGTCAATTGACATTCCAAGATATATTTCATCTCAAATCATTTTCTTTCTTCCTGAAATGTTGCATAATGCAAGGTGCAGGATGTCAATACTGAGCAATGAATTGCCTTTATCATTCTTGTTATTTGCAGTTAAGACAGAAAGTACCATGACATTTCCTCTATTCTACCTGAAACATATCTCTTACTGCATGTGTGCGGCTTTGCTCCTTTCATACCACCCATTCTTCTGACCTGAGTTGAAGCGTGATCGCTTAATATTTGTGTGATCTAGATTTTAAGTTCAGTTTCAGCTCCGATCATGTGAAAAGTAGTATTTTCCACACACACAGCTCAGAAACATTGCTGTTCAAAATATATGATCCATCTTGTTCAATAGACAACAATAATCAACAACAGACTGAAACGGAAAGTAGAATACGATGCAATGGGAGGCTGTGAGCACATGGAACAGAAACTAAGAAATTGCCTGAAAGAGGAAATCAAATCTAAAACCCTAAACTTCTAATTGCTGAAATGCGGGCTTTCCCTGGTGTTTTTGGTAAGGAGGATTAGGTTACTGTGCACACAAACTGCTTATGCTTTCTCTGCATGTAACTGTGTTCCTTTTTCTTATTAGAACTAGTCTAATATTTTTTGTGTTCGTCACTCAACAAGGACCAATTTAGAATGAAACCTGATGGCCCAGAATTTTCTTTAGATGGATATTGGGTCCATGCATTGATAATAGATTTATGTTAGTGGAAGTGACATAGATACATACTGAAAAGCCAGTCTTGAAGCCTGTAAAGTGGACTCCAGCCATGTACATAGTGGGGAGACACGTATGACCTTCATCTCTGGAAGTGCATTGATGCCCTTAAATGGTACGACCAGCCGCACTGGCCACTGAATTGTAAGATGGTTATGACACCAAAAGAAGGCCATTCAGCACACCATCAGAGGGAAGACAGTGACAGAGTGATATTGTCATAGGACTTGTATCTTCTAGAAGGTAAAAATACAAAACAAAAGTCTGCAAGAAGTTGCTTTCTGCTGAGAAATTCAGCCCCCTCAATATTTCTTCCCGTTACGTCTTTCTCTGTTTGGAGTTTCCTTGACAATGTAAAGATGTATCATTCCAATGGTCTAACACAGGAATTTGGCAGATAGCACTGAATTTATATTATACTTTATGTCTGTAGCAGTCCACGTTCTAAAACACATTTTGGAATTAAAGTTAAATATTCATAGTAATTCAGAGTTCTGATCCATCACCGTGATAGTACTGTGATTTGCATCCTTAGCTAAGCTGTTCCTGTACAGGTACAACATTGACATCTATTAGATTAGATTAGATTTTATCATTGCCTATAACCGATTACAGGAGTACAGTGAAAAGTGTACAGAGTAGCCACTCTCTGGTGCCATCTCAGATTACAATAGTTAGATTAAAAACAAGAGCTGAAATTAAAGAAACAGAAACAAAAGGAAAAGAAAATGTCCAGATCATCTTTGCCGCTTGAGCCAGGCTCACAGATGCCGCCTGTGCTAGAACCACCAACGCCATGGTGCTGCCACTCTGCTGCCACTGCATCAAGTCCTCTAAATACCACCTGCACCAGCAACACCAACGTCAAAGTGGTCACGCTACAGTGCCATCACTCACTGCTGGGTCTGCTTCGCCAATACTGCTAACATCTTGGAATCAGTTGAAGTATTAGAGTCCACAACCTTCCTGAACAAATGCAAGAGTGCGAGCCTTTTAACCATCGCTGACATGGGAGCCACTGTCAATGTTGGTACTGCCGCCGCCACCACTGCCGCCTCAAGTCCTGCGCTGGACCCACCGATATCGAAGTCGGCATGCTCCGGTGCCATCTCTTGCCACTAGGCCACACTCGCTGCCATCACCAATGCCACCGGTTCTGCCACAGCTAGGTTCCCCAAGGCCAAAAGGTAAGAGAGAACTGTAGAGAAGAGAAAAGTAGAAAGGAAAGAAGAAAAAGGGAAATGATGGTAGAAAGAAGCAGATGAGCAGGAGCCCAAACACTGCTACTCCACTACCACCATCTTGGTCTAGTCACATCTGTGGAGAGGCATAGCTAGTGTGTTGAGCGCAATATATCATACTTCCTGTTTTTTGTTTCAGAATCTCCAATGTCTGCAGTCTTTTGCCTTTACAAAAATATTAGCTTGAACTAGTTGGCGGCAAAAATTGTGGTGAGTGAACTAATCTGGTTGCAATGAGTTCACTACTCGCAAGGTTATGCCCTGTCACAAAACTAAGACACATCCAACCCAGTCAGTTACCGCCATTGCAATCTACTCTCAATCATTAGCAAAATAGTAGAAAGGATCTTAGATTATGTTATCAAGTGGCATTTGTTCAACAATATCATGCCCACTGATGCTCAGTTTGAGTCCTGCCAGGACCACTCAAATCCTGCCATCAAGGGCAAAAGAACTGAACTCCAGAAATGAGGTGACATCAAGGTATCATTAAGCCAAATATTGTATCAAGGAGCCCTAAAATAGTGGAATCAATGGGAATCACAGGAAAAGCTCTCTGCTGGTTGGAGCCCTACCTAGCACATAGGACGGTGGTTGTGATTGTTGGAAGTCCCAGGAAAATGCGGCAGGAGTTTCTCAGGGTACTGTTCTGAGCCCTTGATGATCAATAGATGCCTCACCGTCAACTAGGGTTTAACATTAACCAGAAACAGAACTGGATGAGCCATATAAACACTGTGGCTACAAGAGCAAGTCAGAGGGAAATTCAATGGCAATTAACTCACCCCTGACTGGTCAAAGCCACCATCTACAAGGCACAAGTCAGGAGTGTGGTAGAATACTCTCCACTTGCCTGGATGGGTGCAGATCCAATAATGTTCAAGAAACTCAGTACTATCCATAACAAAGCAGCCCACCTTCCACATTTGTCCCTTCACCATGGCACATTGGTAACATTGTATACAATTTTCAAGGTACACTGCAGTAACATTTTGGGCTTCTCTGGCAGCGCCTTCCAAAATCACAATCTGTACGATCTAGAAGAACAAGGTCAGCAGATGTGCGAGAACATCTGCTCCTAAAAGTTCTTCGCTAAGACACACACCATTCTGACTTGAAACTGTATCAATGTTCCTTCTCCGTCTCTGGCCAGACTCATTCCCTAACAGCAATGTGGGTTTACTAACACCCGGGCTTAAGTCTGTGGATGGCACCAAAATTAGTGGTACAGTAGACAGTGAAGAAGGCCATCTAAGAATACAAAGGGATCTTTATCAGTTGGGCCAATGGGCCAATGAGTGGCAGATGGATTTTCATTTAAATAAATGCAAGATGTTTCATTTTGGTAAGACAAACAAGGGCAGGGCTTACACAGTTAGTGTTAGGACCCTGGGGAAGGTTGTCAAGCAGAAAGATCTAGAGGTTCAGGTAATAGTTCTTTGCAAGTTGCATCACAGGTAGACAGGGTGGTGAAAAAGGCATTTGGCATGCTTGCCTTCATTGCTTAGAGCATTGAGTATAGGAGTTGGACGTCATGTTGCTGTTATACAGGACATTGCTGAGGCCACTTTGGGAGCACTGTGTACAGTTTTGATCTCCCTGCTATAGGAAAGATATAATTAAATTGGAAAGTGTGCAGAAGATATTTGCAAAGATGTTAGTGGACTGGAGGGTCTGAAATATGATGAGAGGCTGATAGGCCTGGACTTTTTTCACTGAAGCATTGGAGGTTGAAGGGTGACCTTACAGAGGTTTATAAAATCATGAGGGGCATAGATAAGGAGAATAGCAATGGTCTTTTCCCTGGGGCAGGTGAGTTCAAAACTAGAGGACATATTTCTCCTCTCACCTTAAAATTATTTGAAAGGGACTTCAGGCTGGTTTGTATGTGGAATGAATTGCCAGAGGAAGTGGTAGAGGCAGGTACAGTCACAACATTTAAGAGACATTTGGACAGGTACGTAAATAGGAAAGATTTAGAGGGATATTGTCCAAATGCAGGCAAGTGGGACTATTTTAGTTTTGGAAACCTAGTCAGCATGGACAAGTTGGATCGAAGGATCTGTTTCCGTGCTATATAACTCCATGACAGCAGTAGTTTAAGAAAGCAGCTATGCAGCAACTTCTCAAGGCCATTAAGGGAAAGGCAGTAATTTGCTGATTTAATCAGACGCCCATATCCCAAGAATGAACTTTTTTTTAAAAATCAGTATCAGGCTCTATAAGAACTACTTAACTAGTTGGTGCTCTTCCTCATTAGCCCTGAAAATTTTCTCAAGGTAATTATCCAATTCCCCTTTGAATTTGCCTGCACCACACTCTCAGACAAAACCATCCCAAACCATAACAACTAGTTGCATAAATATATTTCCTCATGTCAGCTCTGATTCTTTTGTCAGTATCTGATTTTTGACCCTCTTCCAATGGAAGCAGTTACTCTGTCTAGACCTCCAATGATTTTGAACACATCTATCATATTCCCTCTCCAAGAAAACCGCCCAGATTTGCCATTTTAGACATTTTCTAAAAAATCATGTTTAGAGATGTTATTACACATCTCCGGTGGGACTTGAAGCCAGGCCTTCTGGCCCAGAGGTAAGGACATTAACACTGTGCCACAAGAGCTCTCTCTCACAGCCCATCACACAGAGACAGCCACTCCCTATCAGGAAATTGAACCTCATTCTCCTATGTGACAGCCACTACACTATAACCACCATACTCATGTGGAGCCTCATAGCTTTGCCATTCTAATTATGCATCAAAGGCTCTCGTCACAAAGCCATTCTCTTGAATCATAAGGGCATAGCTCTTGCCAACAGTGATATGATGAGCAGCTAAGAGTTGAAGAAGTAGCAAAAGGGCCAAAGGCTACTGCCACAATTACCTTCTGGCCTAGTTGTCCAACATAGTAGCCTGTTTAGCACTGGGCTGCACACTACTATCATTTAAACTAGAAAGCATGAGCTATAGTTAGAATCCCTGAAGCAATGCAGTCGACCAGTTTAAATATTCAGCGAAATAACAGAATGAAAATTGAAAGCAAAATATTATAACTGCATCTGAAATTTAACCAGAATGCCAGAAATAGTCAAAAAAAACAGGCAGCATTTCTACATTTTGTCTCTTGACTTGGAAAGTTAATTTGTTACTCAAGAACAAAAGTAGTACATTAACGATCAGTGCTCAGTATTCAACTATAGACCAACTGGTTATTAATTTAATTTTTGTCAGCTGGACTCTGCTGCGTGCAAAATGGCTTCCATATTGCAACAACAGTGTCCATACTTCAAATGTATTTGGTATTCTGCAATTTTTATGTTCGTGTGCAGCACTGAAGCAAGTTCTTTTATCTAGCACAAAATTCTATTCTTTTAAAAAGTTATTTACATTGGAGTCATTCACACTGGTACAGCTACTGCAGTAATCAAATATTTGCTATGTTGTTGAATGAATTTGGACAATAGTGAAATGTTGTCTTAAGCATATGTTTAATGAGGCAGCTTGGTGCAGAAACAGAGGTTTGAGAACCTTTCTGAAGCCATAATGTCCCTTGTCCCACTGGCCGTTCCAAAGGAGTAGAAAAAAGTCAACAACAGAATGGGGCATAAACAAGGTGAAAAATAACTCCAATATGGATGTTTGAAATAAGTGAACAAATAAACACAATTGGGGAAGTGTCAAAATGTGTTTGTATTATGGTGTCTATTGCAGCATGAATAATGTAATTGACTGGTTAACTTGCCGTGTGATATGACAAAATACACAATCAAGCTCAATATTTTCATGCTACAACAATCTTCAAGATCAGCTGGAAGTGGTATTTCAGGTAGTTTTTTTGGGAGTGAGGTCTGTGCAAATAATGTGGCTGTGAATAGAAAAACAAAACTTCATACGCATTTGGAAAAATAACTGGAAATGTATTCAATGCAAAGAATGGCCTACTTCTACTCTTATGTCTTATCGTCCTTTTATTTGTACGTTTGTCCTGAGGTAAATCATATGTGTTGGCAGCGTTTTTGTTCTTTGCAACATGCTTTTACAATGAATGTACCTCATTAGCCAATGAAGTAAAACATCTCAGCCATGCCTTTGTTACATTTTAAACATGACAATTCCGGTACTCTTCTGGATGGTCTCTCACATTTTATCTGATATAAATTTGAACTCATCTAAAACCTCTGTGCCCGTTTCCTAATTCACAGCAGGATCTGTTCACCCAACACATTTGTGCTCACTGACCGATATTGACTCCACTCCACGTAGTATTGATTTTAAAATACGCACTTATATTTTTAGATCAGGCCACGGCTTTGTCCCTGCCTACCTTTGTAACTTTCACCAACTGTACAACCTTTCAAAACCTCTGCATTCCTCCAATTCTGACCTCCTGCACATTCTCATTTTAATCACTTCACCATTGAGCACCATGCTTTTAGCTGTCAAGGACCCAAGCTCTGAAATTCCCTTGGTCACCTCCCTATTTCTGACTCTTCCTTTAAGGCACTCCTTAAAATCGACCTCTTTAAACCAAGCTTCTGGTCACCACATCTCCCCATGTTGTTCTGTGACAAATCTCGCTCAGTAATATAAAAACTTAAAATGAGCATCGAGCCCTCAGCAAGTCATGGGAGTCTGCTAAGTGTTTCCCCACTGGAAGCAGGTATGTGATCTGGTTATTTATTTTCAGGACCACCTGGCGTCCTCGCAGCTGGAATGTGCATTGGTTCAGCTTACATTTTCTTACATTGGAACACTACCAACCCCACCCATTAGGGCACTGTTAATTGGCTTTAATGAATTGCTCTGGAACACCAGCTAGTATGTTTTACACATACTGTCATTACCTGACAGGGATTTGGTTTTGTGTGGGTCCAATCGACATTTAAAAGCTTCAATTACAGTATTCAGTTAAGAGGAATATATGTAAAATGTAAGGTTGAAGTAGAAAAATGACTTTTCACTCTCAGTTCTGTTCATAACATAGGTAATTAGGTACATAAATGTAGTTCACTTCTCAATCACTTGCAGTCTTCCCAAAACCGTCCAAAAGAGAAACCAAGCAAAATGTGATGCCAAGAAAAAGAAAGGATTAGAATCTCAGAGCTATCATACTCATAACATCCAAGAGTAGTGATTTTCCTTTAAAAAGCATGTAGTGATTTATATAGGCTTGAAACACACTATCTAGTGATAAATGGGGTTAGATTTTACAGATCACCACCGCAGACAAGAGGCATGTTTTTGGCAGAGGATCATATTACATATGTTTGGTAGATAGTCCATTGTCTTCCCACACACCCACATAATACAGGAGGTGCACATTAAGCTTCACACCCTTAGCCCTATTGAGGCCCATGTCAAATTAAGGGGCAATTTAGAGCCTCAGTTTGTCTCCACTGCCATAATATGCTGGACAGTGGAAGGCAAGTGAGAGTTAAAAGGTGGTTTTCTTACACCAAAGTTGGTGAAGGGCTATTTCCTTTGAGGGGTGCCCTGTATGTATTGGAGGCATCCTCACAACATCATATCCACCTTTTCTCTTTTGTGCTCCCTGTCTAAACTGTCCAACCTCCAAGAAGCGTCCCCTATC
Organism: Ginglymostoma cirratum; assembly: GCA_024137785.1. Taxonomy (NCBI): domain Eukaryota; kingdom Metazoa; phylum Chordata; class Chondrichthyes; order Orectolobiformes; family Ginglymostomatidae; genus Ginglymostoma; species Ginglymostoma cirratum. Next base: position 4,907,704 of record JAHRHZ010000082.1, read on the forward strand.
CCCCAATTCCTTAAGATATCCAGTTCCTCCTCATCTGATCACTGGTGATTGCCTTCATAGGCCTCCTTGTAGCCCAAGCAGTGCCCTCTGCTGAGTTCTGGGACAGCAAGAACTACTGGCCATTTAGCTTGGCTCTGTTAGACTCTTTGCTTGATAAAGCCATCTTTTTCCCAAAGTCAGTCAACTCAGAAGCAAAGGCACCCCCCACCACAGCCCCAGTAAATTTCATTCCATAGCAACATTTTTTTGAGTTCAATGTAGTGCTACTATAACTAAACAAGTGATTTACATTGGAACTGACGTAGTTAGAATGTTGAATTTTAAGTTGTGCATTTTTTAGTTTAAATGTCAACTGTAGCACATTCATTCTCAATTTATTAACTTTTATATGAATCCCCAGAGGTAAAGTTGTATGTGATAAATCACAATGGACTTTTTTATTGAAGTTGCCAGGAATTTTTCTAGAGGAACCTAAGGCAAGAATTAAGGACGTTAGTGCAGAGCACCATTAAGTCCAAAGTTAAGGGATAAAGACAATATAAATCAAGCAATATTGACTGATGAGTGTCTGTTGATAAAAAGAAGGGACACTATTTCAGGAGCAATTGAAACACCTTGAAAGTGCTGTACTTCAAGGAAGAAATTAACACTGTTGTGGTTTTTCACTCCTATAAACTAAACAGGGCTCTTAGATTGCTTTTGTCAGCGTTTCTCATTCATCAGAGAGGGCGTTTTGTACCCATACTCCAACATTTGTTGGAGAGAAGGGAAAAAAAATTACTCGTCCTCTTTTAACTGAAGGTCCATTCATTGAGAGAGTTAAAAGGGTTTTCTAATTACCAGGATATCAAGAGGCAGGATCGTTTATTTTGCTAAGATTTGTTTCCATGTCCAGCACATTTTTGATTGAACTATCTCTAGAATTGATTGGGTAATAGATGCCTGACTGTGGTAGGAAAACTAAGTAAGGGACAGTGCAGCATGTAAGCAAAACTAAGGACATGAGACTGGGTATGAAATAATCATTAGAAACCAATCTACCAAGGCTGAGCCCCATAGCATTCATTCCAGCATAGTTGAAACTTAATCTGTGCTGTTAGGAAAATAGGAATGCAACTTGGAAATCAGAGCCCGATCACTTCTGTTTTAAATGGATTAAACACATTAAATTCACAGATTCTTAAGCAGATATATTGGTCAAAGGGCCATAGGAGTGCTAATAAAATTATACGTTGTGTTAACTGAAGAAAAACTTGAATCAGAATTATGGTATAATTAAAAGTATACTTTAATTTTTTTGTAAGATGTGGACATTGCAGGTTAGGCAGATATTATTTTCCCAACCCTAATTGCCCTTGAGAAGGTGCTAGTGGATTGCCACCTTGAATTTCTGCCGTCCATGGAAGTGCTGTTAGGAAGGCAGTTCCAGGATTTTGACCCAGTGACACTGAAGGAGCAGCAATATAGTTCCAACTCAGGATGGTGTGTGGCTTAAAGGGGAGCTTACAGGTGGTGGTGTTCTCATGCATCTGCTGCTCTTCTCATTCCATTGGGGAGAGACTGTCGATTTGCAAAGTGCTGTCAAAGGGTCCTTAATGAGTTACTAAAGTGTGTCTGGTAAAGGCACACGCTACTGCTACTGTGCGTAGCTGGAGAAGGGAGTGAATGTTGGATGTGTTAGATGGGGATGCCAATCAAGTGGGCTGTTTTTTCCAGAGTGGTATATAGCTTCTTGAATATTGTTGAAGTTGTACTCATTCAGGAAAGTGGATGTTATTCCATTACATTCTTAATTTTAGCCTTGTAGATGGTGGTCAGGCATTAAGGGGTCAGGAGGTGAGTTACTTGCTGTGGAAATCCCAGCGTCTGAAGTGCTCTTGTAGCCACTTTATTTATATGTCTCATCCAGTTCAATTTCTTGACAGTGGGAATTTTGCTACAGTAACACCATTGACCGTCATGAGGAAATGATTAAATTCTCTCTTGTGGAAATAGGCATTGCCTGGCACTTGTGCAGCACAAATACTACTTTTTATTTACCAGCCCAAGTATGGAAATTGTCCTTGTCTAGCTGAACATGAGTACGAGCTGTATCAGTATCACAAGTGGTGCTAAATACTGTGCAGTAATCAGCAAACATCCTTTTTTCCTTTCAAAAATATACTTTATTCATAAAAAATCTTTATGTATATATACACAGTCATAAACACATCTCAATTCTGTACAATAACATTTGAAGAAAGCAAGCAAACATTGGAGATAACAAGGTGTAGAGCTGGATGAACACAGCAGGCCAAGCAGCATCAGAGGAGCAGGAAGGCTGACGTTTCGGGCCTAGACCCTTCTTCAGAAATTTCTGAAGA
>JAHRHZ010000082.1:4910466-4923666 GCA_024137785.1 Ginglymostoma cirratum
TATCTCAGATTCTGCAGCATCTGCAGTTCCTACTATCTCCGAAGCAAACATTGGAGTTTGATTCTAACGAACAAACAAACCAAAGGCATCTCTTACTTATGCAAGGCTATATTGACATGAATTTGAGACACCAGGAACATCCAAAAATGGATTCCCATTTAACTTCAGCAGGAAAATGTCAGACGGTGGTCTTTACCCACTGCACCTCGGTGGCAGATGCCCCAAGCTCAAGTGCATCCCTCAGCACATAGTCCTGGACCTTGCAAAGTGCCAGTCTGCAATACTCAGTCAACCTTAACTCCTTTTTCTGGAAGACCAACAAGTTTTGGGCCGACCAAAGAGTGTCTTTCACTCAGTTAATGGTCCTCCAGATGCAGTTGATGTTTGTGTCGGTGTGCATCCTGGGGGGCAGACCGTAGACCACAGAGTCCTGTGTCACAGAGCTGCTCTGGACGAACTTCAACAAAAACTATTGCATCTTTCTACAGACTTCCTTTACAAAGGCACATTCCAGCTGTGTGATAGTCTGAACCTTCCTGCAGGTGCTTCGAGGACAGCGTGCGGTAGTGCAGACTGACTGGGCGTACATGAAGGATCTCACAGGTAGTGCCCTTCTCAACACCAGCCAAGCAATGTCTTGGTGCTTGTTGGAAAGTTCTCGTGGTGAGCCATTCTGCCAGATGACTTTGACAGGCTGCTCAGGGAACCACATGACAAGATCCACACTCTCCTTTTCCTGTACTGTCTCGAGGACTTGATGTGGTGACCACTTCCTGATGGTGGTCAGAGATGTTTTTCTTTACAAATGTCTCCATGAAGGACAAGTGATACAGAACAGTCCAACTACGTGGAGCATTCTGTGGCAACGAGGCCAGTTCCATTCTTCGCAATACCGGGAACAGCTACACCGGGAACCTCAGTACACAGTGACACTCGGCGTTTGTGTACCGAGTGTCTACGCACTGCTTTATACAGTCACACACAAAAGTGGCCATCAGGAACAGGGCAGTATTCAGTACATTCTTCCTCCCTTTACCCAGAGTCTTGTACAGGGTGTCCCAGAAGACACAGTCCATCTTCAATCTCCAGACGAAGTGGAAGATCACTCAGGTGACTGCAATGGTGCACTTTCTGGGAATGGGCTGGACCTGCTCCACGTACAACAACAGGGAGAGTACTTCACACCCGATGACCAGATCTTTACCCACAATGGAGAGGGAGTGGTGTTCTCTAAAGACCAGTTTCTGCTTCACCTTGGTGACGCACTCCTCCCAAGATTTCGCTCATGGCCCAGCCCTTCTGAACCATATTCCTAGCACCTTCAAGTAATCTGCCCTGATAGCGAAGGGATTGAAGGATCAGTAAACTGATCAAAAAGCAAGAAATAAAATCCCACCTCATGAGTAATTCAAGCATAAAGCAAGTATTTTTGCCTTAATGTCAATTTATTTAGTAAAATGAGCAACAAGTATAATTTCATCCATATAGTGATACAGTCAGGATCATGAACTTAATGAATTCATGGGTATGAATCCAAATCCCCTGTTCTGTGCATAGCATTCACCATTCTCGATGTTCTATAAGATAAGCAATTACATTGGCAACTCTCTATTAGTTTCAATAATTTCTTAATCATCAGTTCTCACATTGTGAATCATGACCCTCATTGGGATCACAGGAACTGTGACTGGAAACACAAGTTCCCACTCATTTGTGACTACAGCCAATAGCAGGATCAAGGCCCTGGCAGCATTTGGCTCTCTGCCCTTGCCCACTCATTTCTTGATCTCTCCGTCTTTCTCTCTCTGGGCTATAAACTCACCCACACTGAATCTTGAAGCCTGGCCCTGGTGATGAATCTGATGCCTTTGCATCAGATCCACAACTATCTATCTATGCCCAAACCTTAGTGGTGTGGAGTGGTTTGAGCTCCAACTTCAGTCAACATAAGTCCCTTAGCCTGTGCTTCTATTCTTTCCTGGCCAAGACCCATGAGCTGAAGTGGCTGAGATGAAACAGTGAGTGGGTGAATTTGAAAAATAACAAAATTTTTACAAAATAGTTTAAAACCATCAATTTATATGCGTATATGATCTGTAGTGCACAATTTCAATAGTTATATACTGAATGTTACTATGCTGCTTTACATTCTTTTGCTATTGTTGGTATCTTGAGACATATTAAAATTTTCAATGTTAAAATGGGGCCACGAGGGGAAAATAGTTTGGTCAGCATTGTTCAAAACCTCATCAACTTAGTGTCATATATGTATCATCATCTGTCGAGTAGAATACTGAAAAGATATGCATGCAAATTGAGCAATGCTTATGAGACATTTGAGAATGTTGTTTTTATGCTCTGTGCAGTTGACTGTAGAACTTGGCAGTACCTCAGGCCAGAGGATAAATTGGAATCAATTGGAAAACCTTCCTTTCTGAACTGGCCTACAATCCAGTCTTTCAGGCTTTTTCCTTCTTTTGGATACCAGATGTTTGAATATATGTAAACAATTCTCATCCATTGACGAAATCACGTTATGCTAATCAGCCTTAGGCAGGTAACGGTAAATCTGAGGTGGAAGGTAACAGATGGAATCCAAATCCTTCCTGACATAGTAGAAACATTAAAGATACTAGTTACATAGCTCAGTTAACCAACATTTTAATCAGGTTCGTTTTAAGCAGTTTTCCCAAAGCAGCAAAATCCCATAGTTTTGTATCTTATTTTGTAATTTCAATATTATTTAATTTCACCAAAATAATCATCAATTGTATTGCAACTTCTTCACTCATCCCATAAGTCCAGACTGAACACTTCTTGAAAAACAAGACGAGCACTGCTGTCACCGCAATGAACGTAACTTTTATTTGCAAAAAAAAAGTTTCCACCATGAAAGAGATTTCAAAATGGTTGTGATAAAAATGTTGTTTTTTTATTCATTTGTGGGATGTGGGTATCGCTGGCTGGCCAGCATTTCTTGCCCATCCCTTGTTGCCCTTGAGAAGGTGGTGGTGAGCTGCCTTCTTGAACCGCTGCAGTCCACCAGCAGCGTGTTGACCCACAATGCTAATAGGGAGGCAATTCCAAGATTTTGACCCAGCAACGGTGAAGGAACAACAATATATTTTCAAGTCAGGATGGTGAGTGTCTTGGAAGGGAACTTGGAGTTCCCATATATTTGCTGTCCTTGCCCTTCTAGATGGAAGTGGTTGTGGGTTTGGAAGATGCTGTCTGAGGATCTTTGATGAATTTCTGCAGTGCATCTTGTAGATAGTACACACTGCTGCTACTGAGCATCAGTGGTGGAGGGAGTGAATGCTTGTGGATGCAGTGCCAATCAAGCGGGCTGCTTTGTCCTGGATGGTGTCAAGCTTCTTGAGTGTTGTTGGGGCTGTGCTCATCCAGGCTGGTGGGGAGTCCAAATGTATGATGGATAGAATTAGTTTTGACTTGGTTCCACCTTCAAATTCAACATTAAACTGCAAGTGCATATGCCTGAGGCACACCCAGAACTCTCAGCAACTCGGAATGAAGGGTTGTGGGGAAAGGGCAGGAATGTGGATGTGGTGAGTGTTGGATCAGCCATGATTCTGTTGAATAGCTGAGGAGGCTGAACAGCCTACTCCCACTCCATTTCTTATGGTCTTGTGGTTATTAATGTCGCACCTCCAAAGGTAGGGTCTCCCAAATTAGCAACAGAGTGTTCACTGGTTGCATCACTGACAACAGTCTTTCAGTTAAGTTCTCTAGGGAAGGAAAATGGGATAAGGAAAGTTGCACACTAATGTTGGCCTCAGCAGTACTGTCTGGCCAGGATCTGTACCCCTGCTCCTCCCAGTTCTGTAGGAAGGTTAGCTTAAAAGGCACTCACTTCTTAATGACAGATCCTTCCTAGGCGGCAACAATCTTATCAAAATGCTAGACAAGCAAACCCAAAGCCTGCCAGTCAATGCTAACCAATGTTCCTAAGAAGTCCTCAAATAGATAAAAGGCTCATTGTTAGCATATACAAGTAGCCCAATGACTGTTTAAGGTGGCCACCCCAAATGCCTTAAAATCATTTCATGCCTCTATGGTGTTATACATATTTCAGGTTTGCTTTGACATGGAGCATAAACCTGCAAACTCGGTCATCAGTTGTCCAAATTTCTATTTGGTAGTAATGTCTATCATTTTCTGTTTCTGGTATTTTCCTGCATTTTATAATGTTACATAGATTGACTTTACTTTCATCTTATAATTTGATTATCTTTTAGGAATTTATAGAAATGCATTTTAACATTAAAGTGGTGTATATCTGTTTTGCGTTTTACAAAACAACATGGGATTTATTCCATTGAAGTGTACAGAAGTATGAAATTGGTATTAGGAAGCACTTTTTGTGTGGACTGTGCCTGTGCTCATTATTCAAAATTGAAAATATGAAAATTGTAATGCAGACGTTGAATTATACAACAAGAACATGTCAGATACAGAGGGAAGTACATCATAACTGATTTGCTATCCCAAGTGTTTGTGGATTGAAACATCAGCACCTTTGGCAGTGAAAAAAATGAATTGAATTTAAAAATTTTGTCTACTTATACATATCATCAATAGTTAAATTCAGTCCAAGTGTAAGGCTGTCATACTGAAACTTTATAATTTAAAGTCAATCACATCAATTTAAAAACACACTGCAATCAAAACTCATTACAATTGCAATTTAAGATTACTAAGTGAGTTTTCCTGTAATGCTTTGTAAATTTAACTCTTGTAGATTATTAAAGCAATTCCCCAGCGAGGAACAATGCTTGCAGAGAATGCTGGTTGGAAAATTGCAGTGCTTTGATTTTCCACACATTATTTAAATTTAGAAAATTACAATTCATTAATCGTTCCTGTGAGAAGTTACACAATTTTAAAATTGACAATTGAGAGTTCTTAAAGTGAAATTTTACACAATTACCGTCTTTTTAATTCAAGGTAAAATGGAGCAGTGAAGAGAGTCACATGATTTGTTCTGAATTTTGCCCAGTAACAAGCCGAGAGTTACTAAAGTGTGGCACATAATATTCACATCTAAAAGACAAGAGCAACTGTGGTTAACTACTAGCAGACTTCAGGCAGTCGAAAAGGCAGTGACAATCTTAGAAATCTGGAAAATACATCCTGGCATGACCTAAGGACGAAAGAATCAGCAGTGTGATTCAGGACTTCTCTGGAAACTTTAGACAGTATTTTAGCAGAAATTGGCTAAGTGTCTACTTTGGTGAGTTTCATGGAGGGTGTCTGTCCACAGGATTAATGAGTTTTCTCACGCTATCTTCCCACTACTTGCCCATTACCATTGTACCATGCTGTGCACTCTATATTCTTCCACTTGCCTGGTTTGCGGTGGTTTGCCAGGACATCTTGGGATTCCTGGTACAGTGTCATATTTAGAACAGTTGTGTGCCAGGTCAAATTCTGGACATCCTGAGTTGCCCTGCAAGGAGCTTGTCATGGCAGATAAGGGAAAATTGGTATCCCACATTGTGGACGGGGACTTGGAGGATTTAGTGGGTGAGCTGGTGCAGAAGAGGCCTGTCCTGTTTCTCCCCATTAAGTCCAGCAGGAAAAACCATGACAAAAGATCATGCCAGCTAGGTGCTAGATTGCAGACCTAGTCAGTGAGGTGTCCATAGTTGAGAAGAACATCCAACAATGAAGGTCAGTGACTGGCATCGTTCCTCAAGGGTAAGTTTTCTTTACTGTCCTCCCATGTTTTCTCCGCTATCTCACTGTCCTTGTACTTTTGCAATTGCTCTCAGCCACACCAACCCTCCACCCTACCAACCATGCATGCCGTACACCTTTCCTTCTGACTCACTCAGGGCACCTCACCGTATAGACTCATAGAGTCAAGGAGCATAAAAACAGACCCTTCGGTCCAACTCATCCATACCAACCAGTTTTTCCAAACTAAAGTTGTCCCAATTGCCTGCATTTGTCCAAAATCCTTCTAAACCTTTTCTAATCTCGTACCTGTCCAAACATCTTTTAAATGTTGTAATTGTACCTGCATCTACTACTTCCTCTGGCCACTCATTCTATACATGCACCACCTTCTGTGTGAAAAAGTTGCCCCTCAGTTCCTTTTTTAAATCTTTCCCCTTTCACCTTAAATCTGTGCCCTCTAGTTTTGAACTCCCCTACCATGGGGAAAAGACCTTTGCAATTATCCATACCCCTCATGATTTTATAAACTTCTATAAGGTCACCCTCAACCTTCTACATTCCAGGGAAAAACATCCCAGCCTACCCAGCTTCTCCTTGCAACTACTTCTATCTGGCCAGTGAGAACTGTGACCACTCGTGGTGATGCTGAGACATCCATGTCTTGGGAAGGTGGATGCCGTCTTTGCAAATGGATCATGACCTGAGATGTCAGCGACTAATGTCCAAGATGGAGGTCTGGAAAATCAGGCATTTGTTCAGCCCCAGGCAGGAGAGGATCCTATAGTGTCAGCAATGAACAACTTTCTTCAAATGCACAAGCAGACAGAGGGGTATGAGAAAACAAGGGTACAGCTGGCGTCACCAACTAACAGCCCTGACTCTCATGTTGGCAATTGACACTATCTAGTTTCTGTCTGGCATTTCAGAAAATGGGAAAACCGCATATTAATGTGGTGCGACTATGTAATAATAAGATGTCAATGCACGCATATAGGCACTTCTGCACTCACTAGCACTGTTCAACATTTGGGAAGAATGGGACTTTATGCTTCAACATCAAGAGGCTGCTTGCTGACTGTGTCATATGATGTTCCCAACTTTCTTGCTGATTGCCACATCATTCAGTGCCTGTGAAATTTCTGCCCATAGAAAAGTGCCTGTTGTGATCACCTGATGCTATGACTGAGCAAAATGGGAGAAGGAAACCAGTTGGAATCTGGGTGTAGAACTGAACTGTTTTCTGTAAAAGCTGCAGTTCTACGGACAACAAGCAAAATTGTGGCATGAGGTTTTAAAAGGAGGTTACCTTTCCACAGTTTAGTGTACAGAATTATTTACATACTAAATGTATTATATTTTCCTTTAATTGTTACAGTAAAATTTTTAAAACTTGAAATTGTTTTGTGTAATCCTGTTAAATTGATCAATGAAAACTGAAATATTTTGTATAAAATTATTAGCTTCCATGAGGAACATAACACTGCTATTAGAAAATTCTACATTTGTTTTAATATAAACTGAAAGGAAGTCTTCCATTTTTATGACACATTTCACACCTCAAGACAACCGAAAGAGTGCTATGGCCAATGACATACTTCACTGTCACTACATAGAAAACATACCTAAAATTGACTACAAACTTCTTAGATTTCTCAGTAGACAGCTTTTTCTTCAATAAATCTCTGGTAAGTTCTAGAATTATCTTCTTCATTTGTTATCTAGCTCTTTGACTCTTTATTATCCCTGAAGTAATTGTTATCAATGTGTGTTTACACTGAACCTCCGTCCGGTGCTATATGCTTTCTTGCATTCAACATTTCTCGCCACGGGTGCTATGTACACCCATATTGAATATCGAAACTTTGTAAGAGTTGCTATCTCTGAAATTATCTTGGGTTTTATCTTTCCAATCTTTATGATATCATTGTGCGTACTGATATTTTTTAATATTATTATTTTACTTTTTTGATATGTGGAATTTGAATGTTGCTTTAAATTGCATTGAGGATGAAGATTCTCATATAACAACATTACACATTAATGCATCAGTTTATCATTCCAATTTCTCAACTGCTCTTCATTGAGAGTGTCCACTCCAGCAAATAAACATTTTTTATATTCAGAACAACATTTTGTTCATTAATTCAGGGGATGAAGGCATTATAGATAAGGCTAAAGTTTATGGACCATCCTAATTGTCTTTGAGAAGGTGCAGGTGAACTGCCTTCTTGAACTGCATTTAGTATAAGTACATCCACAATGTAGTTAGCGTGGGAGTTCTAGGATTTTGATCCAGCGACAGAAAAGCAACAACAATATAGTTCCAAGTCAAGAAAAATATATGGCTTGGTGGAGAACTTGCAGGTGGTGCTGTTATCAAGCATCAACTGTCCTCCTCCTTCAATGTAGGAGAGTTTGGGTTTGGAAGGCTCAAAGGAGCCTTGGTGAACTACTACAATGCCTTCCTGTAGATGGTACATACTGTTGCCATTGTGCGTCAGAGGTGAAGGGAATGAATGTTGAAAATATTAGATGGGATGCCAGTAAGGCAGGCTGGTTTATCCCAAATGGTGTCAACCTTCATGAGTATTGTTAGAGCTGCACTCATCCATGAAAGTGGAGAGTAATCCATCACATTCCAGTCTCATGCCTTGTAGGTGGTGGACAGGCTTTGAGGAGCCAGAAAGTGAATCACTTGTTACAATATTCCTAACCTCAGACCTATCCTTGTAGCCACAGTGTTTATATGACTGGTCTAGTGCAGTTTCTGGTCAATGGTAGCCCCAGGATCCTGTTAATGGTGGAATTCAGCAATGGTAATGTCATTGAGGTAAGTTTGGACATGGTACTATATATCATCTTCAATATAATAAAATATCCAAAGCACTACACAACAAGATTATAGGGCAAAATTTGCATCAAGTCATGTAAAGTAGTCGTTGGACAGACAGACCAAAGCTTGATATGAAAACTAGATTGTAAGAAGCATATTAAAGGAGGAAGGAGAGAAACAGAAACTGATATGGTTAAAGCTGTGGTTTTACTCATGGATCATGCAACTTGAAAATGAAACAATGCTACGCAAATCAGATTTCCCTTTACAACCAATGTAAAGACTGGGTGACCACTTCGCAGAACAAAAGAACAAAGGGAAGTACAGCACAGGAACAGTCCCTTCGGCCCTTCAAGCCTGTGCCGATTTTCATGCCCTGACTAAACTAAACTGAGCAACAAACCTCCTGGCCTTATTTGGTCCATATCCCTCTATTCCCTCCCTATTCATGTAACCATCTGGTGCCTCTTAAATGTCCCTAATGTGCCTGCTTCCACCATCTCCTCTGGTGGTGCATTCCAGGCTCATACCAGTCTCTGCATGAAAAACTTTCCCCCCTTAAACTTTCTCCCTTGAACCTGTGTCCCCTTGTAATTGAAACTTCAACCATGGGAAAAAACCTCTGACTACCCACCCATCTACACCTCTCATAGTTTTGTAGAACTTTATCAGGTCTCCTCTCAGCCGCCGTCTTTCCAGTGAAAACAGTCTAAGTCTTTTTAACCTTTCCTCATAGCTAATTGTCTCAAGAACAGGCAACATCCTGGTGAACCTTCTGTTCGCTCTCTCCAAAGCTTCCACATCCTTCTAGTAATGTAGCAACCAAAACTGCACACTATACTCCAAATGCAGCCTAACAAGGGTTTTATATAACTCCAGCATGATTTGCTAAATCTTCTACTCCATGCCCCAGCTGATGAAGGCAAGAATGCCATATGCCTTCTTAATCACCTTGGCCACCTGTGTTGCCACTTTTAGGGTAATGTGGACCAGCACGCCCAGATCCGTCTGTACATTAATGTTCCTAAGGGCTCTGCCATTTACAGTACAATTCAGAATTAAATTTGACCGTCCAAAGTGCATCACCTCGCATTTGTCTGAATTAAACTCCATCTGCCAGTTCTGTGCCCAAGTTGCCAATCTATTGACATCCTGTTGTATCCTTTCACAATTATCTGCACTATCAGCAATTCCACCAATCATCGTGTCATCTGAAAACTACTGTTCTGTCTGCAAAAAAGACCCTGAGCTTCCAATTGCCTGCTGCTTCAACAGACCACCCTATCCCCTGGCCAACATCTCTATGTCAGGCTTGCTGCAGTGCTCCACTGAAACTCAATGTAGGCTCATTTTCCATTCTGGAACTCTACAGCCTTCTGTACTTAATATCAAGTTCAACAATTTTAGAGGTTGAGGCAGATTTTCCCATGTCTTTACCCCAACTCCCACACACCAGGCCTTGTTATCACATGGTCTGCTATTACATACAATCCATTGTTAGTCACTAATTGTCCCCATTAGTAGCCATTCATTCTCCCAGCCTGATGGTTATCCACTCCTTTGTCTGTCCAACTGTTCTTGTCTCTCTTTGGGCTCTATCTCCACCTATCATTTACTCCTACCACCTCCCCCACCCTTGCTTCTGCATAAAAAAGCAACTTTTTCCTTGCTACCATCAGTTCTGAAAGAGATTCATAGGACCGAAAAATATTAACTCTGATTTCTGTCCACAAATGCTGCCAGACCTGCTGAACTTTACCAGCAATTTCTGTTTTTGTTTCTAATTTCCAGCATCCACAGTTCTTTTGGTTTTTGTTTTGTAAAGACTGTGTGGTTCAGTTCTGTGGAACCCTTTTCATCAGAAAAATGGTTAAAACATTGTAGCCTGTGAGTTGAAATATTTTATGTTCCTAAATTCCTTTATACATGAACAAAATAACATTTAAAGTAAAATAACTTTAAAAACTCAAAAAGAAATATGCTGACTCTTTTACTTTCCCTTGGCTCTTATCTTTCCCACTTCCTGACCTTCTTGGTCATTAGAAATCATTTTCGCTGACTCTTCCACTCACTGACCCTTCCTCCTGCCAATCCTTCCTCCTGTTGACTTTCTGTCTCACCCAGCCTCCCTCACATCACACTGTCCTCTTGCTGAACTAACTTCCCTCCCTCCCACATACTTTCCTCTTGCTGCACCTCCTCATTACCGCCTCCATCTTGTAAGCCCTTACTAGAACAGCTCATGAGATGTGCAGTGAGAGGTGGTGGAATAGCTTTGTGTTGCCAAGTTGCATAAGGATAAGTCCCAAACTGGTGAGATTACTGAAAATAGGTGGGAAGACAAAAAATGAGAATGATACATAGAGGAATATAGTCAGATTAAGCAAGTGGGCGAAAACTTGGCAGATGGAATCTAATGTAAGGAAATGTGAGCTTATGCACTTTGGTAGGAAGAATAGAAGAGCTGCATTTATTTAAATGGAGGAGGACTAGAAAAAGCACAGAGCGACTTGGGCATCCTTGTGCATGAATGACAGACAGCCAGCATCCAAGTTTGGCAGGTAATAAGGAAGGCAAATGTACCATTGGCCTTTATTTCAGAGACAACTGAGTGTAAAAATAAGACAGTCTTGCTAAAACTATACAAGGCACTAGTCGTCAACACTTGGAATATAGTGAACACTTTTGGCCCCCTTATCTAAGCAAAGATATTCTGGCATTGGAGGCAGACCAGAGAAGGTTCACTAGCCTTGGACTTGATTTTCTTATGAGAAGGTAGGTTGGGCATATACTCATTAGAGTTCTGAAGAATGAGAGATGACCATATTGAAACCTATAAGATTCTTAGGTGCTCAACAGGGTAGATGGGAGAGATTGCTTCCCCTTGTGAAAGAGTTTAGGACCTGGGGAATAGTCTGAATAAGAGGTCAACCATTTAAGACCAGGATGAGGATGATTTTATTTTCCTCCGAGGATGGTGAATCTGCAGAATTCTTCATGGCAGACAGCTGTTGAGGCTGGGTCAGTACATATATTTAATGCTGAGATAATGGGCAAGTTAGACAAAGGAAAGCCAGTGGTCATGACCTATTGGATTTCCATAAGGCCATTGACAAGGTGTCACACAGGATGCTGCTAAATAAGATAAGAGCTCATGGTGTTAGGGTGAATGTGCTGGCATGGATAAAGGATTGGCTGATTGGCTAATTGGCAGAAGGCAAAGGGCGGTTAATTTATGGAACTCATTGCTACAGAGGGCTGTGGAGGCCACGTCATTGAGTGTATTTAAGACAGACATAGATAAGTTCTTGATTGATAAGGGGATCAAGGGTTTTGGGGAGAAGGCAGGAGAATGAAGATGAGACACACATCAGCCATGATCAAATGGCTGAGCAGAATCGATGGGCTGAATGGCCTAATTCCGCTCCTACGTTTAATGTTCTAATAGAGATAGAGACTTTTTTTTATCAGTAAGGGAATAAAGGGTTATGGGAAAAGACGGTAAAGTGGAGTTGAAGATTATCAAATCACCCATGATCTCATTAAGTGGCAAACCGGGCTTGCAGCATGGCCTATTTACGCTCCTATATCTTATGTTCTTTTGCTAAGACTGCTTTCAGATAACATATATCATGTCCACCATCTGGGGATGTAACTCTCAGGAAATAGTTTAGGATTATATCACATATCTCTTCCCTAAAGTGATCTCTTTGAAATTACATAACACCCTTCCATGTGTGACACCCTACAATCTCTCAGGGCTGTGTACAACCCACACAAATTTTTCAGATTGTCACTGAATTGCATTCCATCTCTGGCTTGTATATCTATTCTTAAAAAAATACAAAATTTGCCTCACATTTGAACTTTTATGTGCATTAGTATTACGGGATAGTGGCCTGTTGCTCATGACACCTACTAACTCACTCATTAAAGTGCAGCAGCTTCAAATGGGGACTTACTACATGTACATTTATAAAGGGAATTGTAGGGCTTGGGACCTTGGGCAGCTGAAACATCAATGGTGGAAAGGCAGAGATGCTCAAGAGGTCGTGGAGGGACTTGAAAACAAGAAGAGAATTTTATTGAAATTTTGCTTGATCAGGAATCAATATAGGTCACCAAGTACAGGATAATGGATTAAAAGGTACTTAGAATCAGAATTTTGCATGAATACAAGTTTATGGAAGGTGCAAGGTTAGCTAAGAGAATTTCACAGTATTCCCATCTGGAGTTAACAGTACGCAATTAAGGATTTCTGCAGTGACTCTAGCAGGGGCAGGGATAGCTAATGTTACGGAGGTGGAAAATAGCTGTCCTGGTGATGAGGAGGGTATTGTTTGTAGATATTTATAATCAACCTGTTCAGAGATGTTATGATAGATCTCTGGAGTTGGTAGAACTTGAATCTGGGCCTCTTAGTTCAAAGCTAGAGATGTTACCACATAAGCCCTTAAATTATCACTTCTGATATTTTCTAATCAGCCTATTCAGGAATGTTATTACAAACCCCTGGAACAAATGGGACTTGAACCCAGGTCTCCTGGCTCAGAGGTAGGAACGCTACTACTGCACCACAAAGGATGTGGTTTGTGTGCTCATTTACAATCCCTTAATTCCCTTCTGTAACCAAAATCTATTACTGATAATAGGTACTGCAGATGCTG
>JAHRHZ010000082.1:4924066-4971444 GCA_024137785.1 Ginglymostoma cirratum
AAACGTCAAGCTTTCCTGCTCCTATGATGCTGCTTGGCCTGCTGTGTTCATCCAGCTCCACACCTTGTTATCTCTTAAAATCTATTACTGTCAGGTTTGAAACCTTTGAATTAACATAGAATGGGGTAGGGAGTTCAAAATTCTGCTTCCCTGTTCACCAACTTGAACTGTATAGGTTCACTGTAAATGATCTTAAATGAAAGTCGCATGAATTTTCAGTGTAGTTTCTAAATGCTTATCGAGGCTGTGCTGTCTGGAATTTACTGTATCCTGCAAATGTCTAACAAGTGAATGATTAAATATTTGGAGTGATCTTGAGAATAAATGGTTGCAAATCATCTCATGTATTTGAATTAACAGACATCCAGCTCATGGACCCAATCTAAAGCTGTGCACCATCTCTGTTTTACTATGAGGCACCTCTTCTGCAGCGCTGGGCTGCTGACACTTTTGTAAATACATGCAGTAGGTCAGGGAAGTGGAGAGCAGAGAAGACAGATTGGAAAATAAAAGCAGCAAAACAGCATTCACAACATGTATCTTTTAGATGGATTCAACTCAAGGTCCTAGAGGAAGCTGCCATGGTTCAATTGAATTTTGGATTGAACTCCTCTTCAAATAGACTAAAAGACATCAAGTATTATTTTGTAAAATGATATCTAGTAAATCATTACTTATCTGAATCATATTCAATTGCACAAGGAGGAAAAGACTTTGACTGAAATATTGAGTGGAAACTTCCCATTTCTCTGCAGCTTTTTCAGGTGAGATTCGTGGCACCTGGGCTGCCGTGGACAGTGTCAACCTTTTTCATGTAATCTTCCACTCTTTCTCACACGAATTATGCAACTGACCTCTTCCGCATTTGTTTCATGCAACAGGAGAGGTGGAAGTACTCACCAGGACTTTACAACGTTTGTGCTGCAGGTGCTATAGTTAAAGCCCAGTTGCACAACTCTTAAGGCACTGCAAGCACGATAGCTCCGACACTCTGGTGCTTTACTGTTAGTACTGTGGACATAGCCCTGAAGGGGAAACTGGCAGTCCACCCCAGCACAGGCATCTGGAGGTGCTGATGGATGTGGTGGTGGAGGGGACGGTCATCCTTTACAACTGGCTGCCATAGGAAGCCACACTACCTGATTCAACCAAGCTGGAGTGAGATCGTGGCCTGGTTAGTGCAGTGTCCCAGATTGAAAGACATGTCCATTAGTGCAGGAAGAAGGTCAATGATTATTTGTGCTCTGGAAGGGTATGTGCCACCATTTTCTTGCTGCTACTCATCACTCGTTCGCCATCGCTTACTCGCAAATCTGCTACTACACATGTCTTTCACCTGGGCTTATGGACTGCAGCTCTCAGGATTACATTCATTATGGTTGCTCAACAGCTCCCACCCACCTCATCCTCCCACATCACTAACCCTTCCTCCCCTCAGTATTTCCTGAACTCATTAGAGGCACCTCACCACTTCTCCTCATGCATCACCACTAACCCGTTATTCCATCCACTGTCATCATATCAGTCCTGGTCCTTGTCTCATTGCAGAAAGGTTTGGCCCATCCCCCAAATATGTCTCCATACTTGGCATGCAGGATTGACTGTGGCAAAACCCATGGATTGGAATTGAATGAGCCTCTGGACTGACTGGTGCTTCCCTCTGATTGACCATAGTCCCCCTTGACCCCATTAAGGACTGTTTTCCTTTGCATTCGCATGTTGCCATTTGGCTGAAGCACATGCCGTAGGTTTTCCGCATGAACTGATGGTACAAGCTGTAGGTTTGACTTCAGCGGTAGCATGGTGCTGTGCAGCAACATGACCATCCCCTTAACTGTTCAGTGGTAGGAGCCATGACAAGCTGTTGCCTCACCGTCTGTGCTAAAAACAATGCAAGCCATAGACGTTGGCAGCCTCTAAGTAAGCACAAAGCAAATAAGCTCTAAGAAATGAAGCTAAGAACCATAATTGTATCCTGTGTAGATGCATGAAATATGTGTGCGTCCCTGCACGCATAGCAAGCTGGCCAAAGCATGAAAATGAAGGGCTGAAGTGGTGTGTGAGTTGGTCTGAGAACACGCATGACGATGTGATGAGGCTGATGGTTTGCCGATGCCAACTTACATGGATGAAGGATGCAAACACATGTCTCAATGGTATGTGCAGGGACACTGTGGTCAAGACAGAGTTGGAAAAAAGCCCAAAGAAGCTAGTAACAAGCTACCGTTAGTTGATTACCACTCCAACTTTCATGTCAGGAATTTGTACCATCTAGTTTCTCGGAGGAGGGGAATTGAGAACTGTGTAGAAATGAGGGGAGTTTATCTAATAATGAGATACAAGCAACTGGAAATAAGGTAGTTGCCACTTATTAGCAAGGTCCTGAACTTGCTATTTAAATTAGTGGAAAATATGAGTTTTTTGTTCGTGACGTTGAGTATCTGAATTTATCATTTTTGCTGTATTTTTCTAACTTCCTATTGCATGTGGAGTGGAAAATTCTGTCCGTTTTCTTTCATTTATTTGATGTACTAACAAACATATTCTGCACAACTTAAAGAGATGTATGGGTGAGCCATTCCTCCAGGAGACCAGCCAGTGACAGTGAAAATGATCCCCTGCAGCCCTTGTCACAGAATGAGTGAGTAGGCTTGAGGGTTTTATTTTAATTGGTAATTTTGTCAATTGCCAATGTTAGAAATATGAATTTTACCAAGGGATAATCAACAGTAAAACGAAGGCTCTTTATTTGATCCATAAACTGTTCTGACTGAGCTGCTAGAACTTGCATTTATTTATAAGACACTTTTCACAACCCTAAATGCTCCAAAGCTTTAAACTGGGATGAGTCCTCTTTAATGGCCAGACTGTTGTCTCAGTATCCTGTGACCAGGAAATCCTTCTTGCTGCTGAATGCATGTTCAGCTGTGTAAAGTTAAGAAAGAACTCGAGCGTATAGTTTGAAACTGACACCACTCCAGACAAATCAGCATTACACATTGACTGACATCACAATCTGCCTCCCCTGCCCACTTACGCTGCAGACTCCTAGTACCAACAGTACTGTCCCCACCTAAAATGGCACTCAGCTCAGCCTGCATCACAATGTGCACACATGCCAGGATTACCAGTTTGAATGTGATTAAAAGTACAACTACGACATACAAAATAAAAATTTATAGCACTGAAAGTTCCATGAATTAAGACACAAAAGTAAATGTAATGAAAAAATAAAGATTGCATTTTAAAGAAGGAACTTGTCAAAATTTTACCACAGTCCTCTGAAGGGAGTGTTCCATTTAAAATGAGAGAGCTAGACTACTCAAACAGCAGTAACTGTTTAACATTGCCATATAGGTGGAACGTCATGTATCCTCACTACATCCACCACCACAGAAACGGAGTATCTTCTTTATTATTGTGCCTCAGCCACAAGCCAGTTTGAGGGCTTATAAAATTCATCTTTATAAAAGTTGTCAGACTAAAGCAATAGTTATAATAGAGGTTAGAACCTGGAACTACAGATATGGAAAATGAACTTTTTACTATTTATGTCACAAGATTGGGTGACAAGTAAATTGAAAATCTGTAGATAGATGTCAGTCAGTGATATGCAGCATGTGTTGGGTCATTTGTGACTAATGCAATAAAGCATCTTCCTCTCCCTTTCTAATCTTTGGAATGGACTTGTGTTTCTCCATTACTGTCTATCATTTGTGTCTCTCTTCAAAACGTCTCACTTCCTTTTGTTTTCAAATCAATAGGTGATCTCACAAGGCTGTTCAATGGTGCATGTTGGTGATCTAAGAATGAGATAGAATGATTCCATCACAATGAAACTGTAAGAAAACTAGATGTATACAGCACCCTTTGTAACTCAAAATATCACCATACTTACGACCATAAGCTAGAACAAAAATAATGTTTCCACTAATCATGAATATTATGAGTTTATGCAAAATCCACCCTTGTTTCCCACTCTTCTTGGAACTTAAACAATAAAACTTCTGTTTGGAACTTAAATTTTCTTCAGTGTTTGTTAATAGTTTGGAGCTGAACCCTGAGAAGATGCAATTGATATGTGTATAACATTCATAACTTGCCATAAATATGCAGTTGCTTTTGTGTCAGAGTCTGCTTGGTGTCTGTCAGTCTTTGTTCACAGGCAGAATTTTGAAGTTTCTTAGAATACTTTGATGTGCATGTGAATTAGAATTTCAGACATTAGCTAGGAACGGCAGTGATATATAGGGCGTATTCTGCCAAGTTCTTGAATTGACTGTTTATTATATATCTGTGAGTTAATCTTCCATGCTTTTTTTTTGTAATGTATCTTCCTTTTACCAGGGAAATGAACAACCAAAGATAGAAGCAGTTAGTGCAGATGGAGGAAGATATTTTGGAATAAGACAGGATCAAAGGATTAAAAACGAGAAATAGAGGCCCTGGGATAATGGTAAAGAGGATTAAACTGTAAAACTGGAGAAGGCTGTAGGTGACTGGGGGAGAAGGAATCAGAGAACAGAGTAACTTTACACTCCCGCAAAAAGAAAGAGGACACCTCGACAACCCACTTGCACAGGTGGGTATCATATGTCACCTGTTTTTTTTTCATCTGAAATATCGCACGAGAATTCAGAGCGACAAGTAGCTGGTGAGCTAAGCAGAGGGATGTATCTGAGAGGCTGGGCACGCTGGTGTGCAAAAATGAACTGAAAAATAAAATAGAAGAAAGGACTTTACAACCTATCAACTACATTTGAAGAAACGTGTCCACTGGAACAGGACGGAAGGAAAGGAAACACACAAAAGGACCACTGTTCCATATAAAACTCCTTTTGTTGCGCCAGCAAGCTCTGCTATTAATTACAAAGCACTAGCAGTTTATTAAAATCTCTGAACCCATAATCCATGGCATGAACAATTAGAGCAGACTGCAGCATCTGAGACAAGTACAAATAAGAAACTGGACGTGTACAAAAGCCAATCTGAAGTACGAAGTCTTCAAATCATGAAAATTATTTTCTGAGGTATCTCCGGATGATTGCAATTAAAGGATTTACCAAAGCATTGAGTAGGTGAGCAAAGAGGTTAGGGAACTGGAGCATTGAAGCTGACGTCAGTGACTGTTCCTCACGGATTTAGGTGTTTTAGATATTTGGTCCACTTCAAATCTGTCCAGAGCAGATCCAAAAAAGAAAGTGCCTCTGTGCTTCCAGTTCAAAGTTATTGCAAAAAGAAACGTTTTACAGCGAAAAGGAAATTAACCTGAAAGAACAGAAATGCCCACAAACGGGACCCACCAAGCTTTAAGGATCCAGTTTGGCTTAATCAATTGTAGCAATAAGTACCTGACAGCAGAGGCTTTTGGTTTCAAAGTCAATGCATCTGGCATCAGTCTGAAAAAGAAGCAAATCTGGATGCTGGAACAGGATGAAGGGAACAACTCAGTGGTATTTTTCAAGAGCCACCTTGGCCGTTATCTGTTGGCTAATAAGGATGGCAATGTGTCATGTGAGGCAGAGAAACCTGACAATGACTGCAGATTCACAGTTATTGCACATGCCGATGGCAGATGGACCCTACAGTCAGAACCCCACAAGCGGTACTTTGGTGGGTCTGAAGACCATCTCTCATGCTTTGCACAGACCATCACCGAGTCCGAACTTTGGTCCATCCATCTAGCCAGCCACCCTCAAGCCAACCTTCTAAGTGTCAGTCGCAAAAGGTACGCCCATCTGTCAGCCCAAGAAAGTGAGCTGTCAGCTGACAGCAACATTCCTTGGGGTGTGGATGCTCTCATCACCTTGATCTACCAAGAGAAGAAGTACAGCATCCAGACTTGTGACAATAGGTTTCTCAGAAATGATGGAAAGCTGATTAAGAAGCGTGATCAGGGCACTGGCTACACTCTGGAATTTAAAGCTGGGAAGATTGCTTTCAAGGATCATGAAGGAAAATATTTGAGTGCAATAGGGCCAACTGGTACTCTAAGATCTGGAAGAAATTCCAAGCCTGGCAAAGATGACCTCTTTGATTTGGAGCAGAGTCATCCTCAAGTGGTTTTACAAGCTTCAAATGGCCGCCTGGTGTCCATCAGACAAGGTGAGGAGCTTGCGCAGAGTGGTAATGTCCCTAACCTCTAAAGCCAGGCTTGGGTTGATAATCCCATCTGCTCCAGCGATGTGTTATAACATCTCTGAACAGGCTGACTAGAAAATATTTAGACTGAAGCTAAAATCATTTAAATTTACATTGCACATTTAGAAGGGAATATTATTCTTCTTATGAATTCATTTGTGAAAGTTAATACTTAAGCAATCATTGTAGTTTAAAAGGAGAAAGTAATACCTTCTGGGAGATATTAAGATGTTTCCAATAACTCCTTAGGAAATGGAGTCATTCAATTCCAATTAAATATTTTAAAAAGTGGTGCAACCTATTTGCTAAGTTAAATGTTGTAGACCTATGCAGGCAAACAAAAACAAGCAATTTTAGAACGCGCTTTGTTTATAGAAACCAATCCTTTTATATTGCTTAAAATTTACTCCTTTACATGATGCTGTAGGTCTGTTAAATTAAATTTTCTAATTTTTCTTCTTGATTTAGTGGAGCTGACTTTTTTTTAGGAGCTTTAAAGAATGTATCTGAAATCTGGTAGATCAGTTGCTGGTCTTAGGAGTTTTCTTTTCTATGCTGTTCTGAACAGACTTTGTATTGTAACAGGTTTTGATAAAGCATATTCCAATCACAGTAAACATTTCAGAGAACCATGTATTGTCGCACTTAGGCTTGCAAGCATTGACTGGAATGTGAAGTTATACATTGTCTGGCAGCAAATTATTTCTTTTGTTTTTAAACAAATTTTGTAAACTTTGATCGATTTATTAAAAATATGTTAGACATAATGGTAAAAATTGCATGATGGGACAGTTAGGATGCCTGAATACGAGTGAATCTTGACTAGTGAATGCCAATCCTCCGAAGCAATTGGCAAAATGTACACTCCATTTCCTAATGTTCATATACAATAAATAGCATCAAGGCAAGTTTTTGGAGGAAGTCTGATCTGTTTGGAGATAGATCACAGCATCAACATGTCCAAAGGTATCGAGTGTAGCAATTGTTTAATGAGATTACCATTGTACGAAATTTAAACACGACTTATGGAGTGTAAATAGCGTTTCATTGAAAACCAGAGTTCAGCAGTTCAAACACCTCTTTCCCTACATGTAGTTTGTCC
This sequence comes from Ginglymostoma cirratum, assembly GCA_024137785.1. Lineage (NCBI taxonomy): Eukaryota > Metazoa > Chordata > Chondrichthyes > Orectolobiformes > Ginglymostomatidae > Ginglymostoma > Ginglymostoma cirratum. The sequence continues at coordinate 4,931,310 of JAHRHZ010000082.1, forward strand.
TTTTAAAGCAACCTTATGATGACAAAATTTGTGGCTGACAATACAAAGGAGCAGCTCTGTCTTTGATTCCACCGAATTACATGGTCTCAGTGGGAGGCTCTTTATTAATTTAGTTCTGGCTGCACCAGCACCATTAGTGACCCGCTGGGAACTTTCTCCATGAAGATAGATCCGAAAGTGCAGTAGAAGATTGACAGGACAAACGTTGCTGGAGACCTCTTCAAAGTATCACTATGGCAAAGATTTGAAAACAATCCTGATCTTCTCCTCAGACCACAACCCAGCAGGTCCTCCAGACGGACCGTGTTCTTCTTTTCAAATGTTGGGGACACCTGGTTTTATGCAGTGTATCCTGTCAGCCCCATGGTGGATTGTTCTGATAGGTGGCAAACTGATGATCCCTGAAATCGGTCACACATGACCTCTATTATGCTAATAGGCTTGTTCATTGGTCACAGAGGTCCCACTTGTTCCAAAATATGCTGTAACCACTGTGCAGGGCCTTCAGCCCTCCATATCTGGGTGCCAGCCTAATTTCCAATGCTCTCTTCACATTCCTGACCAATTTTTATCATCTTTAGGTAGCGGAAATCAATTCAGTTTACGTCATGTAATCAGGTATGGATTCAATTCAGGAATGAGCATTTGTAACGCACCTTGTTATCACACTAGCAGAAACTCTAAGCTGAATGTTTTTTTTTAGCAAGGAGAAAATTTGCATTGAGACCTTTGGAGGGTTTTTCTACCATGAGACCTAATGAGTTTTCTTGTCATATCTTACCTAACTTGCCTCAATAATTACTTACCCTGCCCCTATGGCATCCCTTGTATCTGCTTCCAGCCCCATTCTACCACCTGCCTTTCCCAGAACAACCTGCCACTGCATGGATATCCCAGAATTAACTTGTGTCACTTGAGCCTGTGCTGTCTTTAAAAGCCAGTTGTGCACGTGGACAAGTGCTGTCAGCCTACAGCTGCCTTTCAGAGTTCCTGACATTTGCCCTAGACACAGCAAACTTGCTCTGATTTGCTGTGTCTGTGCATGTGTCTATGCCAACCAACAAACATAAAACTGTATTAGGATAACGAAGTGTGGAGCTGGAAGAACACAGCAGGCCAGGCAGCATCAGAGGAACAGGAAAGTTGACGTTTCGGGTCAGGACCCTTCTTTTCATTTTCTGAAAAAGGTCCCCAACTCGAAACGTCAACTTTCCTGTTCCTCTGACGCTGCCCCGCCTGCTGCATTCCTCCAGCTCCCCATAGTGTTATCTCTGACTCCAGCATCTGGAGTTCTTACTATCTCAAAACTACACTAATCCCATTTACCTGCACTTGGTCAATAGTCTACCATGCCCTACCATTTTTACATTCTTGTCCTGACGCTTCTTAAAAGTTGTGAGAGTACCTGTCTTCACCACCCCTCAGGCAGCGGATTCTATATTTCAACACCCGTTAGTTCTGTTAGAATTTTATAGGTTTCTATGAGATTCCCCCCTCATTCTTCTAAACTCCATTGAATACAATCCGAACTGTCTCAATCTCTCCTCATATAGCAGTCCTGCCACCCCACAAGTCAATTTAGTAAACTGTTGCTGCATTCCCTCTCTAGCAAGAACACCCTTCCTCAAATAAGGAGACCAAACTGCACATAATATTCCAGACATGGTTTCACCAATAGCCTGTAGAAATTCAGCAAGATAATCTTGTTTCTGAATTCTGTCACAATGAAGGCCAATATACAACCTTCTTTACTGCCTGCTGCACCTGTGCATTCCATACAACGACACTGCTCTAATTGAGCATTCCCCTCTCTCAATTTACAGCCATTCAAATAATAATCTGCCTTCCTATTGCAGCCAAAGTCATATCTGCACATTTATCTCCATCATACCATATCTACTAAGCATCTGCTCAACACTCAGCCTGTTCAAATCACACTGCAACATTTCTGCATCTTCCTCACAGCTCACCCTTCCACCCAGCTTTGTGTCATCTGCAAACTTTGAGATATTACGTTTAATTGCCTTATCTAAGTCATTAATATATATTGAGAATAGATAGGGTCCTAGTTCCGATCCTGCAGTACCTCACTGGTCACTACCAATCAAAAAAAACCCATTTATTCTGATTTTTTGTTTCCTGCCTGCTAACCAATTTTTTTATCAACTCAATACACTTTTCCCAACCACATGCACTTTAATTTTATGTTTTAATCTTTAATGTGGGATTTTGTCAAAACTCTTCTCAACATCCAAGCACCCCACATCTACTGGCTCCCCCTGAACAGCTCTACTAGTTACAGTCTCAAAGAATTCCATTAGATTTGTCAAGAATTGTTTCCTTTTTATAAACCCATGCTGACTGTATCTGATTCTGTCACTGTTTATTAAATCCTCTTCAATTAAAAGAAAACTTGATAATGTACACCTTCCCCACTAGTAATGTCAGACTCACTGGTCGAGAATTCTTCGTTTTCTCTCTACCTCTCTGTTTAACTAGTGGGATTATATTAGCTACCCTCCAATCTGTACAAACTCTTTCAGAATCTAAAGAATCTTTGGAAGTTGACCACCAATGCATCCACTATTCCTAGGGACACTTCCTTAAGTACTTTGGGATTTCCTCTTTCCCCAGGACCAGCAATGGAGAAAAGAGCACCAGAATATGCCAACCTGGTCCCATAAAAAATATGACTGTAAGAGTTAACTTAGCGTCATATTTGACACAACACCATGGGCTGTACTGTTCTATGTTCTATGTTTTAACTGACATTTTAAATCAATACCACATTCAGGGTGATTCAGTGCTGTCAGCTCATGAGTTGTAGATTTGTTGGCTGAGGTTGTCTAAATCATTTGATACTGTTCTACAGAATGCACACTCATAATAAATTTTCAGTTAAGCTGGAGTGAGATTGTAAAAACGTTTCCTAAAAATGATTAGTAATATCTTCTTCAGTTATTTGCCAATCGTTATTCAGGGAATTTTTATCAACTGAGAAATGAAACACTGTTGCAACTGCAAGGGACATTTTGGACATTTTCAAGGTTGCTAACATGAAGAAAAAAGCAGCTTTCACTTTAAATGGACAGAGAAATAAGAGAATTTTACATGAATAATGTGGAGGTGCCAGTGTCGGACTGGGGTGGACAAAATCAAAAATCACATGACACCAGGATGCAATTTCCATACTTTAATTGCTGAAGAGGTTTCATATTAAGTCACTGACCCATTGCAAAGGGGTCTCCCATGCACCATGAAATAGCACCGGTTAAATGTGGAAGTCAGAAGGATCATGTTGATATTTTCCCCTTTTCAAACCCTCACCTGCAGCCATGTACACCCATTCGCATCTTGTAGTTAAAATCCTCTCCAGAGTATCAAAGCAATTCTAATGCAATGGTAGATACAAGGGTTCTACCATCAATGGTTCTGCACCAGAAGGAAAGTTCTGTCAGGTTTTTCACACTGTTGCAATAGAAAGTGCTGTGTGGAATTTGGCGTTGAAACTGATTGTTAGAGACAGGAAGGAGAGGTTTACTATGGATCAAAACAATAAAACTTAATCTGCGAGTGCCTGCTGTTCCCATAGTACAAAGTTTTATGATCCTAACAGTGACAACCCTGTAATCTGGTTGGATATGTTTGCCAATTTGTTTTCACCTAGAAAGTGAAATGAACACACAAGTGTTCTGATTTTAATGATAAACACATCTAACTAACTAGTTGCACTTCGTGCTGGAAGTTGTCCTGAGAGTTTAATCATAATCAAGCCCAATGCTGCCTCAAGTTTGTACTGATTTATGTATATTTTACAACAGGGGTCACAGCAGAGGGAGGCTATATGTAACTTTCATATTGTCACTTTACTGGAATCACCGCATGCAGTAAACCTGCTTTCTGCATGCTTCCAGCAGTACATTGTAGAAGCAAGGGAGGACGTAATTGTCTCCATGTGGGTGGTACTTTCATAAGCATTGGTAGATTATCCCAGAGGGCAGATTTGTGGTGCTGACAGCAACAAAAATATTAATGACAAATTCTCCATTTAATAAATTGATATTTAAGACAGGGTTAACCTGTTGGTATTGCAATTCGAATTTATGGGTCTTAGCCTTAGTGAAAAAGGCTAGCAAAATAATACAGCTAGAAATTTGAAACTTTACAATAAAAGTAAATTGGAAGAGAGCTATCCATTGAACACAGGTTACCTGGTGTTTCTGTGATTTTTCAACACTAATATTACAACCTGTTTTTAAAATTGAAAAATAGAATAGAAATAGAAACCAGAATTTTCTGTTAGATATCTTTTCTTTTAATGTAACTTAATTTGCCCCTGTCCCTTTTGATGTGGAAATCTTACATATTTAAGATTTTCTGTGATTTCTCATCAATGCGAGAACACTAGCAATGAGTGCACTTGTCCTAGGTTGCCTTCTGGCTTTGAAAAATGTGTCAACTGCATAATGAAGTTATTACAAAAATCCATTGCCATAATCTCAACAATGCTTCCAAATGTAGAATTTGACTTACTTGAAGATCAGACATTCTGCCCTTTCTTTCAAGAGATATGGCTTCTGCAGCAGTTCGAAGTGCTTGCCAACGGTTAGGAAAGCTTATATCTTGACTGCAAGCAAAATCTACCCTTTCATTATTACATTCACCCATTCATTACCACATCTAATCTTTCTTGTTTGCAATTTTATTAGTGTTACTGGCCTAAGAAAGAAACCACACTAACATAGAATCCCATCAAAAATCTCAAATCCCAAACTACAAATATTACTTTGTACACAGATGGTTTTAAAGTGCAGTAGTTATATTGTGAATAGAAAGTTGCCAAAAGCAGCAATAAAAATGAAAGAATCATTAGTTTGTTTTTGATAACGTCACTTGGAGAAAAGAATACTTAGGTATCAGAAAAGCTGACTTTATGTAATGTCATGGCATCTCGTGGTTTAACAGCTCATCGAAAAAATGACATCTCAAGCAATACAACACTGCAGTACTGCATTAAGATGTCGACCTAAATTATGCTGTGAATGTCCTAGCATTAGTGTAATGGCCAAATAGTCTCTTCTCTATGCTGCATCATCCTATGAGTGAAGCTTGAGCCTACCATTTCCTAATGAGAGCTGCGAGTGTTACAATCTGTACAAATGGACTCTACTGGTATAATGTTAGTTGATGGTTCCACAATAAAGGAGATCGAAATAATCTCTGAACAAAAAACTATACATTTAAAGAGAAATGAGCTAATCAATTCAAAAGGTAGAGATTAGGAAAATCGGATCGGCTGCTGTTCCAGGAGTGCCTCCTTTGGTCCTCAAAAGGAAAGATTAGGGTCCCCACCCCACAAAGTGACCAACTGAGAAATCCAATGGGGCAGCTCCAATAGAAGACCCGCTTTTTACCAGGTCTGTTCAGGCAGTTTCTGGGTCATGCGATTTTCTCACCTACAACCCCTCCCACCCAACACCTCTACCCACTCTGAGTAAGTGGGAGATTGGCCAGCAGAATTGCAATGAGGCCCAAAATTTAAAGAAACCTGGACCTCATTTCTGCATCAGGATGAGCATTAACTCAAGTTTCGGTCTAGAGTTCTGTTTCAAAATTGTCACTCTATTTTCTCACTTGTAAAAATGTTTAAATACAGTTTGCTCTCTTCATCTAATTCTCTTTAATGTTCTCTTTGTCAAGCAGTACCTGCCGATCTGTGATAGTTATTGGAGCTTTAAGAGGAGGGAAATTTGCATGACCTGATTGTTTGTTGAATAATACATTGTTATATTTTAAAAAAACTTTCTGCTTTCTGCCCTTTGTATTGGGCTTAGCAGCTTTTTAAAAGGTGACAACATCTTTTGATTTAAAAGTCAAGAGTAATGAAGGGCTGTCTGGGTAGTGGAGTTAAGGCCACAATTAGATCAGCCATGACCTTACTGAAAGCCTGACAGGCTAAGTTTGTTGAATGGCCTACATCTACTCCCGTTCCTGATATCCCTCCCTGCTATGATTCATAGCAATGCCAGACACCAAAATGCACTGGCATTTCTTCCACCTAATGTTACAAAGGTGCAAATGACAAGAAATATAGAATGAGTGGGAAGACCATCTCTTGGAAAGCTGTCCACCTCCCCTGTGTGTACCTCCCACAGATCCTACTGTGCAGTCACTTTGAGCTTGAGCAAATGCAGCAAATGCTGAAACCATCCAGGAGCTCTCACATCATCACAGCATGAGTTACAACTGCCCTGTCATTATAATGCTTTTACACTGTACAAATTATGAAACTGTACACACGTAATGTAGTGTACACAGTGAGTCTAACTATTCATCCTGCTGTCATGCACGTTTGCACAAAAAATGGAAAGGATTTATTGAATGCTTTCTGTAATTCTCAGCAGGTCCCTTGCATATCCTTGATTCCTCATATCAACTTTCCCGAAGATGCCTGTTGACTTCATGTTTATTTGAGAAATGTATTATCATTTGGGGTCCAAAGTAAGAAGACTAGATGAGATGTCACAATCCTTCACTCCCAGCATAGAGTTGTATTGATAAGGGTCAATGGATAAAAGAATCAGTGCTGTGGCCCTATTTCCCATTTCTTGTGAATATCATTTTATTTTGTTCATATGTTTGCATCTTTTTGCCATTTTGTTTTAAAAGGTTCATCTCATGGTCTAAAACAGGGATAATTCCTGTTGGTTCTGGTATTTATGCCGTCACACTATTCCTTTGGCGAATACAGTGAGGTCATGGATAGATTTACAGGCTGATTAAGAGTCTGATAGTTCGTGATGTGAACATTCCTTCCAGTATCATAACCATCTTAAACCAACTGATGGGGCATGCTGTGTTGTCTTTCCAGTCTGGAGTGCTTAGGCACAAGTCATTCTGGATTTTGGAATTTTTTGGAATATTGAATAACATTAGAAAACAAGTGTAAGAACTTGCAAAGAGAAATATTTCCCTGAAACATGTGACAGCAATAAAATACCATAAAGCAGTAATACAATCTGTTTTATTTACCTAAATACTGTATTTCTCATGTTTCTGTTCCCAAGGAACTGTGTTAAAATGATACTGTGAGTTGCTTGGGTTTGTTTAAAACATTGGGAAAAGGGTTCTGAATAACAGAGTTCTGGACTGGTGAGGTTACAGTGTATTGAGAAATGTAAAAGTAAAATCCAAGGATACTGTTGTCAACCTGCAAAAGTTCAATACCTAACAAATACTTAAAATTACACTTTTTCATACATATTAGCATAAAAACAAGACTCAGTCATTGTATAGTATAATAGGCCTACAACCAGATTCAAAATAAGAAAATTCAAATGACATTTAAGGATAAGAAATCCATTGCATTTTATGCAACCATCAGCCCCATTAATGGCTGTAGGGTTCTAATATATTTTTCTGTTTCAGTATAACCATTATAAAATGGTTATTAGTCTGTACTTCTGGAGTTGCTCGAGCTTAATTTGGTCATAACTGTCTCTCAGGGACTTTTAATATTAGTTTATTTGTGAACTGAGTCATAAAATAGGAGACAACTGTTGGATTCCGTGGTTGAGGCAGAACGGGTTCATTTGTCCCAAAGGGCACTGCTGGAACAAATTAATGATTTCTATGAAGACGTGCGCTGCTGGTTCATGGAAGAAAAATAATAAAAGAAAGACTTGCATTTATATAGCATCTTTCGCCACTACCAGATGTTGCAATGTATCTTAAAGCCATTGAAGTACTGTTCCGAAGTGCAGTCCCTGTTGCAATATTCGGAATGCAGCGGTTGGATTGCAAGCTCCTACAAACACCAATATAATAATTACTTTTTTTTGTATTATGTTATCTGAGGGATAAATTTTGGTCAGGGCACTGGGAAAACTCCCTTGCTTCAAAGTAGTGTTGTGGAATATTTTATGTGTTGAATACCTGATGTCTCAGTTTAACTCTTCCTGCAAAAGATAGCACCTCCGACAGTGTAGCTTGCTTTCTGTACTGCACTATAAAGTCATTCTTGACTTTAATGTTCAAGATCTGAACTGGGACGTAAGCCCATAACTTAGTGCCTCACAGAGGGAACCATGACAACCACTGAGCCATAATGGATGATGATGAATGTGAAACCATTTTGTGATCACAGTCTTTTGAGAACATGGATTTTTGCAGTCCAGTGTCTCTGAGTGTTTTTTTAAGCAAATGGTACTCTATGTTGCAGATCTTCCACATTCTGTCTGATAGCTTTTAGGACTGTGCCGATTAAATGACAAAATCTGATGATTAAAAAAGAATTGCTCTTTAGAAATTTCTAGAGTGGTTTCATTTTGCTTCTTTAGAAATCACTGCTTGACTTTGTAGCACCCTCCTACTCTTGTCACGCACTGTAATTCATCACACTGCTCCTGGCTAATGGTCGAGCCTTGGTCTGATGCACAGAGAAACAGGTTTGAAGAAAGCAGTAATACTCATATGTGCTACCGTGTGATAGTTGGAGAGCTTCATCACCTGCATCTTCTCCACAGGATGGCAATATCTAATCTCCACAGATAATGAAAATACGTTTAAAATTTCATTTCCTTTACTTATTGAAGAAAGCAGATAATACAGTACAAATTACCGTCAGTGATGTTCATTGTACAAATGTTTAATGTGCTCATTCAAGCTTTCTCTCTCCAGTATTTTAACCTGTTAATGCCTGTTACAATACCAGAGTCAGAAATTTATTTTTCAGTAGACATATAGTGGAGCCTCATGCTAATCCCTAATATGTGTGTTAGAATGTGGATTCAATTTTCCTTTAAGCATTGCAAAATCATATCCATAGGGTATTGAAGCATGAAAAAAACAAAGTACTTTTCCTGTTAATTTAATTAAACCCCTCTCTATAAGAATCTTCCAACAGTTACACTGAGAAAGTATTGTAAACTTGGCTGGAAGAAGCTCTGAGCAAGAGGAATTCTTGAAAAATACACATCAGAATCCTTTGGGATCTCCTAATAGTGAATGGTTTATCAGTATAACTGTTTGGTGAAAGCGGTCCGTATTCCTAAATCTCTTTTATAACCAAAGAATCTCACAGTCAAAGGGAGTGGACACTTTAACTCACAGAAACAGGCCATTCAGCCCCTTATTTGGATGGCAATTCAAGTAGATCTTGGCTGATCTGTACCTCAACTCCATCTTGTTGTGTTTGCACCATATTGCCTTTGCCTTTTTCTCACAAAACTCTATCAATTGTCTTAACCATTACAATTAATCCAGCATCCATAAATTTTTTAATGAAGAGTGTTCCATATTTTCACGACCTGTTGTGTAATGTGTGACCTGATTTCCCACCTCACATTGCATAGTACTAATTTTAGGACCAAGCCCCTTCTTCCTGATTCCCCAGAAAAGAAAAACATTTCTCTGCATTTACCCTTTTATATCCATTTATAATTTTAAATACATTGATTGGATCACCTTCAATATTTTTTTACCTTAATGGTACAAACTAAGTTTGTGCGATCTAACCTCTTAATTTAACCTTTTAAACCCTGGTGTAACTGCTAATGATGCATTATGCCTCCTCTGAAGTTAATATATATTCCTAAAGATTCAATGTCAATAACTGAACAGCATAAACCAGATAGATTCTGGTCACAGTTCTGTACAATTAAAGCACCGCTTCCTTGTGATAGATACCGGCATTTCTTTTTGATTACTTTCTGCTTTCACTCAAGCGTGCACATTGTTACCTAAATTCCTTTGCCCTTAGTCCTCCACCATGGGAAAATATTTCAAATTTGCTTTCTCAGATCAAAGTGAATGACCTTACACAGAACTCTATCTGATATAGTTGTTTTTCTTCTCTGAAGTTTTATGCCATTTAAGGTATACCCTTTTGTAACCTCCAGCCTCCTCATTTAGTATCATTTTCAAAGTTGAATAAATAACTCTGTTTCTTCATCTAATTAAATCATTCATAGATGATCGAAATTTGAGGCCCTCATGCAGATCTTAGGAAATACGACTTGTCATTTTACACCAATCAGAGTAAGATGCTTTTATCCCTACTCTCTGTCCCCTACCTCTAAACCAATTACCCATCCATGTCACAGGGTTAACTCTGACCTCATGTTGCTAATAATCTCTTATGCAGAATTTTACCAAATACCCACTAGAAGCCCATGTTGTAGGTAGACAACAACCTGGAGGAGAAAATGGAGCTGACTTTGCTGGATTCCAGTGTGCAAAAACAATTTGCTTGGGCCCAAACTCAGGACAACTGAACTGAAGTTGAATCAAGCCGATTTTCAAATACTTCTGGCAGCCACTTAAGCCGTATATGCAAATAAAGGCTGTAATGTCAGCTTCAGTTATCCTCACAGACGTTGGACAGGGATGAGCAGAGCTGGTAACCAGCCTATTTGCAGCTTTCTTAGGTGACTGCCATGGACTTGGCAGCTGCCGCAGACAAAAATAAGCTTTTTAAAGAAAAATTTTATAAAGGAAAATGTCTGTAGAAGGAAAACAACTCTTGCTATTCTGTATTACACAGATGAACGTTGTTGCCAGCTAGCCAAGTTACAAATTGTTGATCCAAAGCTGCACACTCGCAGTTTGACAGTGCGGGTGAAACATTACATTTCTCTTTTCATTTAGTTTCGTTCTTATCATTAACCACAATTTACAAAAGTAGCTACAGTATTATGATTCTTGAAACAAAAACAGAAAGCTGTTGTTGAATGGCCAAGGTCATTCTGTTTAAGGGGCTTAGAACTGCATTGCAAATTGCTGAATTTGTAAGTTTGAACACAGGCAAATCTGCCAACCACACACACGATAAGTTCTGTCAACACTCAACCAGACTCGCCACAGGTATAAAGCCAGGATTTAGTTAAGGACAGGAGGAGAAGATGGGGAGCAGATCAAGCTAATCACTGCAGTATCTTACGTCCAGCCCTAATTGTTTAGTGATTGCTTACCTGAATCAGTGTACCTTGAAGAGCAGGTTATAATCTTCATTTTGTTTCAAATCAACAAAAAAGTTTGTTGTTGTTTTCCAGTAAGCTACATGTCACTCATGAGTTATGATTCCTTTCTCATCCATTAAGATACACTTAGCATCCTGCTGTTCCCAATCGCCCATACAATCAGCTATCTTCCCTCCCACAAAATCATTACTTGATGACATGCATCTTTGACTTCTTCACCTGTAGATCATCAAATATTTCTCCTGCAACCATTATTTCATTTGGTGCGTGTTGCATTCACTGCAGTTTTGGCTGTGTAATGTTTATGTTCTATTTTCGTCGCAAGTGTGCACTGGATTTTCCTGAAGCGTGGCAGATGGAGAAATTAGCTTTCAGATTAGCTAACCTGTGACCATTTAGGAGATTTCCAGTCTAAAAGGCTTTCCAGCAATATGCTGATTTATAGGACAACTGTTTCCATTGCGCCTTCTCTTCGAAAGTAGATAATCTACTCCCATGACAAAGATGATTATAATTTTGCATCGCGCGTCAGATTCTGTCTGAAGATAATGGGCTTACAAGCATTGACATGCAATGCAGAATAAATGGTACAATTTCCTGTTCATAGCAATAATGCAAGGATTAACAACTGTTTACCACATTAACTATTTACATCATCTCTGCTTAACCCTTAAAAGATTGACAAAAGAGAAAAGACTGCTGTATCCATCAAAACCAATTTTTATCATTACAATACATTCAAGTACCAGTGAGGATAAAATAAACTCAGTTTATTACTCTAACATAAGCTCAAAAGGCACACCTGAACATTTAAATATAAAGCACTGAGCAATTAATTTAAGGCAGATATTTACAAATATACACATTGTTGGAATAATTTACTAAGCAAATTAATAGGGAGAAAAAAAACGCAGGATTGACTTACAATTCTGTCAGATCTCCAAATTAGTAAAGAAAGACTTGCATTTTACAAACACCAGATGACGCAAGGTGATTCACAGTCAATTGGATTTATTTTAAAATGTAGTTACTTGTAGTATTGTAAGGTGACAGCGCTAATAGCAATGGGATAATGATGAGTTAATATTTTTTGTGATGTTGATTGGACAGGACACCAAAGGTAACTCCCCTGCTTTTCTTCAAAACAGTGCCACAGGATGTTTTGCATAAACCTGAGAGGGCAGATATTTAACATCTCATCCAAATGACAATGCAGCATTCCTTAGAATTGCACTGGATTGTCAGCCTGGGAAGTTGTACTCAGATCTTGGAGTTGGTCTTGAACCCAAAACCTTCTGACTCAGTCAAAAGAGTAAGCCACAGTCAACACAAAGAGTGATCACGTTGGATAACAAGGCGTGGGGCTGAATGAACACAGCAGGCCAAACAGCATCATAGGAGATGAGCTGGGCTGGTTTTGGGATGCGGTTGGGGGAGGGGAGATTTTGAAGCTTGTGAAATCCACATTGATACCATTGGGCTGCAGGGTTCCTAGGCTGAATATGATTTGCTGTTCCTGCAGCCTTCAGGTGGCATCACTGTGGCATTGCAGGAGGCCCAGGATGGACATGTCGTCTGAGGAATGGGAGGGGGAGTTGAAATGGTTTGCGACTGGGAGGTGCAGTTGTTTGTTGCGAACTGAGCACAGGTGTTCTGCAAAGCGGTCCCCAAGCCTCCGTTTGGTTTCCCCGATGTAGAGGAAGCCACAACGGGTACAGCGGATGCAGTATACCACATTGGCAGATGTGCAGGTGAACATCTGCCTGATGTGGAAAGTCTTCTTGGGGCCTGGGATTGGGGTGAAGGAGGAGGTGTGGGGGCAGGTGTAGCACTTCCTGCGGTTGCAGGGAAAAGTGCCGGATGTGGTGGGGCTGGAGGGCAGTGTGGAGCGGACAAGGGAGTCGCGGAGGGAGTGGTCCCTCCGGAAGGCAGATAAGGGTGGGGAGGGAAAAATGTCTTTGGTGGTGGGGTCTGATTGCAGATGGCGGAAGTGTCGGAGGATGATGCGTTGGATCCGGAGGTTGGTGGGGTGGTACATGAGGACGAGGTGGATTCTTTTTTGGTTATTATTGCGGGGACGGGGCATGAGGGATGTGTTACGGGAAATGCGGGAGACACAGTCAAGGGCGTTCTCGACCACTGTGGGGGGGAAGTTGCGGTCCTTGAACCAGCCCAATGGTATCAATGTCGATTTCACAAGCTTCAAAATCTTCCTTCCCCCAACTGCATCCCAAAACCAGCCCAGCTCATCTCCACCTCCCTAACCTGTTTTTCCTCTCACCTATCCCTGCCTCCCACCTCAAGCCCCACCTCCATCTCCTATCTACTAACATCATCCCGCCCCCTTGACCTGTCCGTCCTCCCTGGACTGACCTATCTCCTCCCTACCCCCCCACCTACACTCACCTTTACTGGCTCCATCCCCGCCTCTTCGACTTGTCTGCCTCCTCTCCACCTATCCTCTCCTCTATCCATCCTCTATCCGCCTCCCCCTCTCTCCCTATTTATTTCAGAACCCTCTTCCCCTCCCCCATTTCTGATGAGGGGTCTAGGCCCGAAACGTCAAGTTTTCCTGCTCCTATGTTGCTGCTTGGCCTGCTGTGTTCATCCAGCCCCATGCCTTGTTATCTCGGATTCTCCAGCATCTGCAGTACCTTTTATCTCTGATACAAAGAGTGATCATGTTGGATTTTTCACAGTTCATTGTCCCTGTAGGGAAAGGTCAGGATGAGACCTATCCATATTCAGATCAAAACTCTTATGTCAGGCCTTATTAAAGAGATAGAGTGGCTTCCTAGCAGCATCTCTGCTCAGCAGTAGGAGACTGTCACTGAATTGAAATAAAATGCAATGATCCTGCATCAGGACAATCATAGCTGCAGCACCTTGTCACGGTGGGTGGGGACAGTATAGCTAACATTGAAGGGTGCACAAGTCCTCTGACTTGCTTATTAAAATAAATCTCAGGCAACTGTGGAACAACACAGTTTTGTACATATCTTCCAATCAAATATTGGGGACAAGTCTACACATCTGCACTGCAAGCCGTATGGACTGAAATTGATGCATGAAACCCAAACAAACAATCAAGTGATCATGTAGAAATCTTGGATTTGTGCAGCTACCTGGATTTGCGCAATGCAACACATTCGTAATATTGCCACTGCAAAATTTCCTTATCATGATCTTGACAAGCAGCTGATAAGTATTTTCAGTTAGTCAAGGCCCAGCTCTCTTCAGTCAGTGGTTTTACCACCTGTGCTTTATGAATTATGTGACAAAATGATTGGAACAGCAACAATCAATCTTCCCCTTAGACCCACTGTTCATCAGACCGGTTCCCTTCATTGTTTTCCACAGTTCTGTTTCGAACAACTCATATCTGAGGAAACAGCAAGGAAATTATTAACAACTATTATTAGCACTGGCTTGCCATTCCCACAACATTGTGCTTTAAAATGCACTTTAATAAAACTATAATGACATAATGCAATATTCTTCATTTTTCAAATGATTTTGAATAGTAAGTTACTGAAACTCTGTCTGAATTTGTTCTCCACTGAGGTGCAAATAATATCAGAATGCAGTGATCCTTTTTTGATCTACACACTGAATTTAGTTTCCCTTTACTCAATCACCTTCTTAAATACACAACAAATAATGTTTTCCATCTTGCAGTTATGTTGGCATGGGATGGTCCAGCAAAGGCTGTGAACAGGACTGCAGATACTTTCACTGATAATTAGTGTCCTTCAGGGCTATGGGCCAAATGCTGGGAAATGGGATAAGGTTGAAGGTTGGAGATAACAAAGTGTAGAGCTGGATGAACACAGCAGGCCAAGCAGCATTAGAGGAGCAGGAAAGCTGACATTTCAGGTCTGGACCCTTCTTCAGAAATGGTTCTGAAGGATGGTCCAGACCTGAAATGTCAGCTTTCCTGCTCTTCTGATGCTGCTTGGCCTGCTGTGTTCAACCAGCTCTACACCTTGTTATCTCAGATTCTCCAGCATCGGCAGTTCCTACTATCTTTAAGTTGAAGGTTGGTGTTTCTCATCTATCGGTGCAGACCTGATGGGCCAAAGGGCCTCTTCTGCACTGTATGATTGGCTAAAATTTAAGGCAGAATGCAAAAGGAGAGTTTTCCTGCTGAATTAGGCGGAACTACATGCTACTAAGACCTTTGACCGAAATAGTGGCTGTGGTTGTAGTTGGAATTCTACATCATCGATTGCTTTCTGCCTAGAGGTTTATTGATTCAAAAATTGCTTTTGATTTCTATCCCAAACTTTCCCTTTCTTTCCTGAAGTTCTGAATGTGTTGGCTTATTGTTACATTGAAGTTCCAAAGATGGTGTTTAGTTCCGCACCCAGGTTCCATTTACCCATGCAAAGTATTTGCTTGTGAAAATGGCTGAGATCATCTATGAACACCCTCACCTTTAAATCCAGAAGACATTGCCAGATAGACTAGGAATCATGCGCCTTTCATGTCTTCGTGAAGTTACAAAGCAGTTCACAACCAATGAAGGACTCCAGTTTCCTACAAAAATGTGCGGCTTAGGTGGATTGGCTATGATAAATTGCCCAGAGTGTCCAGGGACATGTAGGTTAGATGAGTGGGAAACGCAGGGTTATAGGGTAGGGGTGTGGGTTGTGAAGACTTGATGGGGCTGAATGGCCTGCTTCCATTCTGAAGGGATTCTATGATTCTGTGATTTTATGATTCTATGCCTTGTGAAGTATAGCCACTGTTAGAATGAATGGGAATGTGCCAGTCATTGTGGACAGAGTTTATGTGACCCTTACTGCCCTTAATCAGCATGTTCTATGATGAGGGATATGTGTGCTTTTTTTCCCCTCAGTGTGCATTCCAATTAAATAATTCCAGCAGCAAACTTTTGTCAGTTTTAAAACAAAGTTATTTATTATCACAAATCAGCAATGACTCACACTTATCTTCCACACACTGTCATACACACAAAAATCACATACAAGTGGCAAGAAAAATATAGCTTCAACCTAATACAATCTCATTCTCTGTCATGGCAGGCCTGCAGTTTCTTAGTTGAAGGTGATGCTTTAACATTGAAGGGGAGATCTATTGAAGCAAAGGATTCTCAGTAAGATATTAGGTTTCTTGTAGCTGAATTTGCTGGAGCTGGGTTTACATGTAAACTCAAAGTTGGGACAGGTTAGGGGGAATGCTCCTCTCTGTTAGGATCTCCCAGTTCTAAATGATAATTTTAGAAGCCTCGCCTCGAAATATGACACTTCCCCTTGTCAGAGGGCAGGATTACAGTCAGGTCAGATTAAGTGCATGGAGACAGCGGGTCACTTAAATCACCAATATCCCTATTGAACTGATACTTTGACAGTGTAGTGTGTGCAACCTGGAGTGTGCCCATGAAACCTGCCAAAAGCATCTCTGCAGTTTGTGGATTTGTTTGGATAGTATGATACACCTCTGGAGAGTTAAGACACCCTTTTGGATATGATCTTGAGACATCTTTGGTGGGTTGGAGGGATGTATCAGGTACCCTCAAATAAACTCAAATATGCATAGAAAGTACATAAGCCCTTGGAACTATCCAGCGGTCAAAAAATTGTTGAAGCTGTCAGAAATATCAAATCATCAAAAAAATGGTCAAAACTGTAAAGTGATTTAGTTCTGTTAGGCTTTAGCTTTAAAAATGTTTAGAGATTTTCTTCCATCAGGCAGAAGATACAAAGGCCTGAACACGCAAAAGCAGGTTCAGGAACAGCTTCTACCTGGCCGTTTTTAGACAGATGAATGGACTCTCTAGCCTCAAATAATGCTGATCTTGCTAAGGTTGATCTTGCCTAGTGCATGCCCTGAGCAGTGTAACCTGTATGTCTCTGTCTAAGTCTTTTTGATCTGTAGATCCTTTACTTACTATGATCTGCCTGTATTGCTCAAAAACAAAGCTTCTCATTGTATTTCAGTACATGTGATAATCAATCAATCAAAGCTTTTTCCACCTGTCCGTTGACATGAGCCATAGGATGGAATTAGTTCAAGGATTTTCAAAGGACTTCATTTGTTTTTAGTCAACGTGGGTGTTCTTTTTTAAATAGTTAATATCACCAATGAACGCATTATTTTCTGTTAGCAGGTTCCTGAGGTTTTCCCAGGGTGGATACAAGGGTAGCATACTGGATAAGCTGCATGGAGGGAAGAAGGGCAAAGGTTGGCAGATGGGCAATATGAGTTGGCATGTTGGCACTGAGTTGGTATGGGGCTATAAATAGAGATGGGGATAGGTTGGGGGCATAGATTGGACTGGGGGTATGAAGAACATGCAAGATATGTACTGGAGCATAAGCTTGCATGTAGGGTAGGAGGGAATTGTGGGCACGGGGCCTTGGGGCATGAGATGGCATGAATGGCATGAGTAAGGCAAGGGAATGAGAATGGGATAAGGGACAGTATGGATGTGGGCTGGAGGACTGTTTTTGGTTTTATTCCTGTGGTATTAATCTTTCCACACTGTGCTGATGAATGAATGCTGACCTTGCATTTTGCTCACATCGGTAGTGGGCAGCTTACAATGTTCAGGTTTGCCCTGGCCCAACTCACAGGTAAGCTTATCACTCCAAACCAAAAAGCTGACCAGTCTTGCCCAAATTGGGATCACAGGTCTTGGAATTCTCCTGTCTTTGTGAACTTGACCCAGATACAGAAATTTGGTCCTTATCTTTAAGTAGCCGTTTGCTGCTTTTAAAAGCAGACAGAAAACATGGCTGTCTCATCATATGACCTTTGATAAATTTAAAATCTTTTCCAAATAAGGGAGTGGCTGCATTGAGTACATATCCTAGCTGTAAGTTTAATAATTTGAGAATTTGAAACAGCCAGACTTTCTGTCTTTGAATGATCCGATCAATTTGATAATACTCTTTCGGTTTGGTTTCAGGGAATGGCATTGTTTCAACAGCAGTCTGGAATGTTCCCCATGTTCTCCCTTGAGACAGGGGAGTGGTTTACAATGCACAGAGGAAGTGAGGTGACCCTCAGGAAGATACTGGGGCATGACACAGTCAATCTGTACATCGGAAGGTCCCACAATAAGAATGAGATAATGAGCAAAGAATCTATTTTGTGATGTCGACCAGGAAAATGCTTCTGCTCTTTTTCAAATAGGATGTTTAACAGCTGCCTGATAGGACATTAACTTGACCATGATTCACAAAGATAGCACAACTAATGCCCCAGGCATTCCTTCAGTACCAATGTGTTCTTCCAGATTATGTTCAATTGAATAGGTCGTGTCCCTACAACCTTCACAGATAAGGTGTCTTCATGGAGCCAGCAGTTGGATACAGGAGCTGACCTCTTATACTTTTCAGTCACCATTCAGTCCTGGTCAAGTTAAGGCATCTAAATCGCAGAAGCGGAATATGATGGGCAGCTGATGTTGAAACTCTCCACTCCGAGCTAATGTTCAAGATTAATTTCTTCTCCTGTGTGTTTCTTTCTCAAGTAATCATTTATTTGAAGAAAGTTTCACACTCCATGAAGTTTGAGCAGTCTTTCTACTTCCCTGATTGGTCAATTAGGCTGTAACAGAGAGTGTGGACCTTCAGCCTGGGAGGTTGGTTAGTTCAGTTTGCTGGATGGCTGGTTTGTAATGTAGAGTTTTACTTTAGGATGTGGGCATCTCTGGCTGGCCAGCATTTATTGCCCATCCCTAGTTGCCATAGAGAAGGTGGTGAGCTGCCTTCTTGAACTGCTGCAGTCCACACGCTGTAGGTTGACCTGCAACGCCCTTAGGGAGGGAATTCCAGGATTTTGAACCAGCAGCAGTCAAGGAACCATGATAGATTTCCAAGTCAGGATGGTGAGTGGTTTGGAGGGGAACGTGCAAGTGGTGGTGTTTCCTCGGATATGCTGTCCTTGTCGTTCTAGATGGATCGGAAGGTGCTGTCTAATGATCTTTGGTGAACTTCTGTTGTGCATCTTGGAGATAGTATGTACTTCTGCTACTGAGCATCAGTGTGGAGGGAGTGGATGCTTGTAGATGTGATGCCAATAAAACAGGCTGCTTTGGCCTGGATGACGTCAAGCTTCTTGAGTGTTGTTGGAGCTGCATCCAACCAGGCAACTGGGGAGTATTCCATCTCACACCTGACTTGTGCTTTGTAGATGATGGAGGAGTGAGGAGGTGAGTTACTCACCACAGCATTCCTAGGCTCTGACCCACTCTAGTAGCCATTGTATTTATATGGTAAGTCCACTTGTGTTTCTGGTGAATGGTACGTCCCCAGGATGGTGAGAGTAGGGGATTCAGGGATGGTAATTGAATGTCAAGGAGATTGTCTCTTGTTGGAGATGATCATTGAACCAAACTGCTTAAGTGATTATGCATGTATATAAAACTATTTTATGAATAATGTATATTTTTGAAATAAAAAAGAAAGCAGGAGAGAGAGAGCGGTGATAGCAACTTCATAAAGAGTGGGAGAGAGTGTGGGAGCAGCAGCTTCTGAAGCAGCATTAGAGAGACCGCGAATTGCATCTTGCTAAAGAGAACAGCGGACCCGCGTCAACCTGTTTCTACCTGTCAGAGATGAATTTGTACGACAATCCGAGGAGCGTACAGAATACCAGTGGAAGAAACAAAAAGAGAAAAATTTGTACTTCCTGAGATAGATTCAATATTTTCACTGATGCTGTTGTTCTGAAAAATGCAAATAAAAATGTTTTGCAAATCAATTGTTGAATCTTTTGTATCGATTTTTACAGCGTAGAAACAAGTCATTTGGGCCAAACGGCCTGTGCCACTGTTCATGCTCCAAATGCACCTGTCTGTTTATCTGGCTTTTCCAAGATCTGCATCAATTCTTTTCTCCCTCAAGTGTATTCTTAAATGCATCTGTTCTAATTGCATTTTGTTAGTTACGTTCCCACAACACCAATAGGTTGTGACCAAGTAAATGCCCAGGAGAAAATGAAACAATTTATCATCAGCAAGCTATCGTAAATTTCTGACCAGATCATTATTTTAATCGGATTTTTTTCTTTGGTCAGGTATCAATATCTCAGCCAATCAGGACGAAGAAACAGATCAGGAAACTTTTCAAATGGAAATAAACAAAGAAACTAAAAAATGCATCTTACGTGCACATACAGGGCACTTCTGGACATTGGTAAATCATGGAGGGATCCAGTGCACTGCTTCTGAAATGTAAGTTACCTGAATCATTCAAAATATGTTTCTTGTTATCGGGAAAATTATTATGAACCTAGACTAGCACTATTGTATTGTTCAATTAGTTCACAGAACCCATTGACAATGTCCATCCCTACATTCGCACCAGCCATTTACACAACAGCCCAAATAATAGCTCTCAAAGCCATGCCAGTAGCATTGAGACACCGGTGCGGATATTTTCTGGAACTGAGAAACCAGCATTTCACTGAATGCTGTTGAGTTTTAACACTCTGTTGCTGCCACTGGAATTTTAACCACAAAGTATGCATCTTATAGATAAGGTGAATGGTTGGGGTCTTTTCCCTTGGGTGGGGGATTTCAAGACTAGGGGGCATACTTTTAAGCTGAGAAGACAAAGATTTAAAAAGCACAAGGGACAACTTCTTTTACACAGAGAGAGGTTTGTGTGTGGAATGAACTTCCAGAGGAAATGGTTGATGCGGGTACAGCTAGAATGTTTAAAGGCATTTAGATAAGTACATAAATAGGAAAGGTTTGGAAGGATAAGGACCAAGTGCAGGCAGGTTGGACTAGTTTAGTTTGGGATTATTGTTGTCATGGACAGGTTGAACTGAAGGGTCTGTTTCCGTGTTGTGTTCCTAATGGGGCAATCTGCTCTGTGGGAGAGGTTAATCCCCAGCCTCTGGGGGGGTAATCAGACAGAAAGGAGCTTGAGGAACAGGAAGAGAGGCCCACAAGCTGCAACTCCATACCTTGCGTCAGCCATTGGGTTTCACGAAGGCTGCAAAACATGTAAAGGCTGCAAAGCAGGTTAAATTTGAGGCTGTCACCTTCACTAAAGTATTTAAAATACCAACTCCCTTCCTGGCAATGGGGTGCCCCAAATTGCAAGAGTTCAGCGAAAGCTTGAGAGGCTAAATGGTTTAGTCCTGCTCCCAATTTCTGTGTGTGCTATCTGTCAAATGGTACTTCACTTCAGAAGATGTTTGAACTCAGAAATAAAGACAACATGGGGCAGTGCTGTAGTTACTTGATGATCAACCTCCATAAGTGGAGCAGATGAAAAGGAGCAAACAGTTATTTCAAGCCAGGGGAGGGAGGTCCAAGCAGAGTCATACAACTAAAGGAACTTCATTTTGATCTGGGGTATTCAGAATGTGGATTTAGTAGCAGGTTTGCAGGAGTACAGATTACCAGTGGAGGTGAGCAAAGAATGAACACATAATATGCAGTAGTCTGCACAGTAGAGAATATGGGCAATAGAATTCTGGTGTAACTTTAGGTTTGCAAAGGACACAGGAAGTGAGGCTGGGAAGGAGCTAGTTGGAAAAATCAATCTTGATTGGTGGAGGCATAAATTAATGTTAATAATGTCATAGAAGTGGAAGAAGGAGAGCCAGTCAGTAAAACAAAATATTACCTTTGTACAACACCTTTCACAAATTCAGGATGGTAATGGAGATAAACATTGTAAATCAGTAGAAATAAAAATCAAAGAGATATAGAACAGGTACAGTCCATATTGTAGGGATTCTATGGAAAAAGGTAGGTAATGTCCATTCTACTCCACAATCTAAATTCTGAATTAACCCCAAAGTGTGAATTATGTCCCAAAGTGTCTGGTACATTTATGTCATTGCAATCACGATGAATTTTGTCATTTTGCTTCCAAAGCTTATCAACAAAATAACGCTCACTTCTCATCAAAATCATTCCCACATTGCCATTCCCTCTACCTCACCAGGCTTGCATCACACAATTTTGATTGTGTTACAGTTATTACATGTGTAATGTTACGTATGATTGTAATCTGGGCTGATCACAATGTGGAATTTGTAATATGTACCTTACTTAACTTTAATGAATACTATCAATCTGCACAGAAATGGTGTACATTTCAGTTTCGGCTTCTGGGTATGAGTTCCTGGTTGGGAACAAGTGTGAGATGATTGCTGAGAAGGTGACCAGGTCTTCTGAACAGATTATTTTCCTCTTTCTAATCCAGAGATGCCAACTGTATGTTTGAAATTGAATGGCGAGGACGAAGAATAGCAATCAAGGCTAACAATGGCAAATATATTTGTACAAAGAAAAACGGGCATCTTGCATCAGTGAGTGATTCAGTTGGTGAGTTATCAAGATTGAAAGAAACTTTAAAAAGCTGAGCTGCAGATGGATGGATTTGATTGTGCTATTTTCAGTAACTACAATAAATCAATGCCGATCAATTCTTAGTCATGTCGATAGGGGTTAAATTATTCACATTAACGTGTTTTTGTGTAACAAAGGTTATTGTAGTGACTGTAATGAGCTCAGCCAGGCAGACCTCATAGAACATGAGATCCCTGATTGAAGCAGGTTAACAGGCCCCATCAGGGAGCCCTGGCTGACAGATATAAATAGGAGTGTCAGACATCTTGGCACTCTGAGAGCTGGCTCTGAGGACACTGGACCAGTGTCAAGCACTATGCTCATGTTAATAAAAAGTGACTTGGTGATAGGATACTGGCCCCTCTGGAGTTATTTCAGTGATACTGAGAGAAACAAATACATTCCTCAAGATATTCAGTCGCACCAGTCATCTTTGAGTTGGGATAAGCATTTCTGGCATCATGCTGTTATTTGGGAAGCTTGACTGATTTGATCCTGCTGTCGAAGACTAGGCCCAGTATGTGGAAAGAATGTGTTTTTTTTCCCCAGGCAAATGACATTGGGATAGATGAAAAACAATAAGTAATTCTCTTAACAGCTCGTGGACCTGCAACTTTTTCAATTATTAGGAGCCTAACATTTCCTGAGGTACCTGATACTAAAACCTTCCATCAGTTGACAGATTTAGTTAAGGCATATTACGACCCAAGCCTGCTTCAATTCTGAGATGCTAATGATTTTACTTGGCAGTTTCAGAACCATGGGAATCCGTGTTGGGATGCCTGACAAGGTTTAGATGACTGGCAGAGGCATATGACTTTGGTTAACACTTAATGAAATGCAGAGAGACCATTTGGTATGTGGGATTAATGACGTAACCATGCAAAAGCACCTACTAGAGGAGACGAATCTATGCTCAAACATGCACAACATCTGGCTTTGTCATTGGAAAATGCGGCAAGTGGAGCATATGAGTTGTAGGGTATTCAGATGGAAGTGAACACCCTCGCCTGTTCGACTGAGCTTGGGGGACAGCACTTGAGTGAAGGCAATTGCATAGCCTCACTCAGGACATTTCCTGAACTGAAGGACTCTCAGTCAGCCACAGCAAAACCCCAAAACAAAGCCAAGCCTTGGCCAAACGGTTAACATTTACTTCAGGATCCGGGCCAGCAAAGCCATTGCAGTTGCTGCCGGTATGCAAACCCAAGACAGCAAAAGAGTCCCACTAGGTCAGAATTGAGTCAGAGAACTCATCGGCCAGAATCTAACAGTTAAATCGCTAGTAACATCCAAATCAGAACTAATCAAAACAAACGTCTGGTTAATTGGTCACCTGGTTCTAAGAGACGTTGATACCAGTGTGGCTGTATCATTGAGTGCAGAGCCAGTCTTTAAAAAAATTCACATTGGATTCCACCCCTTAAGATTGTGTAAGACCTCAGCTAGACTGAGTACCTATACCAGGGAACCTTTACATATTAAGGGTAGAACTTCAGTTCCAGTCTCGTATGAGAAGCAGCTGGTTTGGTTACCATTAGTCAGGTATCTTGCTCACTTATTCCACCTGAGCTGACTCTTCACATGAAGCCAAGAGGCGGGCTACGGTCCAGTACGTACCGCCCATATCTGAAGCTGAGATGGAGAAACGAAATCTAGTGTGAAAATGCCACAGGAGAGGCTACAAGAGAAAGAACAGGCCTACGTCCCCAGACTTAGAGGGGGTGGGCATGTAGTGATTGTAACAAGGTAAAATTGGAGTTCCCTGATTGGGGCTGCTAACCCGATCCAATCAGAGAGCTCTGACTGACAGATATAAACAGGAGTGTCAGATGTTCTGTTCACTCTGAGAGCTGGCTCTGAGAGAGCTGGATCAGTGTCAAGTACGATGCGCGTGTAAATAAAGGGTGACTTGATGACAGGATACTAGCCTCTGTGGAATTATTTCAGTTATGACTTGAACAGGTTTCCTGATTCAAATGATAGGCCAGGTATTCATGAATATGCAAACAAATTGGGCATTAACATTGCACAATGCAATTTCAGGGAAAAAGAGCGCAAGATTTAATGAGATGCTACAATAAAGATTCCAAATCCAATTTAAACTTGCTAGCTTATCCCTTATTATTAGAGCAAAAATATCATTCACAATCTTAGATTCTAGAAGAAATCATTTTTTGGTTGATGCACAAGGTACGTTGACCACATCCAACCACAGTATTCTTATAATAGTCACAATTACGATTTCATTTCAAAAGTGCATAAATGACTTCTCTTAATTAAGTTTCAAAATCATCACCTTTAACATCTGTCCTTCAAAGCATAAAGGTTAGAATCTCAATAACTTGAATGATTTTATGCCTTAGCTGTAGAATTGTTTATCAAGAAACAATGGAAAGCGACTATAGGTTTTATACGTTAGTATACAAATAACTTACATTAAATATACGCAATGTAAATTTCGTTGGCGGTTTCATTGCAGAGAACTATAGACATACGTACAGGAGAATTTTGATTGTTAAAAGTCCTTTCTAAATGTCATGCCTGAATATTTTTTGCTTGAAATTGCCCGATGGGATATCAGTGAGAAAAGTGGGTGCTTCCATGTGAATTTCTTGCCTGCTAATTCGATAAAGACATGAGACTACTTCAGGTTAACACCTTTGCTGAAATACAAAACAGAGGAATTTCAAATGATTGCTAATGCATTTGTCAATAGCAAACAGCACAATTTGGTTTCCTTTGCATTCTTGTTATAATGCTGAAATTGATCCAGGATGTAAAGACAAAGGGCAAGAAAATTCCCCCAGAATGATTGATTGTATTTCATCACAACCGAAACTGTGAACTGAGTCAAAATTAAAGTGATATTTCTGTCTTGATGTGGCTTTAGGAGAAGATGAAGAGTTTACATTGAAGCTTATTAATAGGCCTATCCTAGTACTACGAGGAGACCATGGATTCGTCTGTCACCACAAAAGCTCCAGCACACTTGATGCCAATCGTTCAGTATATGATGTCTTTCATCTTATGTTTGAGAATGGAGCTTATCATATTAAAGGTGAGAGACTGGATTCTGCATAGATCATTACATTTACAGATTTTCCAGTTATAAAGCATTGAAATAACTCGTTTTTTTGGAGCCCATGACCCTTTGTTTTAGCCTCAAGAACTGGAACTGTAATATATTTTAATGTGCTAACATGCCTAAGATCAATTTCATCAACCATCAGATAAATTGTTGTGGGCAAATTCTCACCTAAATAAAGATATAATGTTACAGGACAGAATCTTATGGTTCCGTCAGGTGTCTTGCTCAGTTATTCCAATGGTGGTAAGACACCTGAGCTGACTCTTCACATGAAGGCCCACATATCTTCTTGCAATCAGGCAGCTTGAAAGCTAATAATGGGCCTTTCTGTGAATTCAAGTCCTC
The DNA here is from genome assembly GCA_024137785.1 of Ginglymostoma cirratum. Taxonomy (NCBI): domain Eukaryota; kingdom Metazoa; phylum Chordata; class Chondrichthyes; order Orectolobiformes; family Ginglymostomatidae; genus Ginglymostoma; species Ginglymostoma cirratum. The sequence continues at coordinate 4,957,069 of JAHRHZ010000082.1, forward strand.
AGGATGGAATGTCCAGCCAGCGAGAGTTACCAGCCAATCAGAGTCTTTCAGCTCTCAGACTTGGCAGCATCATGGGAGATGAAGCCTATGGTTGCTGCAGGAAGGACAACAAAGGTGGCAAGGACCAAGGTGACAGGAAGGTGCTTTATGGGGCTGGGTTCCTGGGGTTGGGGATAACAGGGAAATGGGGGTAGTTAGGAAGTTATAAGCAAGGGTAGGTGGAGGTAGGTAGTTGGCTGTCAGTAGCACTGCCTGCAAAATGTCCATTCCCTCCATCATCCCCAATTTAGTGCGGGTCAAAGGACCTTTGACTGCAACTAACAGGCTACCCACAATGCTTCACGAGTCATGTGGGCTGCCTCTTATTTCCTGCCTGGAGCTGAAATCATTCCAGCCCAGGTTGGAATAGGCCCTTACATGATCCTTAAATAGTCTTTGATTGCTATTTAAAGCCCTCAGTTGGTGATGTGATAGGAAGGTCACACATAAGCCTTCCTGTCCAGAACTTAATTCAAGTGGAGCAGGAAGATAGGAGAGTCCACACCTAATTAAGTTGCCTTCATGCTGCAGGCCAGTCGTCTCTGAGACCCCAAGGTTCTGCCCTCTGTGTATTTCATTATGTAGGCTGCTACTGTAAATCTTAAAGGACCTTTTGCCCTGTGGCTTGGTGTGATCAGTGTCTTGAGGGGATTCCCTTCAAAGTGAATTGATGTGTATAAGATTATGAGGTGTATGGACAGGATGGATGTTCACCTCAGTTGAAGAGTCATTAATGAGGAGACATAATTTTGAGATGAAGGGCAGAAGGTTTAGAGGGGATTTGAGGAAAAATGTTTTCACCCGGAGGGTGGTGGGTGTCTGGAATGGAATGCCTGGGAGGCTGGTAGAGGCGAGAAACCTCATAGCCTTTAAAAAGTACTTAGATCAGACTTGGCATGTCATTACATTCAAAGCAATGGACCAAGTGCTGGAAAATGGGATTAATGTAGATAGACTGCTGCAGATCCGATGGGTTGAATGGCCTCTTCTGTGCTTATATGACTTAATGACCTTATAGTTTTCCAACATTGCTCTCGTCTTTGACTTAGTCATAATTTTGTCAGAATTGCAATTTTATGTCAGAATTAACCAGCTATTAGTGCAAACCTTGTTCAACATGCAATAAGCTGACTGTTTGTTTAGAGTTTGTTAAATTACATAGCTTTCATAAACCCCCAATACCCTTTTGATTTTGCACCAACAGTGAGTATAATTGTTACAGAATATTCTGTCTAAAACGCAAAGTTAAAGGAACATGGGACTCTTTGAGGTAAATGGTTGGTTCGTGTGTATGTATTTGTAGATTCAAAATAAATTTCTAATAAATTTATGTCTTTTGAGTAAGATATTAAACTAAGGCCCCATCTGCCTTCTTGAGTAAATGTAAAACATCCATGGCACTGTTTTGAAGAGCAGGGGAATTATCCTTGATGTCATAACTAATATTAGTTCTCTGAACAACATTAAAAAAAACAAATTAACTGGTCATGATCACATTGCTGTTTGTGAGAGTTTGCTGTGTGCAAAGTTGCATTTCCTGCATTAAAACAGTGACTACATGGTACAGTGGCTCAGTGGTTAGCATTGATGCCTCGCAGCACCAGGGGCTCAGGTTTATTCTAGCCTCTGGGAATTGCCTGTGCAGAGTTTGCATATTCTCCCTGTGTCTGCGTGGGTTTCCTCCAGGTGTACCGGTTTCCTCCCACAGTCCAAAGATGGTTAGGTGGATTGGCCATGGTAAATTGCCCACAGTATCCACAGACAAGCAGGCTAAGTGGTTTAGCCATGGATGTTTTCATTTTCACGTGAATGTAAAAATATTCTACTGCATTACCTAATGAGAAACAAAGAGTTTTCCTGATGTGCTGGTCAATCCACAATCCTTAACCAACATCAGACTAATTATTCACCTAAAATTGTATTTGTCAAACTTTGCTATGTACAATTGACTGTCACACCTAAAATGTGGCGAGGTGTTAGAACAAAAAGAAATTCATTGTAGGGGAATTATTTCAAAAAATTTTGAAGACATGATGAGGTGCTATATAAATGTGAGCTCTGCTGTCTTGTCAGAATTTTAAAAGCTTGCTGCCATCATTTACATTTGCATATCCATTACAAATACACAGAGGCACTGGCATTAAATACACATGGAATTTCATGCCAAGTCTAGGCATCCACTCAAATTAGGTGTTTTAAACCTAAGATGAGAAACTGAAATAAAATGCTGCAAACTTTAAGAATCTATTCATGTTCTGCAATTTAATGAAATGTTCTACCCTTGATTAATTAGGGCAATTTATTTATTAAACATGATGCATAGAAATCATTCATCCTATTTTATACTTCAAAAGGGGTGTATACATTTCAAAATCCTGAAAGGCCGCAAGATTGAAACAAAGTCACCAAACACAACATCATGTTGTCCAACAATATACAACTAAAAACTTGCAGAGAAATTAATGCATTTGGTGGCTCAATCAGCATACTCACTTCTGGATCTGGAAGGCTACAATTTTTATTTGAGTCAACTAATCCCAGGCAATTTGACTGAATAATAAAGAATTTGCTACTATAATTGGGAGCACTTCAACTCTCCTTAATACCCTGAGACCTGGCTGGACCCAGTAATTCAGAGAACATGAATTCAAATCCCACCATTTGAGAATTTTGATTCTGCTGAAAAATATATATCTGATGGCAACAACAAATGACCATGAAGCTGTTGAAGTCAAAACACAACTAGTTCACTAATGCCTTTCAGGAAGGAAACTTGCTGTTCTTATCCACTCGGACATATACATCTTCAAAGTCCCATGCTGAGGTGGTTGCCTCCTAGCAATTCAAGAAAATGGGCTCCCACTACTTTTTCAGGGAGAAGGATGCAGACATTGTTCGCGATGTCACACCTCAAGAATTGATCATTTTTAAAGAATTAACTAAGTGTTCTACTGCCTGGACTGATAACGGAATAGAGAACTGTCACCCATGGTAGCAAGCTGCTTCATGATTCATAGCTGTTAAAAAAAAAGAGAGAAAAGGAAACCAATTTAGAGAAATGTTAAACCACAAATTGAGGTCACTATCCCCATAAAAGTAAATTTGTACGGAAAGCACAATGAGGAACAACGTTGTGCAATAAACAAAGACATGAAGCCTGATTGTGTATGGCAGAGATCAATTTTTGTGGTTGTCTTTATAATTTGGTTTGATGGATACTAGCTCTCTTTCCTCATTTTCCTGAGCACATCTTCTTTCTTTACAGGCTCTGATGGTAAGTTCTGGTACATATCCAGTACTGGGACAATCTGCACCGACAGTGTCATTCCTGAAGACTTTTACTTAGAATTCCGAGATCAAGGTCGACTGGCTATCAAAGGAAAGAACAAAAAGTATCTGCGAGGAAATCAAGCCGGCACACTTAGGGCGGATGCCGATGAAGTGGACAGTTCAACACTGTGGGAATATTAAAGGATGGAAGCAACCTCAGTAGAACATAGGAACTCCAGCTCCCAAAAGACACATTGAGCAAAATTGGAGGACTGTCTGCAGAGACTAATATTCAAATGTTGATTCATTTCCTTTGATAAAAGAAAGCATTTCAATTTGTAATCTGTAATATGGAGCAACTTAAAATTTCACACTATAAATGTTTAGCATTTTGATGAGATATTGATTTCTGTTATGCTTGGTACCACTGTCTCATTCAAGAATCTTTATTTCTGGTGGGCTTTATTTTTTGATATTTAATACGGGATAAGAGTTTTTCAAACTCACACTAGTTCATGTTAACTGATTATTTTGTAGTTATCAGCAGGATTTGAAACACCCTGATTTGACCCTTGAATAGATATTGCATCAGCATAGCCCAGAAATGGGAAATAAATAAAAACCAAAAGAACTGCGGATGCTGTAAATCAGGAACAAAAACAAAGTTGCTGGAAAAGCTCAGCAGGTCTGGCAGCATCCGTGGAGGAGAAAACAGAATTAACGTTTTGGGTCCAGTGACCCTTCCCGGACCCTAAACGTTAACAATGGGAAATAAATGATGATTATTACTCATTGCGTAAAATCCAATATGATTCAAGTTCACAGCAACAAACAGAGAAGATTGTTTTACTTAATAATGATGGCAAATAGATTAAGTCTATGACAAATAGAATCCAAATTGGCTCAAAAGTGTGATTTCTTTTTATATAAAAATGCTTTAAAAGAAAGCAGTTTGCTTTGGACGCATTATAGATTTGCAATACAGACTCAGCCAGCATTCCCAGTACCGATTCTGACATTTATTTCATTACCTGTGCGGGAATATACTTAAGTATCTCCCACATCCTCATTCTGCAAATAGCCAGTTCATTCAGCTCCTGGAGGATTGCCGGTGTCAATAGACCTATACCATATTAAGTCTCTACTTCCAGAAAAGCAGGAAAGAAGTGGGAGAAAACTGGCAGGAGATGAAAAACATAACTGCAGCTCTTGGGGTTAATCAAAACAATTAGAAATATGTTAAATGCCTGGGATCCACCACACACTTCTTGAATATCTCAAGTTTATTTTCTACCATGGTTGTACTTTGTTGATAATATTCCTTTTGTCCTCTGATCACTAAGAGCAAAGCCACAGGCAATTTCTCAGTGATATGTCAATTCAGGTCAATCTTTGATTATATTAAACAGATTTAGCTTACCTCTTCACATATTCATTTCCGTGTGCAAGGTTTTTGTATATTTTCATCTGTAATTGTATATCTGGATTGTTTATATAGTTAAACTAGTTTGATTTGTTTTATGATACAGAAAACTTTGTAAATTGGATCTGTATTATTTGGATAAAAAATTTTTCCTGGTAAATGTCACTATAAGTTAGGGCATACCATTGAAGAAATCTAAGCAGTGTCCTCTTTAATAGTTAATGGGTACAGCCAATGCCAGTCATCCAGTGGAATGCTCCATTATTACTTTGGGGTACCTCTGCTTCAGTTTTTAAAGTAACTTGGGTCACAAAAATCAAATTATGAAAACAAATACATTTATAACCATATTTATAATAAAATAGATGTGACTGAAAGTTTTAATAAAGGGTTCACTGAATCATTGCAATACTTTTACCTCATAAAACCAAAGATTGGTTTGCTGCGATCTGTGATGTCCCAGGTTATCACACTGTTTGCAACTCCTTCCAAGCTGTATGGACATCTTTAACATCAGATAATCAGCAGTGTATAGATGCTCCAAGTTTGTCACTGATGGTTTGCTCACTGAGACAAGCATGTTGACCACTCTCTTGTGCAAAATACAACAACAGAATTTAGTGACAGCAATTGTTCCAACCTGCAGGTTTCTGAATGTCCAAGGCAAAGTGAATGACCCATGTAAACATTTAGACCTCCAGATATAATGAAGTGGACTTCATGAACGAGCAGATAGCAAGAACTGCAGACACTGGAGTCAAAGATAATAGTGTGGAGCTGGAGGAACACAACAGGTCAGGCTGCATCAGAGGAGCTGGAGAGATGACATTTCAGGCCTGGGCCCTTAATCAGAAATGGGGCCAGGATGCACATCATTACACAGATCAATTTTACATTAAGACAACCCTGTGCCTGGGAAGAAGGTAGAAATGAATGATAGGCTCTAGAAGATGCAGACCCTCAGCAGGATCATAAATTTCTTTTGCAAACCAGTGGCCTCCAAGACAAAGCAGGTAAAGAAAATGCCATGCATTTATGATAGCACTGATGAAACCTTGCAATGTTTTAGTACCTTAAAGGTCTTGTTGTTGTATTCCTGATATTATTTCCATAATCTGTCATAACATCACTGCTCCTCCTTGGAATGCCCTCAGATGACAAACGGAACAAAATTCTTATGCTCCACCTCTTGAAGAAACACTTCCGTTGCTGCATCTACCAGTCTGGGACATCTTCCTTAGTGCACCCCACAGATACTAGTTCAGAACACTGTTGAAGAACTTTACAGAATTGTCTGTTTTACATTTCGAGAAAGCACCTTCTGAAGGCAAGCATTTAAAAGTCGGCTGTTCCATTCTCAAGTATGCAAGCTTCCTGTTACTGATGAATGACCCGAACAACAGTTCATTGTGAAGACTTAACGAGGGTCAGGGGTCATCCAGGTTAGCCATATGTTTCCCTGAAAGGAAATATTTATCATAACTTCCCATCCTGATCTTCAACCAACAGAAAAACTCCACGTTGCACTCTCTATTTAAGTCACATGCATTATTTGGGAGAAAATAACATTATTTATACTAATTTGGAAAAGCTACATCTAGAATCATACATGCACTCATTGTAAGCACATCTTGTGAGAAAGTATTCATTGGCACCTTCTCCATGTAAATCTTTATGGAATATTACAGTCAATTTCAAGATAAGCTTGGTTAATGCAGCCGGAAGACACAAGAGTATGTTCGCTACTGAGTAAAATAATTAAATCTGAGCCATTGTCCTCTCATGGTCCCTAGTAAAACACAGAAGTGTAGATCACAGTGTTGTCCATAATGTCAGTATTTCTGGTGAACAATATAAATGCATAATTTCTCACAGAGGACTGATTTCAAACTGAATCTGAGAGGAACACAGAGAGGGACAGTTGTGGTAAAAGCCAGTATGTCACTGAGTCATGTAGTCCCACGAAATTCAGCAACCAGGTATAGTAACAGAAGCAGAAAAGAACACATAGCCCACAGTATTTCTTAGACAGAGGCACGGGATGGAGGGTAACAACAGAAAAACTGAAGTGATTATGAAGAGCTGAAGGGTGCAGGGTTGAAAAATAAACAAACATCTATGTGGAGCAGATGACCAAGGCAGTCTTGTAGTAAAAACAGTGAATACTGGAGAACTCAGTAGGTCTGGGAGAAACTGTGGAGAGAGAAACAGAGTTAATGTTTCAAGTCTGATATGACTTCTTCAGAACTTTGTATGTATGCCATTAGGTTTTGGGAATTTGTTAAATTTTTGCCCCAAAAGTTTCTGTAGTACTTTTTCCCTGCTCGTATTACTTTCCTTAATTTCTTCAGTGTTTTAGCATTCAGGTTACCTTGTATTGCTAGTATACTTGTGCCAGTTCTTTAAAAGCTTAGCCAATTTATTCCTGAGACTTTCAGGTAGGTACATTATATGATCAGGCTGGTATCCAAGTCAGTGAATATTTGAGTGTCAGAACTGGGGACTAGATAACCAGTGACAATGCTGTCATGGCAAAAGAATAGATAAATGAAGATTAATTATGTTATGAAAGTGTTACAATTCCTGAAGAGACTGATAACTTTTAAAAGATAATTCAGTTTCCAGCGATGAACTGAAACAGTCATATAGCAAGAGTTCAGGTTTTAAAGGCTTTACTGTAACAAAAATAAACCAAAAGCAATGTTGTCTAAACATCATTCAAAAGGCAACTTATTATTTAAACTCCAAAAATGAATTCTCAGTCTGTATTTTAATGCAAAATCTTCTGGGGGAGGCTGTAGCATAGCAGTAATGTCCTTAGACTAGTAATTCAGAGTTCCAGGTTAATGTTCTAGGTTCGTGGGCTCTAACCCCACCATGGCAGATGGTGAAATTTGAATTCAATAGAAATTGAAAGTTCATCTATCAAAGAGCATGTAACAACTGCTGGTTGTTGCAAAATCCTTTCTGTGTCACTAATGACTTTTAGGGGAAGGAAATCAACCATTCTTACCTGGTCTGACTTACATATGAATCCAGACCCAGAGAAGTGTGGTTGACTCTTAACTACCTTCTCAAATGGCCAAGCAAGCCCACTCAGTTAAAGGGCTATTAGTGATGGGCCTAACCAGCAACACCCACATGAACAAATTTTTAAAAAAATTAAGTAGGCACTGTAGACTTAAGGAACCTATCCAAAACTTCAGATGGCTGTTTTCCTTTTCCATTGCTAGCAAATTTACTTCTAATCCAAGAACTAACTTTCACTGTGATCGTTACACTGGAGATGCTTTCCCTCGAGCCAAAGTTAGATAAATCATCCAGTCTCCTTTAAATCATCAGAACCTTAGTCACTTCAATCTAAGTGTGAGCTCCCACCCAAATTCTGTGTGGAGAACAACTGGGTCAGCTTTTTCACTTCTTCAGGCGCAGGACTGGTTTCCTCTAACTCATGCTTTCTGTCTGTCAGATGGCTACCTACTGGCTTGTGTCTGAATTTCAGGGATATCTCAGAAAACTTGCAATCTATTACTACAGTGGCTTGCTATTGACTCTTCTCTGCTCAAAACTCAACTTCATAGCAGCATGAATCACATGGGACATGTATCAGGGTAGTAATGTTGAGAAGTTATCTTCTAGGTCTATGATGTCAATCTATCTTGGAATTGTTCAGACAGATCAAAGTATAACTATTTACAAAACCTAACGTTCTTTACACCCCCTCTCAGATTTGGAGATTAACAATGTACCCACAGTCAGTCTAGTAGCTCTTATCACTGTCTAAAGGTCTTAGTCTCATACTTTCTTTCCAGTAGACAACATTTGACCTTTATCAACTAAGCCATGCTGGTTTGTTATCAGGCAGAATTTAAAGCACATCAGCTAAGTCTCTTCATTTCTTCATTGCCTGTTATGTTAAGGATAAAAACACTATAACAAAAATTGGGAAACCCATTGAAAAATCCAAGATTATGTGAGTGAATAGGTGCTAGTCACTGCTCAACATTGCAAAAGTAAAGTTAGAAAACCAGATGGGATAAAATAAACAGTTGCTTGTCACAGAAAGTAATTTTTAAAATTAATTGTTAGGATGTACGCTTCATTAGCTGAGCCAGCATTTATTGCCTGCGTCTAGCTGTTCTTGAGATGGTGATGGTGAGCTGCCTTCTTGAACTGCCGCCGTCTGTTTGGTAAAGGTAAATATATATTGCTAATAGGGAGGAAGTTCAGAATATCGACCCAGTGACACTGAAGGAATAACAATATATTTCCAAATCAGGATAGTGAGTGGCTTAGAGGGGGACTTGAAGGTGGTGATGTTCCCTTGTATCTATTGTCCTTGTCTTTCTAGATGGAAGTGAACACATTTGAAAGGAGCTGTCAATTGTACACACTGCAGTTACTGAGTGTCGGTGGTGGAGGGAGTAAATGTTTGTTGATGTAGTGCCAGTCAAGTGGGCTGTTTTGTCTTGGATGGTATCAAGCTTCTTGAAAATTGTTGGAGGTGTAGTCACCCAGGCAAGTGGAGAGTATTTCTTTGCACTCCTAACTTGTGCCTTGTAGATGGTGGACAGGCTTTGGGGAGTCAGGAGATGAGTTATTTACTGTAGAATTCCTAGCTCTTGTAGCCGCAGTACTTACATGGCTAGTCCAGTGCACTTTCTGGTCAATGGTAACCATTGATGATGTTGATAGTGAAGGGTTCAGCAGTGGTAACATCAATTAACGTCAAAGAGTGATGTCTGGATTATCTCATGTTGGGGATTATAATTATCTGGCACTTTCATGGTAGGATATGGAGGGGCTTTTGAGGGAACAGAATGACTCTAAAGCAAAATATTGTGAATTCTGAAAGCCTGAAATAAAAATAAATGCTGACAAAGCGCAGAAAGTCAGGCAACATTTGTGGAGAGAAATAGAGTTAATGGGTGGAAGTTTGTTGAGGTGGTGTGAATGTCATCAGCTGTAAAGAGCAGGAGAAAGATCCACATTGTACATTACAGGGAAGGCCTGGCAAACCACATGCCAATCAAGTATTGACATGACTACTAGCACACCTACCACGAATTAAAACCCTAGAGATGGAACTCCAGCCTCACAAGAGCAGACTGCCAATCAGAGGCCATCAGCTCTTGCACTTAGCAATGCCACAGACTGGGCCATAGCAGCTGTAGGAAGAGAACTGGTAGAGTTCCAGGCTCAGTGAGGACCCAGCACTCAGGGAAGTGACTTTGGGGAAAGAGGGGTGGTAGTCTTGGGGTTCAGGATCATGGGCAGAGGGAGCAGAATGTTGGAAAAAATAGCGGGGTGATGGGTTCCAATAGGCAACCTCCATCCTATTTCCAGTCCTTCTATCAGTCACTACAATATCTCCCCTGGCACAAACCTGGGTGATAAGCTGCCTACACCAGGTTGCCCTGTCAGGAACACTGCATGGTGACAGGGCCTCTTGGAACTGGGTTGATTCCACTAATAGTGAGCTAAGAATCTTAAGTGGCCCTTAATTGGCCATAATAGGGCCTCAAATTGATAGCAGGATAGGAACATCAATCCTGGGACGCTGCAACCAGGACCTATTTCTGGTGGAAGTAGGAGGGCAGGGTTTGGTTACACCACCAGCCCACCTAACTAAATTCCCTTCCTAACTCCAAGCTTAGCCTCGCTGAGAAAAGAAGATCCTTTGCAACATTTCAGGCCAATGTTCTTTCCTCAAGATTAAACCCAGTGATAGCAATCACATTCAGGAATAGAATGTTTTGATACAACAGACTGAACATTGTGCAAGTTAAGCCCTACATGACAGTGTTATGGAGAGGCCATGAAGATAAATTCCAAAGAAAAAAATATTCTCACCTATATTTTCATGTTTAAATTCTGTTCCTTTTCAAAATGGATAACCTTGCTGGACTCATAAAATGGCTGGGGTTGATCACACGATCATATTTCCAGAAGCTTCTGAACACCCTCCCCCACCCCACCAAATTTGTATAGATATTTTGGCTAAAGCTGACACAAAGGACTCGGAGATGGGCCACTTGTTTTCAGGCAGCTCTGGACAAAGGGACATATTAAGACCCATTTGTGATAGAAACTCTAATGAAGGAGGTAAAGTTAGCTTGACAACATTCTAATTATTTTATGAGATGGACAATCAACAGCTGAAATGCCTGCCTTTGTAACAAGAGTGAAATCAGAGCTTGTTGAATTGGTTGAAATGTAGAATTCTGAGATTTGAAGTCATTTGCTGTGTGGCCTTGAGAGGTGAAGGAGGATTCTAGCCAGATATGGCTGCCTCCCAAGGATTTCATTTCTGTCCCCACATTGCTGTTGGAAAGAAGCCTGAGCTGTGCCAGTTAGATAGATACCTACTAGGGCAAAATCACCAAAGAAACTAGTAATAGACACTGACCTTAAGAATGTTGTAATTTACACAATCAGACTTTAGCGCATCTGAAATTGTACAAAATTATCATTTATAACATATTTCCTCTGCTGTTCTGTCTTCCTTAATTTCCTGAGAGCTCATTTGTGTCAATGGAATATCGAAGCAATGCTCCACTCAGTTTGAACATTTTCTTAATCAACTCAATCTTTGATTCCACCTTAAAGGCCTTTGCTGGGGGTTTATTTCAATACTGGACATCAGCAAACCAGGACCTTTGGTCCACCTCAATCAGGAATTGGAATAAAAGAAGGGCAAAGAGTAAATTAAGCAAAACCTTGCTGCCTCAGGCTCAAAAAAGGAACAGCGATCAGATTTTATATGGCCCCTTTTCCGATATTTGCATGTGATGGTCAGGGACTCCTGAGAGCTCTAAGAGGTTTATCTTGTTTGAAGTAAAAAGCTATAAAATTAATCAATGTGGGTAAGAAAGTATTTCCATTTATGGGGTCTTTCATAAAATCAGGACATCCCACAGTGCTTTTGAGCCATTAAGAGCAATTAAAGTGTAGTTACTTCTTTAACTTAGGAAAGGCAGCAGTGAATTTATGCATGGCAATTAAAACAGATTATCAGATCATCTGATCGAGGTGCTGGTTGAAGGCTAAATGCTGGCTAGGATACCCAAAAGAGCTTTTCTGTTGTTTGAAAAATAGAGTCGGATCCTTTACCTTTAGCAGAGTGGGCAGCTGCAGTTGGGGCTTAACATTTCTTCTGAAAAATGACACCACTAAGATTGCAGTTCCCTTCAAAACAGGGATATCCCAAGTGAAATCAGTAACTGTTATAAATGAGTTGGAAGTCCCAGATGGGCTAATTGTGCTGAAAACAAACAAACCCACAGAGTAATTGATATTTATCCCTGGCACTGAGTCGGGAAGTGATTTATACATCACTGACAATCATCATGAAGGTGTCATTAGACAGTGAGAAGGTATCAATAGATCAGGGCAGGCTAATGCTATAGCTATAATTAAAAGGGTGACAATTTAGAAATAGGCCGCCACAGACACATCAGCCTTACTTCTATTCCAAGTAAAATAATAGAATTGATTATCAGGAACAAACTTGAAGGTTATCTATATAACAGTAGTCTAGCTCAAAGCAGTCAAAATGGATCTTATCTGACCAACCTCCCCCAACAGCTTCGAGGATGTGGTAACCCCAGCAGATTATTCTGTGACGTGGTGTACCTCAACTTCCCATGAAAAGCTACCAAATTAAATTGAAAGCTGTGAGTGTTCAGGGTAAACCCTGCAATGATGATTAAGAAATTGGAAGTACACAGCAATCATTGTCAATGACTTGCAAGTGGAATTTTTCTCTTTCCTCACAACAAGACAACTACTACTTGAAATTTCTCTAAAAAGCCAGCTGAATTGTAGAAAACTTAGATGACATTGCAAACAAGTATTGGTTCATGAATGCATTTAGACTGTCATCAGATAATGTAAGAACATGACAATAAATAGTGTTCATGGACATTTCATATTTAAAGACACAAGTTGAGTCATTAAAACATTGATTGTACACAATATTTTCAAGATCATAGCTAACACGTCTCTACGAAAATAAATTATTTATTTGATTCTTTCTGGGCTACTTCATCAGATCCCACCATTCCTCCTGGTTTTGAATCATTTGGCAACTTTGATCACTTTTCATTGAGCTTCTGAAACAAGCTTATTTGATTTAATTAGAAACCGTAGTAGTGCAAACATCAAAGTCCTGAGCGATCCCACTCAGTCATAAATATTTTAAGAAGTTCTTTCTTACTCTTCAGCCAATTTCTTATCTATTCTCATGGTCTAAACTAAATCACCAAACTTCAACTTTAACTAACGATATTTTGGAAGTCTAAGTGCAGCACACCAAGCATCAGCCTCACTGAAACAAGTCAAAGCAGTGTATTATTTTAAAGTCATAGAGATATACAACAGCGAAACAGACCCTTCAGTCCAACTCATCCATGCCATCCAGATATCCTACATAAATCCAGTCCCATTTGCCAGCATTTGGCCCATATCCCTCTAAACCCTTCCTACTCATACACCCATCCAGACGCCTTTTAAATGTTGTAATTGTACCAGCCTCCACCACTTCCTCTGACAACTCATTCCATACATGCACCACCCCCACGTGAAAATGTTACCTCTTAGGTCCCTTTTATATCTTTCCCCTCTCAACTTTAGCCTATGCCCTCTAGTTTTGGAATCCCCCACCCCGGGGAAAAGACCTTGCCTATTTACCCTGTCCACGCCCCTCAAGGTTTTATAAACCTCCAAATGGTCACTCCTCAGCCTCCGACACTCCAGGGAAAATAGCCACAGCCTATTCAGCCTCTTCCTATAGCTCAAACCCTCCAACCCTAGCAAAATCTTCATAAATCTTTCCTGAACCCTTTCTAGTAACACAACATCTTTCCTATAGGAAGGAGACCAGAATTGCATGCAGTATTCCAATAGAGGCCTAACTAATGTCCTGTACAGCGACAACATGGCTTCCCAACTCCTAAACTCAATGCACTCACCAACAAAGGGAAGTGCCTTCTTCACTATCCTACCTACCTGTGTTTCCTCTTTCAAGGAACTATGAACCTGCACTCCAAGGTCACTTTGTTCAGCAACACTCCCCGGGACATTACCATTAACTGTATAAGTCCCGCCCTGATTTGTCTTTCCAAAATGCAGCACCTCACATTTATCTAAATTAGCCACCATCTACCAATTCTCAGCCCATTGGCCCATTTGATCAAGATCCCATTGTACTCTGAGGTAACCTTCTTCACTGTCCACTACACCTCCAGTTTTGGTGTCATCTGCAAACTTACTAACTATACCTCCTATGTTTATATCCAAATCATTTATATAAATTGACTAATGTTTACTTGATTATTTTACTGATAGTCACCACATTTAATATTGATATTTGATGCCAGTATTTCATGCAGAATTGTAAGACTTCCCTATGTCCATTCAATGGCCTTTTCTAAATAATCCACAATCTTAACTAAAAACCGAATAAACTGCGGATACTGTAAATCAGGAACAAAAACAAAGTTGCTGGAAAAGCTCAGCAGGTCTGGCAGCGCCAGTGAAGGAAAAAACAGAGTTAACGTTTCGGGTCCGGTGACCCTTCCTTCCGGACTCGAAACGTTAACTCTGTTTTTCCCTTCACAAATGCTGCCAGACCTGCTGAGCTT
>JAHRHZ010000082.1:4971844-4989274 GCA_024137785.1 Ginglymostoma cirratum
TGGCAGCATTTGTGAAGGGAAAAACAGAGTTAACGTTTCGAGTCCGGAAGGAAGGGTCACCGGACCCGAAACGTTAACTCTGTTTTTTCCTTCACAAATGCTGCCAGACCTGCTGAGCTTTTCCAGCAACTTTGTTTTTGTTCCCAATCTACAATCTTGCCTATTTCCAATAATGGTAGTTTCCCACTATTCAGTGAGTGCCTAAATGATTTTCAATGTTTTACCAATGTTCTCCTGAAGCTTATTACAGAAGTTTGGAATAAATACCTTCTCTTACTGGCGGTTTATTTGGCTGGAACCTATCAGAGACTTCCACTGCCTTTATTTAATTAGCATTAATTTTGCTTTGGGCAGTTGTGTTCAGGGGAAATGGAAGAAACAATCATTGAGAATAAATACTCTTTGTTTTTGCCTTCATCTTCAAACTTGCTTCCATCTTTGCAAACTTTTCTATAATAGCCCTGACCGTTTCGTTTACTGTTCTTTTAAATCTCTGTAGCCTTTGGATCACTGCTTATGCATTTCCTACGTTCATTCTAATAAACCATTTCTTTCATACTACATGATTTATTGAGTTGATTCCCCTCCCTATAATTACTATTCAAATGCTAATTATTCCATTTTTTGGTCACGTGTTTAGAATGAGTCTGCAGGTTTTTGCTCTGCATTTATGTTTAAACATGCTCCCCCCCAGCCCTTCATTGAAATTTTACTAAACGACCTATTCACCAAATATCAATCTGTTACTTTGTTACCACTGACCTTTGATTGACAGCTTTGGTTGCGTGGGATTTGTGAGAGAATAATGGACTGGATTTTGTGGAAAGTGGTGACACAAGGATACTCGCCGCTGCCTGTGAGAGAGCTGCCAAAAAAAACCTCAGCTCAGTGCTATGCAGTGGTACAAAAACTGACGGTAACACTGTTTACTGGGGATCCACACCGTGAGACTCACAGGGTGGCAACAGATTCCCTAAACAGCTGACCCCATGAAAGGATTTCTACAGCAAATGGGAAACTAAAAGCATTAAAATAAAATCACTTCTGAAAACAGAGCAAGTTAAAGACTTGGAGAAACTTATGGGGTGGAAGGAGAAGGTATTCTGTTAAAAAAAAAGTTCATTACATAGAAACAAGGAGCAAGGATAGGCCATTTGGCTCTTTGAGTCTGCTCCACCATTCACTATGAACGTGGCTGACCCTCAATCATTGCGCCATATTCCTGCTCTCTCCCCATACCCCCTGATGCCTTTAAAGTCTTTTAAAAAAAAACTTCTCTCTTTCTTGAATCTATCGATTTGGCCTCCACAAGCTTCTGTGGTCAAGTAATCCACTGTTTCACTGCCCTTTGAGTGAAGAAATGTTTCTTCATCTCAGTCCTAAGTGATCTAGCTCATTGTGTCCTCCTGCTTCTAGACTCCCCAGACAGGGAAATAATCCCCGCTGCATCTAGTCTGTCCAGCCTGCTGAAATTTTATATTTTTATAAATAATCATGTTTAACATGATCTTAATAATTAACTATTCAATCATTTAACAGCTCTTTCTCTTCCTTCAGCTGCCAGTACGAAGGCAGGCTCACTGCACAGCACCACAACATTCACCATGGGTAATGCAAGGTGGCAAGTCCTCAATCCACCACAATTGGAGAGGCAAGCAATCACCATACTGTTGGCCCCCATCTGATCCATGCTTGGCCTCCCAACTAATTAGCTTCCCAAGGGATCAGGGTTGCTGTGGCAACATGCATTTTTACACACATGTTAAAGTCCAGAGGTATAACTAGTTATGGTAGAGGCTCCAACTTTCTTTCCAGCACATGGTTGACCAGGAATCTCTCCTGCTTTTTATCACCAGACATGTGTTTATCTTGAAAGGATTTGCCACATTAGGAGCACATCTTCCATGTCCATCAGTTGCTGGAGTAGGACTTGAAACAGGAGGTTTTGCTCTGAGCACGGATATTACCCAATGCATCAAAAGACCTCTTTAACAGCATGTCGTCTTAATAAAGTTTTTTTCATGCATCAGTTTTGTTGGTCATCAGGTTTTATTGAACACATTTGTTTAAAAATCTACACATACCTTATATGGCTAGGCATAGTTTTTTAAAATGTTTCCAACAGTGATGTGAGAGCAGGAAGGTCAAACTTCTCACTGATTTCTTCACTATCTAGCTTATTAGGCAATGTGCAGACTACGTTCAACTAGTCCACAGCTGCAAAACACCAAACTAAAAAAGTCTACCGTTACATATGACTCTGTAATTCCGAGCACTGGTTGAACAATTCTGAGTGTAATAATAGCCACACCAATAAGCATCTTATTTCAATCAATCAGTCAAACTGGAATGGCAGTTGTTTGGCCTTTGTTGGAGCACCGTTAGAACTGCAATCTCAAGGCTTCTCTGCTGAGCTGCATATGTTTAACATTCTGGAGTTGCAGTCAGTTTCAGAGGACCCGAGGACCAGTGAATGCTGTCAATGACTTCACCACACACACATATGCAATGTATTTGACATTCGATGCCCATCTATGAATTAAACGAGCCAGACATTCGGAGGAGACTGCATCTCACTCTAAATTGGCTGCAATCCGAATTGTCACGAAACTATGGCAGAAGTAGACAGTGCATCACTTAATTTGTAGTTATCTTAGCAGAAATCATCTGGTATGTTTTTGCAGAGGATGAACAACTTTAAATCACACCGTCTTTAAACTGTGCACCATGTATTGTAACTTGTTGGCTGGTTTAAATCAAATGTAGCAATGCAACATTCTCTGAAGTCCCCTTTTGTTGTATTTGGCACATTGTTTGCATACTTTGCCTCAGATTGACTGGATTCATTGAACAGGAACAAACATTCTGCAAGCAATGTCCAAATAAGGAAAACTGCTTCTGTATTTTCCACAATCGCAGAGCGTGTTAATTGAGTTGCACATTCGTAGGAAATTACTAATTCGATTCATGTGTTGTACATCTGTTAAAGGGTCACAAAGATTAATAAAGCTATTGCTAACTACAGCAATGCTGCAGCAAAATGCGTGTGTATGAGACTTCTTGTTCATTATTTGAGATAGAAATGCACTGGATTGATGTTGCAGCAAACCAAGAACTTTTACAATGTCTCAGATAACATTTCTCAATTTCTGCTTTGCTCTCTGGAAAATTGCTGAAAAGATATGCGTTGCTGAAGCTTCTCATCCTGCACTCATAAGGACAAAAGCAGGAATGCTAATTTTCAAACTATTGAAACAATTTCTACTACAGGAAAAAGGGTGCTGATTGGTTGGCAAGTTAACTCATTGTTTGACGCACTGTCGTAGGGAAGCAATAGGAACTAAACGTTCCCCAAATTCAAGGGTAGTTCAAGAAAGGCAGAAGACTTGAACATATTCCTTTTTTTGTTGGAGAATGGATGAATACATCTCATTTTTAGGAGTGCAAATGAGCCATGTTTTGAGTTTGACTGATTAAATTGCTTGTTAGGGTAGCTATTCGTGCACGCAGAATTGTTCAACAAGTGCTGCTGAAACATGGAGTCACAGCTAAGAACAGATGTTTTGTTTTGACCTTTGAGATTGTTGAATGAACTTGGTACTGTGCCAATTACCAACACTGAAGGATCATGCTGGTTGATTCAGTCAGCCAATCACTGTGACATATGGCCCACCTTCCTGGCATCGCACTGGCACTAAAATTCATACGAGATATTGCTCAAATGTGCAGTAGGCAGAATTTCTTTTTAGACTGATGGGAGCATCCTGTTTGTGGAAAATAGCACCGGTGAAACTACTACAGGAACAGCATGGCGCAGCTAGTCTAACCTTTCCAGAGTAATCATGTAGACTGGGCTTTTTGGCTCTGAAAGTACCACTCTTCATCTCTTTTGTGAATTTGCACAATGTAAAGCGAACAATAATCTGCCTATGAGAAACTTTGGTGGGATCAGAATCCACCATAGTTTAAAAGAAAATGCATAAGTGTTCAAGTTATTCAAAAAGTAAATGCCTCTATAAAGTGAAGGTGTAAGTGGGATTAGGTGAAAACATCTTTCAGAGAATGGCTTCCTTCTGTGTTACACAGGAAACTAGCAACCAAATTAACTTGGTAAACAGTACTGTTTTCCTTCATTCTCCTAAATATGATTCCAGAAGGAAAAAACAGAATGTTACGGATTAAACTGTGAACCTGAGCAACAGTGCACATGCTCAAGGCTGAGGTCACCTCAAAAACCAGAACATATTTTATAAATTTGTATTTTGTTGGCGTTTTTCTTTACTAGAACACATGGTTTATTCCTCTGGGTATTCCTCAGCATAAGATCTGTTTTATATTTCCCTTTCCAAATAAAATCAGTAAGAATGCGAAAGCACATGCTAAAGCCATAGTGACCGCTGTACATATGACCACACCTTAGCCTTGATAAAGCAAGCACCACAGGAAAACTCTGTTAACAGTTAAACTGGTCTTGTTTATCACAGTCCAGGAAGCTCAACACGAAACTTATTCATTTGTCAGTGTGACATATGGAGAGCTGTTGTGTGCATTTTTAAAAAATCACTGAAAAAGGAAGTTACTCAGTGAGGGTAACCTAATTAAAATATAACATTTTCAGCTTCTTACAGTGACACTTTGAGAAAACATTTGCAGATAGATGTAAAGCTAAATTTGATTACATTTGTGCAGTGTTTTACCGCAGTGCAAATAGTTAACACTAGACTTTCTATTTTCTTTCACAGTTTCTATAGTTACTCACCCTGCCACCTTCCCTGCTACTTCTACCACTGTTTACAAATTTCTTACCCTTCTCCTGAAGAAACATGGACATCAACGGAGAGTCTGGAACATGGCCAATGTAGGACACTGGTGCATAGATCAGCTGGCACCAGCACAGAGTCACAGAGTCATAGAGGTGTGCAGCACGGAAACAGACCTTTTGGTTCAACTTGTCCATGCTGACTAGATATCTTAAATTAATCTAGTCCCATTTGCCAGCATTAGGCCTATTAGCTTCTAAACCCTCTCTTTTTATATATCCATCCAGATACCTTGTAATTGTACCAGTCTCCAGCACCTCTTTTGCCAGCTCATTCCACACAAGCAACAACCTCTTAGGTGCCTTTTAAATCTTTCCCCTCTCACCTTAAACCTATGCCCTCTAGTTTTAGACCCGCTATCCTGGGAAAAAGACGTTGCCTATTCACCCTATCCATGCGCCTCAAGATTTTATAAACCTCTATAAGGTCACCCCTCAGCCTCCGATGCTCCAGGGAAAATAGCCCCATCCTTTTCATCCTCTCCTTATAGCTCAAACCCTCCAACCCTGGCAACATCCTTGTAAATCTTTTCAGAACCCTTTCAAGTTTCACAACATCCTTCCTATAGCAGGGAGGCCAAAATTGTATGCAGCATTCCAAAGGTGGCCTCTACAATGTCCTGTATAGCTGCAATTTGACATCCCAACTCTGCTACTCAAAGCACTGACCAATAAAGGGAAAAGTCCCAAGCGCCTTCTTCACTATCCTGTCTACCTGTGACTCCACTTTCAAGAAATTATGAACCTGCACCCCAAGGTCTCTTTGTTTGGCAAGCCTCTGTTCCTTGCTGTAATAAAGATACTGATGTTTTCCAGGGTATATTTCCCCCAGTGTCTTGTCCAAGTGTTCTATTCTTTAGTCAGTGAGTCTCAGTTACCTGTACAGCTCTAGAAAACTTGAAACCAAGTCCTCACTATCCTCGCCATTCCAATTATTCACACACTGTCCAACATGTATCACAAAAGAACAATCATCAAGATCCCAGGGAGGTTGACATTCACTAAAATTAAGAGACACAAGGCACTTACAGAAACCATGGTCAATTCAAACCTGAAAATACAGTTCAAGAATGTTCAAGGCATTCCTGTGTGCAATATGCTAAGGGATAATTAAAGTAAGAGCCTTTTCTGGGAACACTGTTGATGAATCTGATGGAGCGATATTCCAATATAAACTAGGTTTATACTGCACAAGACCCAACAAAGCCAAATCGCACCATATCGATCTCAAATATGGTTGGCAACAAGCACAAACTAAACCTGTGGCATTCACTAAAATCAGCCACCACAAAGCCACAGTTTTATAAAGAAGTCTTTGTGTGATAGCAAACCTTAATGAACATGGCATGTTTATTTTTTGATTATCCTTGGCCTGCGGAGTGAGATCCGACAGCACTAATCCAGTTCCATGCAAAATGAAGGGTTTAGAATAAGAACCTAGAACTACAGGGACATTAAGGCACATACAAGTAATATATGTCTGATCCATTTTCACAGAAAATTGAACAAGACCATAATACTTTTAAAATGATTGTGAGGTTGTTCAGGTGCTGAGACAGATGGACAGGCTTGCAGATTAACAGTACATGTATTTGCTTCAGAGACACTGGAGAAATGAAACAAGATTACAGTGTTGGATATTTTTATCTGAAACAGTTATCCTCGTCTATGGTGGCAGCGGTCTCAAAGCATGTCTCAATAACATTTGCAATTGAGCAATCAATTACTTTTCAAATTCCATTATGTAATCGGAATTCCAGCAACTGCCAGGCCTGGGTTTACCATCAGTTACTGTTAGCCTAAAGTCAATGCCGGCTGCCTGTTACTTTGTTCTTGGTTCATACAGTGCAATTGTATAAAGGCACATGTAAATGCCACGTTAATTGATATGACTTGGCTTACCCTGTGTCATCTAATCTTCTGCATTGAATGTTGTATTGCAAAAGAAAGAATGTTTACTGTGACAGTGTGCTGAGTCAAGAATCCATTCACCTGAATTAGTCGTGGTGTTGTTTACACATCATAAAGATTGTTTTAAATATTTCAGCATGCTTAAAAATATTACTTTGCATTGCATTCAAAATGACAGCATCACCATGAGTCTGAGAATCCGGAGATTTGGAATAAAAGAGTAGTAAGAGATATGAGATTTCTATTGAAATGAAAGTTTAAATTTGTCGATTTGTAGCACCAGATATAATGCTGTGGAATTTCCTGTTTACATGGACTCAGAGACACATCAATCAGAGCTTGAAGCAAGCATCCATTGTACAAATCAAGAAAACTTTGGAGCAGTATGTTACACAAATAACTATGCTACCCCAAAATTTCCACACTGTTTTATGTTGGGATTATGATAAAGATTTCTTCCCAAGCTAAAGTGCTGTGCACTCCAATTTCCTACACTTGCCTTGATTCAAAACAGGTGTGAAGTGAAAAGCAAAATTTTAAGAGGTGCAAGAAGCTAAATCAGTTTCCATGTGATTCACTGAACATTTTGCATCCAGTTGTCCTCATTGAGATTTGCTGCCGAACTTGTTTCTTCAATGACATTAATGTGTCAGAATTAAAATTGGAAAATATTTCTGGGTTTTGGTGGTGAAACCTGCTACAGATTCCCCTTGGAGTGAGATCGGTAATCTGGGCACAAATTGTGCTCAAAATTGCATTTATTTGTCAATATGGTTTGAGTTTCATTAAAACTTGACTTGCATAATCACAAGTAGAATGTTCCATGAACTAGCACAGCAAAGGGGCTATGTATACTTTTCTTTCTTGAGGTTAAAAATATTCTTTTATTTCTTCAAGAGCGGTAATCTGTTGTAGTTTTATTAACACAGCTCTGTGTAGGTGGCCTTATCGCAAAGTATAAAAAATTTTAATGAGGTTCTTGTCCATCTCCTGTGAGTAACCTGATTTTTTACTAGTTACATTAATACGCATTAACAAGTATCTTTATAATTTTCTTTAATAAATCCTGCCTTTTATATTACACCTTACCACGGGGTCCACCCTAGAAATCAAGCCTCACTATTCACAAAGTCATCACAAAATTTAAAAATATTTAAAAAGTACGTCCTTCAGACTCAGGTTGCTAGAAAGCATGGACCAGGTTTCTATATGTAACAATGACTGCATTTCACAGATAAATAGATTCTAATTACAGATAAACATTACCAGTCATCAGTATATAACTTTACGAGTTATAACCCTAACTTCCCAATAAACTCCACTCTAAACACACATAGAAACAAAAACAGATAGGGAAAATAACATGGATATTACGATGAAGGAGAAGACTGGGAAGGCAGTTCAATGATTCCTACTCAAAGGATTCACTAAGGTGGTCATTTTGGCTTGTCAGGACATCTTGTTCCTTGATGCTCTTTCTGCAGATACTTTCACTCACTTGCAGAAGGTACAGGGCAGCTTGTTCATACATATAAAGTCTCTTGGTTAGAGGTTAAAAGCCACAGTTTACAGCGATTGCTGATGGAAAAATAAACTGGCTTTCTCCAGGCTTACGATGGTCCTTACTGCAGAGCAAAAATAGCTCCTTCCCCTCAAGAGGTCCAAAGACTCTTCCCAAAACATTCACAGCACTAAGCTGTTCAGCTGCCTGGGAGCCAATCACATAGTTGTTGGCCTTTGTCATCAACAACTGTACTTACAATGAATATCAGGTTAACATCTTTTGAAAGCTATAACAATTCATCAAAAACCCTTGGCTTTTAAAACAGTCCTTTTCCCATTTCAATCAACAACAATATATAAAAAATAAAAGAGATACAGTCTTTACAAGGAGCACATCAAAAAAGATGATTTTAACAATGATCTAAAAGGGCCACAAATAGTATAATTAATGAAAATTCCATGATGGCTATTAATTCAATCTGGTAGAGTGGTTGGTATAGTGTGCAGACCATGTTTCCAGCAAGCTGTTTCTTCGAACTAGTGTAAAAGATCACTGAAATTTGCCTGGCACCAGACATAATGTGCATTTGAAACGCCTAGACCTTTTGCACTACTTTAGCTGAATTTGGGCAAATTACAACAATTAACCAGTATAATCTACCCACTCTGCCTAGTGTGCATGGAAGATAATCAAAAACCTTAAAAGTTTAATTTGCAGGCATAAACATTGAATATACTGCGTGAATGCAGTGTTTTCCTTGGGCCCCAATTATTTGAGTTCAACTTCATTATTCATAGGCATATCTTAAAGCAGTTGACAGGAAATATGGTTGTAACTAGGCGTTGGCAAAACAGATGTATAAATGGGCATAATAGACATACGTAGCTTCCCCACAGGAAATTGCATCTTCTCTGTTACATTATTACATACTCCTATAAATAAACTATAAAATGATGCTCTGCCCTTAATGACACTGTTCCTTTCACAATACATAGTTTTAAGAATTTTGATGATTCAGTGTAATTCAGTTCCCATCCCTTCTATGTAACAGCATTATGGCCTGATAGTGTCATCAGCAATATCAGCTCGTAATAATGTGAAAGTACAGCAAATGTACCTTGAGAACCTGAACATTGAGCCAGGAAAGCTTTCATATCAGGGTGAGATTTCAATCTAAAGGTAGCAAAAGGCAGTTGCAATTTTGTATTACATGATCGGATATCTCAAGCCAACACAACGTTTCAAAGTCAATCTGTCACATCATTCTTCACCTTGAGTTGTGTACTGTGTTTTGTAAATTGCAGTCATAAAATGGTACTGCACAGTACTCAGATTTAGCCATACCTTTTAGCATATAGGGCTCCAGAGAACACAGGATCCACAGCACTGTGAATTGCTGCAAAGTTATGATTAGAGACCAGCTCTAAATGGGGATTGACTCTAAGTCTCAGCAGCAAATCCTGCCAAACGAAGCCACATAGGGAAGCAACACACTGTAGTTCTCTCTCTCTCCCCCATGATCCAAGCCAGAAATATAACATCTCTAGCCTGCTCACGTAAGTATGAAAGTTTGTAAGATCAATGCACACACCAGCTTGACTTGGAACAATATCACCCTTCCTTCACTCTTGCTGGGTCAAAATCCCGGAACGCACTTGCTAATACCACTGTGGGTGGTCCTACAGCACATGATTACACTGTCTTCTCAAAAGTCATTGGACCATAATTGATCAAAATCATTAGCCCAAATCTTTGGATTACGAGTCCAATGAATTAACCTCTATCCTAGAAAAGCCTGACTGAGACACTTTTGAGAGGCTATTTTTCATTAATCACCCTGAATTGTGAGCAGAATGTGGTGCTTGCTGAATTTTTCGAGCTGCTTATAAAACACCACAATGAAATCAGAATAAAAACTGTTAATTTGATGGTTGGGTGTGTAGTCCTGGATTAAATTATGTGCTTGGTTTAATAGATTTCATTGCAGCTGGGATCAATTGACTAAAACAAGCATCAGAAAGTGGAAAACACCAAAAAAAATCACAACCAGGATTAGCTCCTCCGCGCTGAGCTGAGTAAAACAAAACTATTTTGGCACAAATCAGTCATCACAACACCAACAAATTAGTTTCTCTTCCACTCCAGTGAAACCCGAAGCAGCCTGTATTTCAATCCAAGGCAAAAAATGAAATTCGAAATCTGGTCAGGATTATAACAGTTTCCATAAATGTCTGCTGTCACTCTGCACCTCAACCCTCCCAATAAAAAGAAAAATCAGGGCACTCATGAGACAGCTTCCTGTTTTTATTTAAATGTTCTCTCTTTCTCAAAGCCCTAAATCCAGGATTTGCTTTCACAAACTCTAGCAGTTCCCTTATGTCTCATCCAAATGGTGTGAGCTGTGAGCCAAGGCATTAAATGTTGGCCAGCTGGCCAATGCTAGGTGGCATCATGACCAAACCTGACACTACTTTCACAAAAATGGCTACACGCAGGCACTTTCCAAAGGAATCACTGGCCACTGAGACCAACTCGAGCACCCCAACAGCTGCCCTGCCAAGATTAGCACACACCACAGGTTGAGCCTGGGGCTTTCTGTATCTGAGGCTTGGAACCACATTAATTCCACCCACTAGCAGGGAAGCCAAATAAATACAATCCTATCCAAAGAGAGATCGAGGACAGGCCTGTAACAAGACTATGTGAAATCTTTTGGGCAATTGTCTACTATCCCTTCACCACTGACAGCAAAATCTGGGCAGTTACGTAAAGCCAAATATGACTGTTAATGTGTGCGCTGCGGGATTGAACAAACAGCAAATGCAATGAATGACCAATTAGTGTTTATTTTGGCAATGTATTTTAAGGACATGTGTTGAGTTGGGCAACAGCTAGAGTGTAATAAACGCTGGCCCAGCCAGTGATGTTCACATGCCTTGAAAAATAAACAAATAAAGGGGTTAAGTGACACAAAAAAATTTAATCAAGTCCTCCATAGGATCTATGATAGCTTATGAAAGGAAATGAGTAACACAACCTACACAGTGTGATGAGTCAAAAGGCATGCTTCCTTACAACAGCAACAACTTGCGTTGTATACTGCAAAAGAGAAAAACAGCTCTTGTGGTGCAGTGGGAGTGTCCCTACCTCTGAGCCAGGAGACCAAGGTTCAAGTCCCACCTTACTCCAGAAATGTGAATAACAACTCTGAATGGGATTACGTGGGAAATATCCAATAAAATATCGCAAGGCTTTTCACTAATTGATATAAAGCAAAAATTGACACTGAGCCACACGAAGCAACATTGATACAGGTTGGGTTTAGGAATTCCAGATTCCAAATCTTAGGTCGCAGCCACCAATAGTGAAGTGATTAAAATCAGTGCTAAGCAGGAGGGCAGACTTAAAGGAGTTCAGACTGAAAAAATTCTGCGGTTTAATTGATTATCCCTTTTGTTTTAGATTTGTTTCATTGGCAAGATTTTATTCAGCTCAGTTTGGTCTGACATAAAGATTGCAGCCTGTCCTCAATATGTTTTAATCTTTGTCCAGTTCATTTCAATATCTGGAATTAGCATTGGGACTCTCTGTGCTCATCAAAGTAACACTTATTAACAAACATGCCATTCTGAAGCCTGCAAGATTGCTTCTTTCAAAGGCCTTGCTAATTATTGTCCTGAGTATGATATTTCAAATCACTGGGGACTGATCTTTATTCATTGTTTGCGAAATGCTGGTATCAGAAGCATCATGATGTATATTTCGCCCTCTGTGTAATCATCATCCTGCTTTCTAATTTGTTAGTTTTAGCTGCACACAGCAGTCTAATAGTGTAGTCTTTACTCACTTCAGGGTCGGCATAATGGGCGTCCCACAAAGTATTCAATTGTCAAACCATGGGCAAAGTCCTATGCCACACATAGTCTCCTCATTTATTGGCTTTGCTTAGTCAAATGTTGGGAAAATGCCCAAATTGTATCATATCCAAATAAGGAGGTAATCAACCCTACGTTTGCAGGAACCAATTTATACCTTTTAAAAATTCTGTTCTATTTTTCCTGTTTGGGTTCCCCCAATTGCTTTTTTCTCTTGTCAGATTTCATTTACTAGGCAGGAGCTGGTGCCAGTCCTGGTCAATGGGGTGGCCAATTCTACTCACCCTCCAAATTTTAGGGAAAAAACAAGCTTGTCCATCAAATCACTAATGTTTTGCTAATTTTAGTTCTGGCAGGCAACACCAAAGTCATAGCTGTGTCGTAATTTTCCACCATGGCTTCTTGTGTTCTTGGAATGTATACTTATTCTCTCACAGCCTTCATCTCTGTTGGCATCAAGTCAAGCCAAACTCCCAAACAGTGTCATTTTTTAATGTGAGGAAAAAGAAAGAAACTGCTATGTAATTCAGCTTAAACATTCCAAAGTCAAAAGCATATGTAACAGAGGAAGTTCTCTGACTCTTTTACATGTAGAATGATTTTAATCATTTGAACTGGAAAGGTAAATATAAACAGAAACAAGTTAGCCACTCATACTGAATGAGACACAACTTGACTCAGTACAGGAAATGGTGGTAGGAATTACAGCTCTGTGAAGAAACTAATTAGCCTTCGCCCAAATAATATGCCTTCTACAGAATTTGCAGCCCTCAAGCCTCAGCAGATGACCCAACAGTAACATTAATTGTGAAAACATCAAACAAACCGGTCAGATTTTATGTCAGTTTTATAGGAGTTGACATGAAGGGTTAATAATAATTACTGATCCAAGCCAACTTCTTGTACTTCCTTTCCCAATCAACTGTAGAGAAATATGCTGTGCATTTTGAAAAATATCTAATCTCTGACCCCTTCCTCATGTCTTACCATCTGATTCTATTCTGAAGACGAATGACTCACTTCACCTCCGATAATCAATGCCTTCTTTTGATTGGATGAAAACCTTGCATCCCCTTATATGGAGAAGGTTTTGCTGCCTAGCTGTGTCCTTGGGACTCGAGGTAGTAGGAGGAGATACAATAATTTAAAGCTGAATGGCAGCTTTGCAGGGTTTCTTATCTGCTGTTATTCACACAACTCAAAGTACCTATGACATTGTTTTAAAGAAAGGTTTGTTCACAGTGTTCTATTTCTTCCACTTATTTCACACATTAAGCGGTATAGTTCCAGAAGTAAGAGTCACCTTTCCAATACATTGCTCAAGTGGGAATTATTTGCATTTGAGCCACAGTACCTATTTGACAATGGTATGCATCACAGTGGCACCTATAGGGCCCAAACATGCTCTTTCAATTAGCATTGGGGGCATCACAGTATAGTACATAGCTATGAGATTTTTGTACCTGTTCCCTCCTTTTAACTCAGAGTTGATGAAGCTAATTGTTGAATTTTGGTAAGACAAATCAGAGCAGACCTCATTGTAGGGTTCTGGGGAATGTTGCCAAACAAAGACACCTCAGAATGCAGGTTCACAGTTCCTTGAAAGCGAAGTGCAGGTTCACCATTCCTTGAAAGTGGAGTCGCAGGTAGACAGGGTAGTGGAGGAGGCATTTGGTACGCTTGACTTTATTGATCAGTGCATTCAGTTGGGTGGCTGTGTTACAATTATACAGGACATCAGTTAGGCCACTTTTGGAATACTGCGTTCAGTTCTGGTCCCCCTGCTGTTGGAAAGATATTGTTAAACTTGAAACGGTTCAGATAAGCTTTACAAAGATGTTGCTAGGGTTGGTGGGTTTGAACTATAGAAAGATGTTGAATAGACTGGGGCTTTCTTCCCTGGAGCAATGGGGGCAACCCTATAGAAGTTTATAAAATCATGAGGGGTATAGATAAGGTGAATAGTCAAGGTCTTTTTCCCAGCGTAGGGGAGTCCAAAACCAGAGCGCATAGGTTTAAGGCGAGGGGGGAAAGATTTAGAAAGAACCTGAGGAGCAGCTTTTTCACTCAGACGGTGGTATGTGTATGGAGTGAGGGGCCAGAGGAAATGGAGGAGACAGATCTAACTGCAACATTTAAAAGGCATCTGGATGGGTACATGAACAGGAAGGGTTTAGAAGGAGATAACAAGGTGTAGAGCTGGATGAACACAGCAGGCCAAGCAGCATCAGAGGAGCAGGAAAGCTGACATTTCGGGTCTAGATCCTTCTTCAGAAAATCAGAAAATTTAGAAGGATATGGGCCAAATGCAGGAAAATGGAATTAGATTAATTTAGGTTATCTGGTCGGAGTGGACAAGTTGAATCAAAGGGTCTGTTTCCATGCTGTATAACTCTATGACTCTAATTGCAGTATCTTACACTGACTCAACTGAGATTCATTCACCCAGGATAGATCAGCAATCGAAGCCTTAAGCTTCTTGATTGGTGCAGCTCAATTACTCACTGGCATATCCCACTGAGCTAAGATTGGGATTTTTTAAAGGGGATTTTGTCGGTTAAACCTATTGGTGAATACAGAAAAAGTTTTTAAGATTTACGTAGAATTTTCCAGTGTATTCTAATTTCTTGCTTACCTACACCTATATTAAGAGACCATCCACATAAATTAGACGTTATATTTGAAAACGTTAGAAGTTTCAGAATAAAACAATGTAAAACAAAGACAGTGAAATCATGCAAAAGTAATATTAATTTCCATTGTTCAATAAAGTTTAAAATGGATCCATAAATTTGTGACAGAGATAAAAAGGTACTGCAGATGCTGGAGAATCCGAGATAACAAGCATGGGGCTGGATGAACACAGCAGGTCAAGCAGCATCATAGGAGCAGGAAAACTCCCTTTACAAACTGCAGTTAACCTAGAATTGACTTCAAAATCTATTCATACCATTGCCCTACAGGAAGTATCTAAACTGTGGATTTAAAGTGCCAGGCCAGGTTAACACTTTAATATTACAGCTGTGTGTCAGCTATGGGATTTCAGATCAAAATTGGAGGAATGATTATGGTCATCGCACTGCTCATGTCCTAGTTCAGATGTCAAAAAGTAAGTTTGACAAAATAATTTCATGTCGATTCTTCCACTTAGAAATTTACACTTGCCTGAGAATTGACAAATATCCCTTATCAACAGTGACTAAGCTTCAACTGTCTTTTGAGGAAGGGTCACCGGATCCGAAACGTTAACTCTGATTTTTTTTCACAGATGCTGCCAGACCTGCTGAGCTTTTCCAGCAACCTCTGTTTTTGTTCTTCAATTGACTTGTATGGCACGTTAGCAATGCAATGAGGTCTGGTACTTTAAGTAGTATCACACACCTTACACAATAAAACAGTGCACCCACCATTGCACAGCCAGCAATGCCATGGGAGATCTGCTAGTGATTTCTCAAACAGTCAAAGGGATAATATGATTTACAACATAACCCGTTTAAACTTCAAAATAATGCCCTTTTCATAGACCATGTGCAGAATTGCCTGTGGCAGCATTTCTTATAAAAACATTTTGCAATGTTCGAGAATGGCTTTATGACTTTTGTAGTTCCACGTTCAAAGTCCAATCTGTGCATGCCCTCACAGTGAAAAGTTTAGCTTTACTTCTGATAAAGTTTCGCAGTGACTGGCATTCCATGTGAGGTAATCAGTCTACTAAATCAACTGAGACCTTCCCATTCTTAAAGGGGCTGTGTACTGGCCCATTACGTATTCCAAAATTAAAAAAAACGCCATGGAGAAACTTAACAGGTCTGGCAGCATCTGTGGAGAGAGAAACATAGTTAACATTTCCAGTCCAGTATGACTTCTGCAGAATGTCTTTTGTCTCACTTGAAAATCTCATGGGTATAATCAGTAATAACGCTGCATTTGAATTCTGAATTATGCAATTTTAGCAGGGTTTAACTGCACAGTACAAATGACTCTCTTTGCTCCTTTGTACACTTTCTCCTTTAATATAAACTCATATCAATTTCCATATAAATATGAGTGCGTAATTTCAAGAGGGACTGATAGGAATTGCTCACTATATGGCCAATGACCATATTGTGATGGTTCTACTGATTATATAGAACACGTGACACCTTGTAGGAAAAATACTGCCTTGTCATGCATACTATTCTATCAGCATGATGAAGCTGGGACATCTTCTAATCACAAGGTCAAATTATTGATATGTAAACACTGAGTGAGCATAGTTGCTGTTCAGGCTACATATCAGAACTAGGTTTTCTTTCCTAAATTTGGTTAGTAAGATTCTTCAGGAGATGCACCACACTAGGTCCCCCACCAACAGGCCCCTTTGTTATTTTCTCTTTAGATGCAGAGAATTTAGCATTAAACTTGAAATTCTTATTCCAAGAATATATCATAGAATCCCTACAGTGTGGAAACAGGCCATTCAGCCCATACTGACCCTCTGAAAAGCATCCTACCCAGCACCAACACCCTACCCTTTAACCCTACATTTTCCATGGCCAATCCACCTAGACTGCACATCTTTAGAGTGTGGGAGGAAACCAGAGCACCTAGAAGAAACCCTCACAGACACAGAGAGAATGTCCAAACTCCACATAGACAATTGCCCAAGGTTGGAATTGAACCAAGGCACTGTGAAGTAGCAATGCTAACCACTGAGCCACCATGTCACCTATATCATTTTCTCAATACAGCCAAAGATGTCCTGGAATTTTAAATAAGACATAAATATTCTTCTGTTAATTGATCACAGAATAAATGTTTTTAAGCAGATACGGAGGAGGTATGGAGGAGAATTAGGATAGTTTTTTTTAATATTAGCGCATGAATCTGAATGAGGCACTTTAGTGATGACAAGAAAGGCATGTCAGCTATTATGGCATGAAATTGGACTTGGACAATGTACAAAAAATGGGAAAGCAAATCAGCAGTTCCTTTTAAATCACACTCAATTTTCTTTCACATCTTCTTATTACCGACTTTAATATTATTGATATAAACAAAATAGCTAGATTGTGTACTATATATTTGTGTGCGTATACTTGTGTGTTACAGTGCTGCTAGGAAAACCCCATGATAGTCAAGCAAAAGCGTTATTGTTCCAAGTCAGGATGGTGTGTAATTTGATAAAGTATTGGTATCCCCATGCTCCAGCTGTCCTGTCCTTTTAGCTGGTCAAGACGACAGGTTTGAACGATGCTGTAGAAAGCCCCATCCACCACTTTAAACGTTCTCCCCCTCCAGCACCATCACACAGTGGCAGCAGGGAGTACTGTGTACAAAGA
>JAHRHZ010000082.1:4989674-5007003 GCA_024137785.1 Ginglymostoma cirratum
TCTTTGTACACAGTACTCCCTGCTGCCACTGTGTGATGGTGCTGGAGGGGGAGAACGTTTAAAGTGGTGGATGGGGCTATTATATAAATTTGTCAGCTGTCCACTCCATGAATGTTTTCCATCTGAAGTAGACAAAGTAAGTTCATATCGAACAGCTTTTATATATTCCAAAAATGTGTAGGCTAGGTGGATTAGGAAATGGAAAATTCGGAGATACTAACTGCAGAATCATCAGAGCTTTTAAAAAAATATGCTCTCACACAGCTGGCCCCCAGTTTACAAGGTGGAATTGAGCCATTCTGAGCATAAGGGTCTTGAGTCTGTGATGATCATAATCATAGCCATTGTGGTAGGTGGCATGGGTAGAGGGTGTGGATCTGAATGGGATGCTCTTCGGAGGGTCAGTGTAGATTCAATGGGCTGAATGGCCTCTTTCCGCCCTGTAGAGATTCTATGATTCTATATGTGCTGGATTTGAACCCAGGCCAGGATTCAGCAGACTGATATGGGCCAGAATGAAACTGGTTGGGCACATAATTTTGCATTGCCAGGAAAAAAAAAAGTCATTGGGCTTGAAACACATTAACTCTGTTTCTCTCTCCCGTGATACGGCCAGACCTGCTACGTTTGTCCACAGTACTTTGTGCTTTTATTTCAGATTTCCAGCATCCACAGTAAGTTGTCAACATTAATTACTGCCAGGTTGCTGCTTCTGACATGGTGCAGAGGCAGGACATGCATCTAACTTTGATGTCGGGATCTCAAACCAAAACTCAAAATCCTGCTCCAGGAACAGAAGTGAAGAATCTCCATCAAACCTTACCACCGAAAACATTTCAGTTGAGAAGAAATGACAGTAAACCTCTTCAGCAAATCATTGTGTCATTGCAGATACAACACAAAACTATTCTGTCTGTGAGTAATACATTTCAAGGCACTACTGCTATAGTGAGACTGAAAACCCATTAGATCCATTCGTACCGCCTTAGCAACAGAATAACAAACAAAACCACAGCATCTGTAAGTAAGATTGTCCCTTTTCTCCATTCAGCAATGCCACAGTCATTCACGCAGAAATCCCAGTGACATGACAGAGTCACAAAGGGTTTTCTTTCCAAATAAAGTCAAAATCCAAACTTACGCCATGTTTAATTTGAAGATCCCCTGCTATTCTTGTGCAAAAGCATCAGGATGACTGGTTCACATATGACAGGATAAGTTCTGTCAGGCTGTGCAAAACTTAAGTTTTATCCTTCTATTTAAAGTGTATTTATTTGAGACTATTCACTGCCAGTGAGGTTTTCTTTTAGTATGTGAATGCTCATCATTACAAGGGATGGTAAAGAAGAGGAACAGAATTCCTCGTCTTTTCTTTATCCTAGGGCACTAGAATTCGAGAATGTTACAGCGTGGACCGAGTCTGTTCAGCCCATTGCTCGATGATCTATCTGAAAGAGGTACTGCTTTACTTCAAACACCCTTCACTATAGCCTTTTAATTTTTCAATTATTTATTCCTACCCTTTTAAAGGACACTATGTATTCTGCTGCCACCACTGTTTCCAGTTTGGCCGTAACCTTTTGTGTGAAAATAATACCCTAATGTCTATTTGTTATTTTGGTAATGTTTTTAAGTTTTTTTCCTTGTGGTCAGTGGAAATTTTTATTTTAAGATTTACTTTTTCAAATCTCCTTTCATTTTGAATCATCCTAACTGATCCCTTCTTATTAGACCATAAGACCATAAGACATAGGCGTGGAAGTAAGGCCATTCGGCCCATCGAGTCTACTCCGCCATTTAATCATGGCTGATGGGCATTTCAACTCCACTTACCCGCACTCTCCCCATAGCCCGTGATTCCTTGCGAGATCAAGAATTTATCAATCTCTGCCTTGAAGACATTCAACGTCCCGGCCTCCACTGCTCTCCGTGGCAATGAATTCCATAGGCCCACCACTCTCTGACTGAAGAAATGTCTCCTCATTTCCGTTCTAAATTGACCCCCTCTAATTCTAAGGCTGTGCCCACAGGTCCTAGTATCCCCACCTAACGGAAACAACTTCCCAGCGTCCACCCTTTCTAAGCCATGCATTATCTTGTAAGTTTCTATTAGATCTCCCCTCAACCTTCTAAACTCTAATGAATACAATCCCAGGATCCTCAGCCGTTCATCGTATGTTAGGCCTACCAATACAGGGATCATCCGTGTGAATCTCTGCTGGACACGCTCCAGTGCCAGTATGTCCTTCCTGAGGTGTGGGGCCCAAAATTGGACACAGTATTCTAAATGGGGCCTAACTAGAGCTTTATAAAGTCTCAGAAGCACATCGCTGCTTTTATATTCCAACCCTCTTGAGATAAATGACAACATTCCCTTCGCTTTCTTAATCACGGACTCAACCTGCAAGTTAACCTTTGGACAATCCTGTACTAGCACTCCCAGATCCCTTTGTACTTCGGCTTTATGAATTTTCTCACCATTCAGAAAATAGTCCATGCCTGTATTCTTTTTTCAAAAGTGCAAGACCTCGCATTTGCTCACGTTGAATTTCACCAGCCATTTCCTGGGCCACTCTCCTAAACTGTCTAAATCATTCTGCAGCGTCCCCACGTCCTCCGTACTACCTGCCTGTCCTCCCAACTTCGTATCATCGGCAAACTTCGCCAGAATGCCCCCAGTCCCTTATTCTTCTCTGCTCTAATGATAAACAGTTCAGTGAAGATTGTAGGAATGGGCACCTGTCCACAGGGAAATTCTGGGTGGTATCTCACCATGTTTCCACAGTGGCCAGCCAGCAGGTAAGACCTTTAGGGAAGAGTATGGGAAATAGATGTCAAAGTTAGGGGGTTGGGGGGAAGAAAGGATGAAAAAGAGCCAACCACAGACTGGAAGATAATTGTGGAGCTCCAAGGATGACTCCAGATCTTGCTGTTCCCACAAAACTCTTTGAAAGAGCACACAAAATACATTTTATTGGAGAAAACTTACTTTTCCTGGTACTTTCTATGTGAAAATACTTCCAAAATTGGTCATTGCTTGATAGAAATTTCATACAATTTTCATTTCTTCGCCCTTGAAGAGGAAAGAGCTTGCTATTAATATTGATGGAATCTTACAATGGGGCATATGGCCCACCATGCTGATCCAATTTGTCCCAACCCTCAGGGTCACATAGTTGCACATTACTATACAATTATACTGAACATTGCTCCACTTTAGCCCGTTCATTCATAGAGTAATGTATAATGCACTGACTGGAGAAATGTGGAAAAATGTGTTCAAAACCCCAGGGGAAACTGATGTGCATTCTCATTGCATTTCCTGTTCTCCTAGATTGTGGTAAATAAAGCTCTTAATCCAACAATCAGTGAAACCATCTGTGAGCCACCTGCAAACAGCTTTGTAAACTCAGCCCTTAGTTGTTCTTTCCAAAATATATTAGCTTCTGGGGGATGTTAACACTTTGCTGCAATCACTGGGAAAGTGGAATCGGGCCTCCTTGAATTATGTTTCTGTTGCCTGCTGCTATTTAACCTGAAGGTGTTGACTTCTTTTGAGGCACGTTCCTATGTTTCACATATTTCTGCAAACTTGAATCATTTAGATCATTAATCAATGAGATTATTAATCAATTAGGTCATGACAGATCTAATTCCATATACCAGCTGATGCTCCATATTCCTTACCCGCTTATAATACCAGATAAAAAACCCTTCCCAATGACACTGTTGTTGTACTACACCACACAGACTGCAGTAGTTTAAGAAAGCGGCACACCACCACCTTCTTAAGGAAAATTTGGGATAGGCAATAAATGCTGACCCATGTCAGCAACCCTCATGAAAGGATAAAAAAAAATATTTAACTGCATTGGTTTCTCCTGTTTCAGGGGAATCTGGTCGATTTCTCCTCCCTGACTGAAAGGTACTGAGATAAGTTGTAATACCAGTACCACCATTCAGAGTTGAGGTGTGATAGAATATTCTCCACTCAACAACAACACTCATGAAGCTGAACACCATCCAGAGTCCGCATGACTGGCAGATCCTTCATTATTTTCAACATTCACTCCCTCCACCACTAAGGCACAATGGCACCAGTGAATGCCATCTATAAATTGCACTGCCACAACTCACCAAACCTTCATTAACATAACCTTCTAAACTCTGCCACCCACAAAGGCAGGGGCAGCAGTTCTATGAGAACATCACCAGCTTCATGACCTCCTCAAAGCCACACACCGTCCTGACATCAACACTTCTTCATCTTTGATAGCACCAATACTTCTGTGATCAAAATTCTAGAAATTTCTTTTTAACTGCACCTTTGGTTTACCTACATAAGATGGACTGCCGCAGATCAAGAAAGCAGCTCTCAAGGGAAATTTGAGCAGCAAATGTCAGTAATGTTCATATCCAACAAAATAAGAAACAGAAAATAATTTACAAATGCTTTGGATAGTATTGCATTTTGTTCCATTTTGGTGCCGAAATGGCACTGGAGTTCTTCAAATGTTGACATCACCACTGCTACAGAACTTTAGTTGAGTACAAGCAAAATGGTACAGCCCTGAAATGGACAGGGACAATGGAAGGAATTGAAAAGGAGGTGTGGAAAATAGAGATTTTCTTGGTGAAAAATGGATTGCGATCAAAGGAAGAAATTACACACATTCAGTTAATGAAAGGAGAAGTAAAATAGAACTTGTAAGATCTATATAACCTGAACAATAGATTGGGCATTGGAGGTCCAGGACATTGTGTGTTGTTGAGATCATTCTTCTGGGCAGAAACAGATTTTCAGCAGCTACATGTAAGTTCGATATCAGGTTGCTGTGACTCAGTAATTGGTAGCACTTTAAGGCACAAGGTTCTGGGTTAAAGTCCTATTCCAGATCTTGAGCACAGAAATCTAGGCTGACACTCCATCACAGAGATTGGGGGAGTGCTGCACCAGAAGGGGTACCATCTTGTCATGCCCAACTGTGCTATGTCCTATCCATAAAATTACAAAGCCACGGGGTTGAACTTTACCAGAAATCATTCAAGTGTCAATTTTGAGGAGTTTCGCAGAGGGGTTCTGTCCTTGAGACGCAGTGAGTCTGTCATGCTGTTCTCCACAGTTCACCTCATTCATGCTGCAGCATGCCTCCATGATGCCCCACTCAAGCAATTGAAATGGAAAGACTCACCACAGCCAGTGCAATTTTTATTGCTCATCCATGTACCAGGTCAAGCACTGCCAGCCAGGAACTGACCTGAACAGCTTATGCAGTGGGAAGTGACTGAGAAAGGAACATTCTGAAGGAATACAAGTGACAAGGCTAACACTTCATTGCAAACACAATTGCACATTTGTACACGCATTGCTGTTTTACATCATCAATTGTCTGATAGACAGTCATTGTAACTACAGCTGTAGTAAGCTACACAGGATGTCATTCTAGGACCCTGAGTAAGGGAGTGTAACCGTTTCCCTAATGCCCAGTGTAGCATGGTATCTTATTGTTCAATGTGGGAGCAAAAGGTTAAGGTGTCATGGTCCTGCTGTCTCATTATAGAGAAGTCATACAACATCAGGTTATAGTCCAACAGGTTTATTTCAAATCACTTGATAAACGAGCAGCATTCCAAAAGCTTGTGATTTCAAATAAATCTATTGGACCATGAACTAGTGTTGTTTGACTTCTGACTTTGTCCACCCCAGTCCAACACACACATCTGTGCATCATTAGGGAGATGACAAGTGGTGAGTTTAACCTGAGGGTCACCACGCCTCAGACAAGGGGAGAGATTGACAAGGAGAATCCTTCTTGGTAACGTTAGTCAGGAAATGAACTCACGCTGTTGGCATCACCCTGCATTACAAACTAGCTGGCCGGCCATCTGAACTAGCTAACCCCCAACATGGAAGGATTACATACTGGAAAACCTTCAAATGTTTGAAAACCTTTACCCTTATTCAGCAACAGCAAAACCAAAGATAAAACAATGAATAGCTCCTGGAAACGGACTTCAAACAACAAGAAGTGTACAGTCAATGAGTTATCATTGCAACCAACTCTCATCTAACAGAACTGAATGTCAATTAAGTCCTGTCTGGAATCAGATTCCACCACCAAAAAGATATTTCCCTTCCCACCCCTGTCCACTTTCTGCAGGGACCCTTCACTCTATGAGTCCCTCATCAGCTCCACACTCCCCACCAACCCTTCCACCACACCCGGTACCTTTCCCTGCAACTGCAGGAGGTGCTATCCCTGCCCCTACACTACCCCGCTATCCACTCCACCCTTCCCACTGACCAACCACAATAACCCCCCACCTGCATCCACCTATCTCCATCCCACTAACCCTTCCCCTAGCCTGAACCCCTTCCCCCTATTTGTTTCGGGGCTCCCCTCCCCAGTCCTGATGAAGGGTTTTAGCCTGAAATGTTGGCTTCTTTGATCCTCGGATGCTGTCTGACCTGTTGGGTGCTTTTCCAGCTCTACATTTACTGACTCTAGCTTCCAGCATCTGCAGTCCTTACTGTCTCCAAGTCCTGTCTGTCTTGTTTCATCTGATGCTGCACCACTTTATCATGTAGAATGTTAACCTCCTTCTGCTCAAAGTCCTCATCTTCTTCCTTGGATGGCAGTGCCACTCTCACACCTGTCCAGCATATATCACATCCAATCTTTGCCTGCTCCAGTTGTGCAGAGCATAGTGTGCTTGGATGATGTGGCTCTGTCTGACACTGTCAAAGCGATGTTTGTACTGTTTGTGGCACTCTGCACCTGGTGGAAGCCAGCTGCATTGGCAAAGCCTACAGCCCAGTCTGCAACAATGACCTTGTCATGGGGAAATGAGATGAAGCAGTGTGACCTGGTATAAACTGCCTCAGTAACTGCCTTAATGCTTTTGCAGGTTGAGGATTGAGAGTTAATGCACTGGTTGCCAGTGGATCCATGAAAACAGACAGTTGCATAAAAGTTGAGTGCAGCTGTCACCTTGACAGTCACTGGGATGGGATGGCCACTGACCCCTTTAGGTTGCATGTTCCACTCCAGCAATTGGTAAATTCAGTGGTAGTGTCATGCAAATAAGCCTCTCACTACTTGCTAATGAGATTCTCAACTTCTCTTTAAATTTGGTTGCAGAGTAGTTCTTTATTGCTTGGTGTCGAGACTCCAATTTCTGTCCATTTTGCCATATTTTCCCATCAGACTTAATAATGCCCAAATCATTCAGAGGCTGAGAAGATTCTGCTCATGGAGTGTAAATGGTGTAAAAACTTCTGGAACTAATTCTCTTTTAAATTGGAAACCAACCGCTGACTAAGATGATGTCAAGGGTTGAGGCATGAAAGCAGTTTCAAACTTTTGAACAAAGGAATATTCACTTAACTGGGAACAGGAAAACTGAGGTAATCTATTCCTTCAAAATTAGTGTGGTGTCTCTCAATTAATGGGGGAAAATATAATTGATGCAGTTGGAATGAACACTGTATCAATTGTATAATTTAATATTGAACAGTTTTATTCCATAAAAATTTGCATCTGTATGCTATCACATCACAAAACATTTTATATACCATGGATTTCTTGAGATGTAGTGGCAATGTTAAAGAAAAACACAAAACAGTCACACTTCCATGGAAAGCATGTTAATGGTGACGGGATCATGTCTATAGAAAAGAGAGTCAGTTTTTTTAACAAAAGCATTTGCAAAACTTATCAAAACTTATGCCTGTTCTCTTGTGTTGCTTTCCTGCTTGATGGGGCTTTAAATTTAATGGAGTCATGATAATTATCTGGGATAATGATGATTTCTATTAAACCTGTTTTTGTGCGAGTCCACATTTGTCCAAATATCAACACAAACACAGATGATATTATTGTTAGGTAACTGTGCAGCTAATGAAGCGGTTAGTGAGACTGAAAAAGGAATCCCTGACAATCAACAAGTAGCCCTTGAGAAATCTCAAAAGCCCTCAAAAAATGAAAATGTTATGTTGAATCATAGAATAGAACCCCGACAGTGTGGGAACAGGCCATTCAGTCCAATTAGTCCACACCATCTCTCCGAAGAGCATCCCATCCCAACTCATTCCCCCTAACCCCTCATGTCCCCATGTCTAACCCACTAACCTAAACATCCCTGGACACTACGGGCAATTTAGCACAGCCACCCTTCTGGCTGCCTGCACCGTGTATATATTAAAAACCTGAAATTTGAACACGATTTACCTGGTATATTTCTGCTATCAACCTAAATGATTTGTCTCTAAAACCTATCGTCAATTGTGTTTGTGCCCATACACATAAAAGAATAAGTTCATTTCATTGTGTTTACTTTCAGTGAGTTGTGTGAATAAAAATGAAGTTTTTAATCCTCAATTTTTAATTAAATCCTCAATTTAACCAGGCTTTCTAGAATTAACAGAGAATTAGTTTGTTAATTGCTAAATGAAAGAATTAGTAACGCAGCATACATACATGCAGATTAGAAAAAAGGTGAATCCAAAAAGATAAAAGTTTTAAACAAAAACTGATCTGTCTCTGAATTACTTATGAAGAGTGGGTAGTTGAGTGTTATGGCCATTGAAAATAAAGTTATTTCAAACTCTCCCCACCCCCGGCCTCATCCCATGACCAACCCTCCCTCTCATCCCTGCCCCCTTGACCTGACACAACCTGTCCGTCTTCTGTCCCAACTATCCACCCCTCCCACCTCACTGACCAATCCCCACCACTCCCTACCTGTACTCAATTATTATGATCCCACCTACCTTTCCCAGCCCTACCCCTCCTCTCGCTATTTATTTCTGAACTCCCTTCATGCTCCCCATTTCTGAAGATGGGTCCTGAGCCGAAACATCAATTTTCCTGCTCCTCTGATGCTGCCTGGCCTGCTGTGTTCCTTCAGCTCTACACTGTGTCATCTCTGACTGCAGCATCTGCAGATCTTACTATCTCATTATTAGCACTGATGTTGGTAGTTGAACTTTCAATTTTTAGATTCTTGGCTTTGCAGGTTGATTGAAACTCTTGTTTTAATTATTTTCAGCAATGATTGACTGGCAGCACTGGCAGCAGAGTGAGAGAGACCACTTGTTTCACCTGCAGGAAAGGGGTGCTTAACTGGCTGTTCTCAGAACTGTGACCCTCACAGCAGATTAGTTCACCACATAGAGCACTGGGTCACTACTACACACACACACTAGGCCTGAAAGTTGTTTTTAATCCCTGTCCCTGTGTATTCTTGAAAGGGTGAAAATGAAATTATGTCTCCTATCCAGACTGCTGTCGTTTCTTTACCATCATGGACATAGTATGAGGCGAGCTAGCAGGTTACAAATTCAATTTTGTGTGCATTTTCTCCCTTTGAAGCTTTTTTGACACCTTATCAGATGTGACATTCCAGAGTATCTTTCTCCAGGTAGCTGCTAAATTTACAGTTGTAGTCAACTTTAGGTGTCTGTCCTTTTTTATAAAAACAAGTTGTAATTAAAAGGTTGATAGTTCCATATGTATTTTGGTTTTTATAATCCATGTCCATGCCAAACACCTGAGGGGAATCAAAATAGCAAAAAAGTTAGCCCACGATCTCCTTTCATCTATTATTGTCTCTTTTCTCTCAGCTGATATTAAAAGCATCTATGGCTATGTTTTGAAGAACAGGGGAGGTTTCTCCATTATCCTGGTCAATTTTTATCTCCCAACCAACATCAAAGCAGATTATCCAGTCATTTTCACGGTGCTGCTTGTGGGAAGTTTTCTCCGCGCAAATTGACTTCCAGGTTTCTTATATCACAATTGTTCCCTCACTTGGAAAGTTCTTCAGAGGCTTAAAAGCACTTTGAGATGTCTGGTGGTCAACAAAAAGCAGTATGTAAATACAAGATTTTGTTTTGTGTGAGGGGTAACAGCTGAGCCAGATCACCTCTCATTTCACCAAACTGTGAGTGGCAGCAGCAGCAGCAGTATGGATAGCATCATTTCACCTGAAGCAAAAGTGTAAAGACAAGTCATGGAAGATCAAAGTTAATAGAACATTTCAAAGATAGCAAGAATAGTTCAAAGTTTGAAATCTAACCAAAATATTGGGGCGGCAGAAAAAAAGAACTGCTGTAAGGCTTCTCCTGATCATCTGTTTCAGGTATGTCAATGCAATGGCGAAGAAATGGCCATTATTCTGAAGTTTATGTGAATTTTCAAGTGAAGATATGATTGGATAAATGTCAGAACTCCCACAAACACTCAAGGTGAAGGGATCTAAATTTTGGATGTAAAAGGACTTAGGCAGCATGGTGGCTGAGTGGTTAGCACTGCTCTGTCACAGCACCAGGGACCTGGGTTCAATTCCAGACTGTGTCTGTGTGGAGTTTGCATGTTTTCCCTGTGTCGGTTTCCACCAGGTGTTCTGGTTTCCTCATACAGTCCAGAGTGTGCAGATTAGGTAGATTAGCCATTGTCTCGTTGTGTCCAGGGCTGTGCAGGTATGGTGGATTAGCCATGGGAAATGCAGTGTTACAGGGGTAGGTTAGAGGTTTGGCTCTGGGTGGGGTGTTCTTCAGAATGTCAATTCAGACCTGATGGGCTGAATGACCTCTTTCCACAGTGGAAGGATTCAACAACTTGAACTCATGTTAATCTGAGCAAGTCTTCAGGGCTGTTCTAAATCCTTGAAGATGCTTAATTTGAATGATCAGTTCATTGAAATTGTGGATGAAAAATGTTTAATTCAACCAAAAGTACTCATTATTTTTCAAACAGAACAGTGTTGAATTAATAGCAGTAATTAAATCAACAGGTCTAAGTAGACATTGTTTCTCAGCTGGACTGTTAGAATGGGGGTTTTGAAATTCAGCAGTTTCCTTTAGAAAGGAATTAGAGAAAAGGAGTGCACGATGAATTGCCTTGGATCAACTCAAACTCTGGCTGGTTGTGAAGTGGCCAACCAACAGTGGAGTGCTTCAACTAGAACACTTGCACTCTCCTGGCTAAAATAGAAGTAGCAGCTATGCCAGCATAAGATTAAAATTCAGTTTCTTGTCATATTTTGGCTGGGAGTTTTCTTGTTCCTGTTGTTCAAAATGCACACGTCATTCATCAAACAAGGATGCGTGAGTGAATTATCTCCAACGTTGTCACTGAGCGAGCTGATGGGAAATGTAAGGGAATGCTGGATTGATGCCATCCTCTGATCTTCCCTCCAATGCAGGAGGATCCAAAGTACCTCGTGCCGCTGAGGGCAGGAAAACGAGATGCAATGATTTACAGTGTAAAGGCCATGTGAAGCACACCAATGTAAGAGTGTGCCAAGGAATCCAATTTCCTCATCAGTTTATCATGTCCTTTGACACAACTGGTTTCCAATGTTATATCAACTTAATAAGAACAAGGTAGAAAGATTAAATGAAATGTTGGTAAAAACAAAATCTGGATGAGATAACTCACAATAAGTGCCAGTAAAGCCATGTCAAACCTACCCTAGAAACTGATGCTAATGGTCAGGTTCTATTGGCTGCCACTTTTGTCTCAGCACAGACCCAGTGCCAGCTTGAGACCCTTCTTCCTGTTTTCTGATACTGCCTCCACCCCTTTTAAACCAAGCCTCAATACTGCTCTTCTGAAAATAAACTATCCTTTACACTCTCTGTTTTTTCAGACCAGCCCCCTAGGTATAGTAACATATTGTTTCGGGTATTGTTCAAGGGTGGCACAGTGGATGTCACTGTTGCCTCACAATGCCAGGGACTTGGGTTCAAACCCAGTCTTGGGTAATTGTCCGTG
Source organism: Ginglymostoma cirratum (assembly GCA_024137785.1). Taxonomy (NCBI): domain Eukaryota; kingdom Metazoa; phylum Chordata; class Chondrichthyes; order Orectolobiformes; family Ginglymostomatidae; genus Ginglymostoma; species Ginglymostoma cirratum. Next base: position 5,001,455 of record JAHRHZ010000082.1, read on the forward strand.
CAGAGTTTGCACATTCTCCCCGTGTCTGTGTGAGTTTCTGCCGGGTGCTCCGGTTTCCTACCACAGTCCAAAAATGTGCAGGTTAGTTGGATTGGCCATGCTAAATTTCCTCGGAGTGTCTAAGGATGTACGGATTAGGAGAACAAGCCATGAGAAATGCAGGGATAGGGTGAGGGGGTTTCTGGAGGGACAATCTTCGGAAGGTCAGTGCAGACTCAATGGGCTGAATAGCCTCTATCTGCACCATAGGGATTCTAGATAGGACCAGAAACCCAGAGATCAAGTTTTCAAATCACAGCATAACAAATTAGAAAATTGATAGCAACAAAGTAAGTCTAATTGCTATCTGATACCAGGTCCTGGAAAAATTGAAATATTTGACAAAACAAAGGCCATCTTTTTTTCTTGGAATCAAATCTCAGCAGCTGTTTGACCAGGCTGGAACAGATGGATTAACCTTGGTGTTGGGTTTAACCCTGAGCTGAGATTTTCACACATTCAATCAGTAACGATAACTCAATAAGACGTCCGAGCAGAAATAGGCCATTCAGCCCATTAGGTCTGTTCGGCCATTCATTAAGATTGTGATCAAAATGATAACCCTTAACTCCACTTTCCTGCCTTTTCCCTGTAACTCTTGATTCCCTTACTGATTAAAAACATATCTATCTTAGCCTTGAATATTCTTAACAACCAACCTCTACAGCCCCTTGTGAATCTTCTCTGAACTGCCTCCAATGCCAATATAGCTTTCCTTAGTTATGCGGACCAAAGACTGTTCTCAGAATCCAGCCATGGTCTGCTTCGTGTCTAGCATAGAATTAACAAGATTCCCTACTTACATACTCCATTTTGTTTAAAGTTGCTTTATTAACTTTGACTTTGAATAGAAAATCTGGAATTCTTATCCATCAGTAGATTGACTCAAAACTCCTTAGCATTGTTTTAAAACTGCCAAATTAAGCAATATGTCTAGCCAGTACTTTCTACATTTCTGGTGTTCAACAAATATTCATTGTCTTCTTCCACGATTCCACAATTAGTGAGATCTTGTAGCTGAGTGGTTAAGGGAATAAATTAGAAAGCCATTCGGGTTATTTTGCTTTATTTCAAATCTTACCAACTACATTTTGTCCATTGCTGATATAGAGGGTCATGTGCACAGTTGTCAATATCTCTGTCATGAGGCCTGAAAGTCTGGTGCAAGTCTGACCTGCCCTGAATCCGTATCATAACATCTGAGAAGGTAATTAAAAGGATATTTTTATTAGTGGCCATTCTCCGCCACTGTTCCCTCTAAGCTGTGCGGCTATACAGCCACTAAGAGATGTTGACTCATTGAATTCTACTTCTGGAAGCTGACATCACATGCGGACTTCAGAGGTCCATGCAGCAGAAAAAATAATTATAGGGAAAGTTGTTCTCCATTTTTATACCCCTCACTATCTGAGAATCTTTATAGAAACGAACTCATTTTTATTCATTACTTTGCTCTTTTAAAATGCTCTAAAAATTTCTCTCTGTTCCCCTTGAATCCTTCCCCCAAAATCTTCCTGTCTTCTGCTCAGCATTTTCATTTTCTCAGGGATATTCATTGCTCGAATTGATGTTGTTCTGTTGTAGCTCAATTCCAAACACACAGAATTCATTTTCTCAATGCACCATTGTAGAGTCCTCACTTTGGTTTCAATACTGCATACTGCCCAGTTCATTGTGTACCTTGTATCAGTAAAACATTGCCTACCATTACATATTCCTTACCTAACAAGTAGTTATTCAGCTAGGATGAGTAGCTGGTTTCCTCGCACACTCTTAATCACTACAAATCTGACACTGAATTAAATATTGATCAGAGATTTGTATCAGCAACGCAATGAGTAAAATGCCTGAAATGCAGTTTGAACCAGTCAGAAAATTATCTCTTGTACACAATCCCCTTCTTAAAGAACCACTTAAGATTTAATCCTTATATGGCAAAATGGCAGCACTTTTGTGAAAAAATTTGGACAGAACAGCCTTCTGTAGCACAGCCAGATAAACTGCAGCTGGGAACATCTTGCTGAATGAGTGCAGATCAAGTTAGAACTAGGTCTGGCAATTCCAGCTAATAATCTCATAAATAACATAGCTTGGATTCCTGAAAAGTTTCAGAGGGAGATGAAGTAATTCAGTTTCCTGCAATTTATTGGTACTCGTCTTTTTCTTTCTAACTCGTTGGGGCAAGGGATGGAAAATTAAATATTTTCCTTACAGGAAATAAACTGAATTGATTCTCAATAGCTGGAACTCTTCTGCAGTCCTCAAGATGTTTTTAAAAACCTTGGATAATGGGTTGGAAATTGTTGAGGTGTAGGTAACGATGCACTACCAGGAGATCTAATTTGTGGTGGGAGATTGTACTAGGAGTAGTTTTTAGAAATTGATGCAGGGATCCTCTTCTGTTTCTCATCTATTATGACAATTTGGATTAAGGTGTTTGACACAAACTTGTCAAATCTGTAAATGGTACCACAGATGGCGGGGCATATGAATGTAGGAGGAAGGCTTTTGAAATACAAAATGAGGCCAGCGCAGACAACAATGGTGCAAATAGCCTTCTTCTGTGATGTAATCATCCAACTGTTATATTATTTAATGTTAGCTGTGGAATTTATTATGGTCAAGTGCAGATTGGATGGAAAGTGGAAAACACTGCAATTCTATGACTCTATCTAGGAGGGATTAGAGAGGTTTGAGCTATCCCAGGATAAAATGAGCATGTAGCAAAATTGGGGGAGCACTGTTTAGAATGTTAGGATTAGCATTAAGGTAGAAAATACAATAATCAAGATAGGCATTTTGAAATGGAAAAATGATGCTTCAATGATTTCAGGAAGAATATGCTACTGAAAAGACCAGTTGCTGAAGCTTTCCAATTATTTACAATAGGATGAGTATAAACTGTACTCAAGTAGCCCATGTTTGGGAAAACTAAAATACAAACCCCTCTGTTAAATCTGATTGTGCAATTGGGCAACACATGCTGAACATTCCTGAGTGCACGAACAACTACATTAACAACAATTTTATGATAATCAGTTGAGCTATAATATAGTTAAGTTTAATTTCCTAGACTTCCTAGTTAGATTCCGACATACACACAGCTCTATTCTCTTCAAAACAAAGGAATATGTGTGAGCTCTGTATCTTTTCTGAAATGTATAGGAGATATAGGGCCTATAGTACCCCACTGCTTTTTCCGGTGGGAATGCCTGGTCCAATCAGAGTTGACTTGCCAACTATTCATCATCGTATTCTCCTGCAGCGCAATCTGTCATGATCGTTTAAAATTTCTCATTCTTGCAACTGTCCCGATCAGTGCGAGAGGAAAAGTATCTCGTCTTTCATCAATTTTCAAATCCTACACGACCAAGTGGCTGTTTGTGAACATGACAATTACAGAAAACGTGATGGGGCAGTAAAATTGAAGATTAAAAGGGCTAAACGAGAGCCAGAAGAAGTGAGCAGATAGTATAAATGGAAATGGTAATAGTCTTGATAAGAATAATCAAAGGAGAAGATCAAAACTACTCAAGTGGCTGTAAAGTATTTTGGGATGTGAGGTGTTAGGGAAAGTGCTATTCAAATGTAAATCTTTCTTACTTTGAAGGGAGACAGGCCGATTCAGAGATAAAGGGAAGGTCCAACTGTGAAGGATAAAGGTAGGATGGAGAAATTAAAGCAATATTTTTTCCTCAACTTTACAGGTGATGACATGATTGAGACTGAAGCAGGAAATGGAGACAACATAGAAAATAGACATAAAGATAATGTAGAAAAAAAACATTGGTCGGAAAGAACTAGCAGTAAATTCACTGGTCCTGGTTTGTACCATGGACCGCAATGGGCAATCAGAGATGTTCAAACCACATTTTCTCAATTCCACAAAGATACGCAAAATGCATCAGGGAACTGGAGATTGGGCAAAGCATCACTCCAATTAAGAAGGGAAAGATGGATAAACCTGACAGCATGCAACTGACCATGATAACATCAATGATGGGTCACTCTGAGAATCTACAATGAGAAATCAAATTAACTAGCATGAACAAATCTGACAGCCAGCCAAAAGTTCAAAGTGAGGTGGGTTGGACACATTCAATAACAACTTTTGAAGATGCAACTGACTGAATAAAAGGAATGAATTTGATGTAATGCGCATTTAGAAGGAATTCAATAAGGTGTCCAGTGGGAGGCTTATTACACAAGAGCAGGTTTACAGTACAGGAGATCGACAATTTAGAAATGTCCAAATTATGAACACTCGCACTTGTGAATACGATCTGTATGAAATGTAATTTTAAAGCCATGACATATGAAGTGGAAGTGCCGGTGTTGGGCTGGGGTGGACAAGGTCAGAAATCACACGACACCAGGTTATAGTCCAACAGGTTTACTTGAAAACACAAGTTTTTGGACAACACTTGACAAAGGAGAAAGACTCCAAAAGCTTGTGTTTTCAAATAAACCTGTTGGACTATAACCTGGTGTTGTTGATTTCTGACCATGACATATGAACATCACTGTCTCAGCCATGCTGCAGTGAACCAGCAAGGCTCAATGCAAACTGGAAGAACAGCATTTCATTTTTCACTTGGGGACCCTGCGGTCTTCACGACTCAGTATCTAGTTCAATAATTTTAGAATCTTCCTCCTTGTCCTTTACCCACACCCACACCTCAGGCTCTGTCATGCCGTGGGCTGCTTTCAGCACAGCCAACCCATTTTCACTTACTTATACTCCCCATTATCAGATCTCCTTTCTTCCTGGTTTACAATTATCATCCCTTTATTCACTTGACTGGCCTAACTGTCTGTCGTTCCCTTTGGACTCCATCTTCACTTATCGCTTACCTTTTTCCATTACTTCTCAACCCCCCCACTGCCCACCACTCACACCCCCTGTCTTCTGCATACATTTAACACCATTTCCTAGCTGCTACCAGTTCTGAAGAAGGATCACTGGACTCAAAACACTAACGCTGCTTTCTCTCCACAGATGTTGACGGACCTGCTGAGTTTTTCCAGAAATTTCTGATTTTGTTTCTGATTTCCAGCATCCACAATTCTTTATTTTATTACAAAGCTTTTTGTCTGGCATTGTATCCCAACTTTTGTACAAATCAATTTGTGAATGAGCTCTAGAACAGAACCTGTTCACAACCTGGGGATTGCCTGTATAAGGAAAAATATGGCAGTATAGATGGCAAACTAATTTAGTAAACACAAGGTTAGGATTAATAGGTGTCACTCAGCTCATTGAAAAGTGTGTTCCCAGCAATTAAGGCTTGGCCTGCTTTTATTTTCAATATATATATAAAAATTAGAGTTTGGGCAAATGGGATCAGGGAAGGGTATATTGTTGAGATTTATTGATGACACTTAAATTTGGCAAATGATGAATATAACTGGAAAAGACATCAAGAGGATCCAGACAGGTGAGAAAACAGAGATGACAATTGCAGTTCAATGCTGAGATACATAAAGATTGCCTATATGCTATGAATAGC
>JAHRHZ010000082.1:5008572-5033287 GCA_024137785.1 Ginglymostoma cirratum
ACCCTTCATCAGATTTTCTGATGAAGGGTTTAGGCCCGAAACGTCAAGTTTTCCTGCTCCTATGATGCTGCTTGACCTGCTGTGTTCATCCAGCCCCATGCCTATTCTTTGGGGACTGGCAGGTTAGGTGCAGAAAGGTCATTTCCCCTGTGGGAGAGCCTCGGAGTGAGGGCATAGCCTCAGAGTAAGAGATCACCCATAGATAAGGAGGGATTTCTTCTTTTAGAGTGGAGTGGATCTGTGAAATTCTTTTACCACAGAGAGCTGTTGAGACAGAGTTGTCACGTAGATTCAAGGTTAAGACAGGCAGATTTTTAATCAATAAGGGAATTAAGGCTTATGAGGAAAAGTCAAGTTGAGGATTATTAGATCAACCATAGTCTCATTGAATAGAAAAGCAAACTCAATGGGCCAAATGGCTTATTTCTGCTCCCACATCTTATGGCCTTATGTAAGAATAAAGAATCGTTTTGGGTGCCCTGTTATGGGTAGGATTTTAAAACCATGGAAAACTTACAGTGAGAATTTAATGGAGCATTTTGAAATGATGAAGAGTTTGATAAAATGAATAAAGTGAAGATTATTTACCCTGACTGGGAAAGAGTGATAAGAGCCATCAATTTAACACTGTCATGAAGAAAGGGAGTAAAATTTAGGAGAAATTTCTTTATTCAAAGAATTGCTGAAGCATGAAATTCTTTGCCTTAGGAAATAGTCGAGCCAGAGACCACTGCATACTTGAGGAGAAAAGCAGATAAACATTTGAAATGAAGGGAAAAGAGGGACTCAGAGGAGAGATCAGGGTAATAAGTCTACGATTGCTAACATTTTGACCAGCCAGATGATCTCATTCAATTCTGCATGATTATATGACATCTGTTGAAGTAACAATGAGCAAAGTTCAGCGGTTAAAGACCCTAAGTAAATTCAAATAATCAATATATTCAGTCATTGTGGGCCACAGTTCATCAAAGCAAATAAAATGCTGAACTGTAACCATCTGTACATGAAGAGAGTCATGCTAGGACCACAATAATGTAGACAGAATATACCTTCAGTGTTTCGTCTAATTCTGGAGATCAAGTTTCAATAGCGGATATCCAAGGTTGGAGGCAGCGCAAAGGGAATTCACAAGCTAACTCAAAGTGGGATTGATAACTGGAGGAGCAAGTTGGGATAGTGTTGGGGTGGATATTTGTGGTAGGATGAGTGCCTGGCAGGAATTGGCAGGAGTAGAAATTAGGGCAGCACAAGACCATGAATTTGTAGAAAAGAAATTTGATTGTCACCAACAGATTTTGCAAATAAACGTAAATTTTCTGGTCTATTTGATACATACTCATGTCATGACTGCAGTTTGGAACCTGGAAGAACTATGTTTTCACCAGTAATTCAAAAACATGTCCTTTTTTTCAAAAAAAGGAGCTAAAATGGGCAAAAATTGCTGTCAATGTAAATTAAGTAGCTGTAAGAAACCATTTTCAACTTTACTGGAATATGATAGCAGAGCTAAGATTCTCATCTATGTCAATGGGCTACAGTATCTATGTACCCTAGCCTGGGTTCAAGGATTACTATGCTTTGCTGGTCACAGCAAAAGAACTATCTCTTGGTCACCCCTGCATTGCAAGCAAAGAAATTCTGTCATTCTGAGTGCTTGAAGCTAATTTGCCTACAAACTAAACAAGAGGAAATAGGATCAGAAAACTAGTCTCTATCTTCCTGAATGCTGCAATTCAGCCACAGTTGAAAGAAATCAGAACAATTTCAAAAATTGATTGGCAGGGACTATTTGTAGATGGTTAGGAAGTGGGAGATCTTTAAAACTGAGCTGACCAGAGTTCAGCAATAGTATGTTCCTGTTAGTGTGAAGGGCAAGACAGGTAGGTGTAGGGAATGCTGATAACTAAAGAAATTGAAGCTCTGGTCAAGGAAAAGAAAGAGGCATATGTCAAGTATAGACAGCTGGGATCGAGTGAATCCCTGGAGGAGTATAAGGGCAAAAGGACAATACTTAAGAGGGAAATCAGGAGGGCAAAAAGGGGACATGGGATAGCTTTGGCAAATAAAGTTAAGGAGAATCTAAAGAGATTCTATAAGCACATTAAGGGCAAAAGAGTAACCAGGGAGAGAATAGGATCCATTAAAGATCAATGTGGCCACCTATGTATGGAATCACAGGAGATGGTTGAGATATTAAATGAATATTTTGTATCAGTATTTACTGTGGAGAAGGACATGGAAGCTAGAGAACTTGGGGAAATAAATAGTAATGTCTTGAGAAGTGTTCATATTACAGAAGATGAGAGGCTGGAGTTCTTAGAATGCATTAAGGTAGATGAATCCCCAAGACCTGATCAAGTGTCTCCCAAAACTGTGTGGGAAGCTAGGGAAGAGATTGCTGGCCCCCTTGCAGAGATATTTGTATCACTGACAGCCATGGGTGAGGTGCCAGAAGACTGGAGGTTGGCTAATATGGTGCCATTATTTAAGAAAAGCTGTAAGAAAAAGCCAAGAAGATGTAGATCAATGAAGCTTACATCAGTGGGTGGGTGAGTTGTTGGAGGGGGTTCTAAGGGACAGGCTTTACTTATATTTGGAAAGGCAATGACTGATTAGGGATAGTGAACATGGGAAATTGTGTTTTACTAACTTGATTGAGTTTTTGGAAGAGGTGACAAAGAAGATTGATGAAGGCAGAATAATAAATGTTGTCTATTTGGACTTCAGCAAAGCGTTCAACAAGGATTTGCATGGGAGACTGGTTAGTAAGATTAGATCACATGGGATTAGGGGAGCTAGCCAATTGGATATAAAATTGGCTTGAAGGCAGGAATCAGAGGATGGTGGTAGAGAGTTGCTTTTCAGACAGGAGGCCTGTGACGAGCGGTGTGCCCCAATGATCGGTGCTGAGTCCACTGCTTTTTATCACTTATATAAATGATTTGGATGTGAATATAGGAGGCATGGTTAGTAAGCTTGTAGATGTCACCAAAATAGTGGACAGTGAAGAAAATTATCTCAGAGTACAATGGGACTTTGAGCAGATGTGCCAATGGGCTGAGGAGTGGCAGATGGAGTTTAATTTAGATAAATGTGAAGTGTTGCATTTTGGTAAGGCAAACCAGGGCAAGACTTATACAGAAAATGGCAGGGCCCTGGGGGCCATTGCTGAACTAAGAGACCTAGGGGTTCATTTGTATTGTTCCTTGAAAGCAGAGTTGCAGGTAGACAGGGTGGTAACAAAGATGTTTGGCAGGCCTGCCTTCATTAAGTAAAGGAGTTGGGACATCATGTTGCAACTGTACAGGACTTTGGTGATAACAAGCATGGGGCTGGATGAACACAGCAGGTCAAGCAGCATCATAGGAGCAGGAAAACTTGACGTTTCGGGCCTAAACCCTTCATCAGAAAAGTCACTTTTAGAATACTGTGTACAATTCTGGTCAACCTTTTATAGAAAGGATGTTGTTAAACTTGAGAGGGTGCAGAAAAGATTTACAAGGATGTTGCCAGGACTGGAGGGTTTGAGAGTCTGAATAGACCAGAGCTTTTCTCCCTACAGCATCAGAGGCTGAGGGGTGATCTTATAGAGGTTTATAAAATCATGAAGGGCATGGATAGAGTGAATAGCCAAGGTTTTTTTTTTCCGAGAGTGGGAAGTCCAAAACTAGAGGGTTTAAGTCAAGGGTGAGATGGGAAAGATTTAAAAAGGACTGACGGTCAACTTTTTCACACAAAGGGTAGTGTGTGTATGGAACGAGGTGCATGAGGAAATGAAAGAGGTAGGTACAATTACAACTTTTAAAAGGCATCTGGATGGATATATGAATGAGGGGTTTAGAATGATATGGGTCAAATGCTGGCAAATGGGATTAGGTCAGATTAGGATATCTGGTCGGTGTGGATGAGCTGGACTGAAGACTCTGTTTCCAGAATGTCAACCAACGTACAAAATTAAGAATCTTGAAATCAACTGTATAACTACCAACATCAATGCTCCCAGTTAATTCCACAGTGATGGTCGCAATATTCAACTATCTGCCTTTAGTGAAAAACTTGGAGACTGAAAGTATTTTTTTAAAGAACTTTTATCCTTTTGGACACGCCTCTTATTTCTAACCATTGTGCATGCATTACTGCTTCTTGCGTTTAGAATTCATAAACTCATTCTTTGTTAACTCAAGAAAGCTTGGTTAAATTGGATCTTTCTAAAACAGAAGTGTGTTTAGGTTTGGAAGAAAGTTATCCGCAAGAGAAAGGATCTGTTTTCAAATTAGCTTTGCTGCAACCAATCAGGAGCAGGTGAATAAAGAAAGGGAGCCAATTCATCTCTCCTCACCTGGGAGCTCATCAATTTGGGGCATCCATTCTGGAAGCATCACAAATTGGGGAATCTTGCCTGGGTTCTGAATCCATATCAACCCAAGAGGAAATTCTGTTGCAAATTTTTAATTGGGTTTGGAGAATTTTAAGCAATGTAGACAGCCAGCTGCACAAAACACATAAAAAACCCCAAGTAAAGTTTATGATCAGATAACTGAGTGGCCTTAAGGAGGAAATCAATAATTGCGTGGTTTCCAAACTGATTGTTAACTGTGTTCAGACCAAACGACTGTATGCTTTACCTTAGAACTAACAAGTGGCTGAAGCACTGGTCTAGAATGTTCCAGCACTAGCCACAAAACAAAAAGCCTTTTATTTAAAATAATCTGGCAGTGCCCTGGACAGTCACACTCCAAATTACAGTTTAAATTTACTTTAAATTACAACCTTGGATACCACAATACATTTGTTTAATGTAAATCTTTGTTGTAATCAGTTCAAGCACACTGCCACAGGGATAGAAAACAGGAAAACGGTAGCTTTTAAAAGTCGTTTCAGAGATAGTAGGAACTGCAGATGCTGGAAAATCTGAGATAACAAGGTGTGGAGCTGGATGAACACAGTAGGCCAAACAGCATCAGAGGCGCAGGAAGGCTGACATTTCGGGCCTAGACCCTTCTTCAGAAATGGGGGAGGGGAAGGGGATTCTGAAATAAATAGGGAGAGGGGGGAGGCGGATAGAAGATGGATAGAGTAGAAGATAGGTGGAGAGGTCATCCCAGCCTCCCTAACCTGTTTTTCCTCCCACCTATCCCCTCCTCCCACCTCAAGCCCCACCCCCATCTCCTATCTACGAACCTCATCCCGCCCCCTTGACTTGTCCGTCCTCCCTGGACTGACCTATCTCCTCCCTAACTCCCCACCTACACTCACCTTTACTGGCTCCATCCCCGCCTCTTCGACCTGTCTGCCTCCTCTCCACCTATCCTCTCCTCTATCCATCCTCTATCCGCCTCCCCCTCTCTCCCTATTTATTTCAGAACCCCCTTCCCCTCCCCCATTTCTGAAGAAGGGTCTAGGCCCGAAACGTCAGCCTTCCTGCTCCTCTGATGCTGCTTGGCCTGCTGTGTTCATCCAGCTCTACACCTTGTTATCTCACCTTTTAAAAGCCTTCAGCTCCAGCCCACTCCCACTAGCAAAATTACCCACAAAACAATGAAATCCTCATATACCTGAGCAAAGAACATTGATTCATCAACCCTAATGACACTGCACTAAACATTCACCTTCAAAGTAAAATCAAGTGGTGTACTTTTGCTGGTACTGAGGACATTGGATTCCCTCTACACAATGAGTTCCCTCAGCTTCTCTCAAACTGACTTTCTCTTCATTTATATAACTACCAGCTTTTCCAGCAGTTTGGCTTTGTTGTTGGTGTTGTCAAGACAAGGTTTTCTGCTGTTGGGCTGATACAGGTAACAGTTTACTGTAAATCAATCTACAGGCACAAAGGATCACTGAAGTCAAAAGGAAGAGAGCACAGTGCAACTACCAAGTATTTATGTGTCTGACTTTTCAAGAGCCAGACACAGGCTCCATCTAGCATTTTACCAAGCTGTGGAACACCTCATTCTATTTCCAATTCCTAAGTCTGTGAGTTCAATTCAATTTAAATGCTGTCATTCAGTTTAGACTTTCAAAGCAATGAGTGGTACCCAGAGATGGTGCCTTGGTCTAGAGGGCAGTGCCCAACAAAGAACATAAAATGAGAGGAGGTAAGCATTTCAAATTTGGGATAGAAAGAGGATTCCTATACTGGAGGCTTTGTCACGAGGATGAAGAGGGATGAAGCTGTTGCGTTGGTTTTTCCTCTAACAGGAAGAGCAGAAAATTATCCATCTTGTACATTCTTCAGTTCCCAGGGCTTAATTACGTGAATACTATTTTTTTGACGATTACTGTATGTCAGAGTGTTCCTAACTTAAAACCTACCTCTCTCCTGATGATTTAGTTGGGAAAGACAGAGCATAGTCAACATAAATAGACCAAAATTTCGAGACAGAGCTGAGTAGCTAATCTTAACCACAATGACAATTAGGCAGATGCCGCAACTCTCACATTCATGGATCTATGCCATTCAGACTAAGTTCATCAGGTTTTGCAGACATGTACCATTTGTGGTTAACTGTGTGCCTGTGGAATTTGAGTTGGTTCTGTGCTATTTTCAGAGGAGAGGAGCTGGAATACTTCAGAAATGAGACAGAATTTCGAAGGACTTTAAGACTGAGTTTGATAGCCTATATGCTTTGAGGAATGCCAAGCCAAGATTGGCCAGAGTAGTTTCTGTCACTCAATGAGTATTTATAGTTCATAATCAACCCCACTATGGGACTGTTAATGCAATTTTATCATCTTGATACTGGAGGATAGTGAACATATCTAAGATAGTATTTAGTGTTTGCTTTGTTGGAATCTTATGTCGGCAAAGTTCTTCTTTTTAAACAGTGAAAAATGGTGACTTCATTATTTTAGAATTTAGGTGGGATCTTGTATTTCTTCTTTCTTAAATAAAAGTGTTTTTGTCCCTACTGTTGCTAGGTTTGCTGATGGATGGATAGGAAGACGATCAGGAAGTGTTGAGGAAGCAGGAAGGATGCAGAAGGACTTGGACAAGCTAGGAGAGTAGGCAAAGAAGTGGCAGATAGAATACAATGTGGGAAAGCATGAAGTTATGCACTTTGTTAGGAAGACTAGAGTGGTAGACTACTGTCTAAGTGGGGAAAGACTTTGAAATCTGAAGCACAGAGGGATTAAGGCATTCTCGTTAATTGTTGTCTCAGATTTAGCAGGCAGTTTCATTTGACAGTTAGGAAGGCAAATACATTCATTTCAAGAAGGCTAGAATACAAGAGCAGGGATGTACTGTTGGGGCTGTAAAAGGCTCTGGTCAGACTGCATTTGGAATATTGTAAGCAGTTTTTGACCCCATTTCTAGGGAAGAATGTGCTGGCCTTGGAGGGGGTCCAGGGGAGGTTTAAAAAATATGATCCCAGAGCTGAAGGGCTTATCACATGAGAAGCAGTTGAGGACTCTGGGTCTGTACTCAATCAGGTTCAGAAGGATAAGGGTGAGTTGGGGAGAGGGGTGGTCTATTGGAGACTTACAAAATACTGAGAGGCCTAGATAGAGTGACCATGGAGAAGACCTTTACAAAAGTAGGAGAGAGTGGAACCCAAGGATACAGACTCAGAGTGAAGGAATGATCCTTTAGACCTGAGATGAGGGAGAATTTCTTCAGCCAAAGGATGGTTAATCGGTGGAACTCATTGTCACAGAAGATTGTGGAAGCCGAGCCAATGAGAGTATTTAAGACAGAGATAGATAGGCTCATGATTAGTAAGGGAATCAAGGCTTAAGGGAGAAGGCAGGAGGAATATATCAACCATGATCAAATGGCCAAGCAGACTCGATGGATTAAAGGTATTAATTCTGCTTTGATATCTTATGGTCTTAAGGGGTTTTTCGAATTCATTCATGGGACATGGGAATCACTGGTTGGCTGGCATTTTTTATTGCCTGACTCTAGTTGTCCTTGAGAAGATTGTAGTGAGTTGCCTTCCTTACCTGCTGCAGTCCTTATGCTGCAGGTTGACCCACAATGGCCTTAGGCAGGGTATTCAAGGATATTGACCCAGCGACAGTGAAGGAACGGTGATATATTTCCATGTCAGATTGGCAAGTGGCTTGGAGAGGTACTTGCAGTTTCTGATGTCCCTATGTATCTGCTGACCTTGTCCTTTCAGATGGAAATGATCATGTGTTTGAAAGGTTCTGTCTAAGGATCAATGGTTAATTTCTGCAGTGCATCTTATCGATAGAACAAACCACTGCTTTCGATCAAGTGAGCTGCTTTGTCGTGGATGGCATAAAGCTCCTTGAGTGTTGCTGGAGGTGCCCCCATCCAGGCAAGTGGGGAGTATTCCATCACACTCCTGACTTGTGCCTTGTAGATGATAGAAAGGCTTTGGAGAGTTACTCGCTGCAGTATTCCTAACCTCTGGCCTGCTCTGGTGGCCACTGTATTGATATGCTGAGTCCAGTGGAGTTTCTGGTCAATGGTAATTCCAAGGGTATTGATAGTTGGAGATTCAGTGATGGTAATAGAATTGAATGTCAAGGGGTAGTTGTTAGATTGTCTCATATTGGGGATAGTCATGACCTGGCATTTGTGTGGTGTGAATGTTACTTGTCACTTGTCAGCCCAAGCCTGATTATTTTCTAGTTCTTGGTGCATTTGAATATGGATTATTTCAGTATCTGAGGAGTTGCAAATGGTGCTGACTATTATGCACTCTGACGTTACGCTTGAGGGAAGGTCATTGATGAAGCAACTAAAGATTCTTTGGGCCTAGGACACAACCCTGAGGAACTCCTGCAGAAATGCCCTGGAACTGAGACGACTGACCTCTAACAACTACAACCAACATCATGACTGCAACCAGCAGAGAAGTTCGCCTCATTGATATCCATTGATTCCAGTTTTGCCAGAGCCCCTTGATGCCACACTCGGTTGAATGCAGCATTATGTCAGGGGCTGTCACTCTCACCTCATCTCTGGAATTCAGCTCTATTGTCCTTGCTTGAACCAAGGCTGTAATGAGGTCAGGAGCTGAGTGGCCCTGGCAGAACCCAAACTGAGTGTCGCTGAGCGGATCATTGCCGAACAGATGCAGCTTGGTAGCATTGTTGATGACACTTTCCTTGACTTTACTGATGATCAAGAGTAGACTGATGAGGTGGTAATTGGCCGGGTTGGATTTGTCCTGCTTTTTATGTACAGGAATTACCTGAGCAATTTTTCATATTGTCGGGTGGATGCCAGTGTTGTAACTGCACTGGAACGGCTTGGCTAGGGGAGCAGCTAGTTCTGGAGCACAAGTCCTCAGTACTATTGCTGGAACATTGTCAGGGCCCATAGCCTTTGAAGTATCCAGTATCTCCAACCATTTCTTGATATCACATGGAGTTAATTGAATTGGTTTTATCGCTCACCTCAGTCATGACATCAATAGGAACATTCACACTACCATTACTGCCCAGGTTTAACTGGAAGTAGTGAGCTGACCAGGATTGCTGATGTCAATCAATAGCATGCGACCTGTGACCCTGTTGCAAGTTGCGTTATCGGGCATACTCCCAATGATTGAACTGTCCACCACAACATAGCGCCTGGGCAAATACCAGAGGACCCTGACTTCTCAGGGAGTCTCCTCTCAGCAACCAATCAATGCCTGTGATCCAGGAAGGAGATTCACGCAAGAACGGATTTTTTTTTTCTCTAAAGTACATTTTATTCTCAAGTCTGGCTCCACCAGCAAATTGGTGAGGCTGGGATTGTTCTCCTTAGAGAAAAGAAATTTGGGAGTAGATTTCATTGCAGTGTTCGAAAACATGAAGGGCCAGGATACTATTGATAACCAGATATTGATAGAAGGGCTGAGAACCAGACAGCATCGATTTCAGACCGTTCACAGAATAATCAAAGGCAAACACAAGCAAAACTTTTATGCACAGCAAGTGGCTAGGATCTGGAACAGACAGCCTGAAAGTGTGGTCAAGCTAAATGGATTCACCTGTAGCCTTCAGAAGGGAATTCGATAATTATTAGGAGAGAAAGATTTGCAGGACAATGGCGGTGGGGCGGCAGGGAGGAACTGACTTGATCTTGCTGAGATCTGGCAAGTACAAGATGGAATGATGTGCCTCCATGGACTGAAGGGGATTCAAACTTCAAAATGCATCCATTTGTCTTTGAGAATCAGATGTGGCTGGGAGTCTACACCGACATGAGCAGGTTATGGGGTTACCAGCTTCCAAGCACCTGAATCAGTAACACATTCCTGTTAAGGGAAACATAGCTAGTTTGGAAATCAGGCCAAATTATGTGCTGCTCTGACACGTCCTATTCCTGTATGGCACTTGATTACAGCTGAAAATGTTGTTAAATGGCTCTCCCTCTGAAAGAGCTTGTGTGGCTATGAGGCAGAGTTTGGAGTTTACACTCAGCCAATTTTTTATTCTAACCATTTCACAATACATACGGTCCTAATTTGATGATTCACTCTTCCCTGTGCTCAATTTGTTCCCATATAATCCACAAATTTGGGCTTCTCGTATCTATTTTGTTCAGTCCGTGCTTTATTTGACTTGTGTCATGATGATGTAAAATACACACCATTAATCTTTAAATCTCATTGATCAACTGAAAAGCCTTGGACTTTGGTTTGAGAGAAAACAAGCTGGGATACATTAAAATGGCCATCAAAGTCACATGTGCTGAAAAAAGCCAAGCTCAGTCATAATTTCCAAAGCAATGTCAAAATAATATGACTGAAACTATCTACCATACCCTGAAAACACTGGCCAAGGCTAATTACCTGAACATTGAAATTCATCAACTGGAATGTATAGCTCATAACAAGATCTTTAAAACTCTCCGGGGATGAGACTTCTCAACAACAGGTATTGTTGGAACAAAGGCTTAAATCACTTTTTATCATTTATGTAAATTAAATGAAACCAGAAGTCAAAAAATGTTACGAGTTGGAACTTGGATTGCATCCAAACTGTCGAAGTAATCAACTGGATATCTGGGACAATGCGAGTGAACTTCTGGCAACTATCACAGCTCCAGAAACCGCTGGCTGGTCAGGGAGTTCTCGGATTTCTGGAACACTGGAATACTCGATGAAACATACTAAAGAGAGGACGAGACAACCATGGCTGACAAGGGAAGTCAGGGCGACCCTTAAAAGCAAAAGAAAAAGGGCACAATGTGGAGAAGATTAGTGTGAAGCAAGAGGATTGAGAAGCCTTTAAAAGGATACCTAAAAATAAGGAGGGAGCAGATGAATTATGATGGCAAGCTAGCTACTTACATAAAAGAAGGTTGTAAGAATATCTCAGACATATAAAATGTAAGAGAGAGTCAAGAGTGGACACTGGGCCGCTAGAAAGTGAGGCTGGAGAATTAGTAACGCGGAACAAAGAAATTGCAGAGGAACTGAATAGGTATTTTGAATCAGTTTTCACATAGAAGGCATCAGCAGCATACTAGAGTAGTGAGTATAGCGGCCATCACTAAGGAGAAGGTGCTGGGGAAGTTGAAAGTACTGAAGATGAATAAATCACTCTGATCCAATGGACTACTCCCCAGAGTTCCGAAGAAGATACCTGAAGAGATTATCAACGCGTTGGTGATGGTCTTTCAGGATCATTGTAGTCAGGGAGGGTCCCAGAGAATTTGAAAATGGCTAATGTAAGACACCTGTTTAAGGAGGGAGGGAGGCAGAAGACAAGAAACAATAGGGTGGTTAGCCTGACCTTGGTCATTGGTAAGATTTTAGAGTCCTTTATCAAGGATGAGATTGTGAAGTACTTGTTAGCGTACGGTAAAAGAGGACTGAGTCAGCACAGCTTCATGAAAGGAAGGTCATGCCTGACAAATTTTATAGAATTCCTCGAGGAGCTAATGAGCATGTTAGACAAAAGAAGGCCAGTGGACATGATCTATTTAGATTTCTGAAGACCTTTTGACAAGGTGCCACTAGGAGGTGCTAAATCAGATAAGAGCCCATGGTGTTTGGGGTCAGATACTGGCATGAATGGAGGAGTAGCTGATGGCAGAAGGCAGAGAATGGGATTAAAGGAGTCTTTTTCAGGAAGGCAATCAGTGACTAGTGGATTTATTCAGAGGTCAGTGTTGGAACCACAACCATTTATGTTATACATTAACAATTTGGACGAACAAACTGAGGGCATTGTTGCCAAGTTTGCAGATGACACAAAGATAGGCAGAGGGACAGGTAGTGTTGAGGAAGTAGGGAGACTGTGGAAGGACTTGGACAGGCTAGGAGAGTTGGCAAAGAAGTGACAGATGGAATAGAGTGTGGTGATACACTTTGTTAGGAAGAAAAGAGGCAAAGACAATTTCTAAATGGGGAAAGGTTTTAGAAATCTGAAGCACACAGGGACATAGGAGTCCTAGTTCAGGATTCTTTCAACATTAACATGCAGGTTCAGTTGGCAGTTAAGAGAGCAAATGCAATGTTAGTATTCATTTCAAGAGGGCTAGAATATAACAGCAAAAATGTATTGCTGAGGCTGTATAAGGCTCTCATCAGACCACATTTAGAATATTGTGAACGGTTGTGGACCTGCAAGTAAGGAAGGATGTGCTGACCTTGGAGGGGGTCCAGAGGAGGTTTACAAGAATGATCCTGGGGATGAAGGGCTTGTCATATGAGGAGCATTTGAGGATTTTGGGTCTGTGCTCAATGGAGTTTAGAAGGATGAGCAGGGCATTGGAACTCATTGAAACTTACAGAATACTGAGAGACCTTGACACAGTGGATATGGAGAAGATGTTTCCACTAATATGAGAGACTGGGGACCAAGGGCACAGCCTCAGAGTAAAGGGACAACCCTTTAGAACTGAGATGAGGAGACATCCCTGCAGCCAGAGGGTGGTGAATCTGTGGAACGTATTGCCGGATTGCACTGTGAAGGCCAAGTCATTGAGAGTATTAAAGACAAAGATAGACAGGTTCTTGATATGGTCTATTTCCTGCTTTATCTGGAAGAGGAGGTCATGAGGTGATGACAGATGTAATTGAACTGGGAAGGAATGAGTGACATTTTTTAATTTGTTCATGGCATTGGTATCATGGCCAACATTTACTGCCCATCCAGAATGGCCTTGAGTGGGTGGTATTCATAGAATCCCTACAGTGTGGAAACAGGCTCTTTGGCCTAACAAGTTCACACCGACCCTCAGAGCATCCCACCCAGACCCATGCCCCAATAACCCACACATCTCTGAACACTATGGGCAATTTAGCATGGCCAATCCACCTAGCCTGTACACCTTTGGACTATGGGAGGAAACCCGAGCACCCAGAGGAAACCCATGCAGATACGGAGAGAACATACAAACTCCACACGGACAGTCACCCGAGGGTGGAATTGAACCCAGGTCCCTGGCACTGTGAAGCAGCAGTGCTAACCACTGTGCCGCCCTTAAACAGCTGCCCTGAATTGTTGTATTGGCAATGATCAGAAGCATCAACATGGAGCAAGTTCCAGGCAAGTGGCATGAATGCATTTTCCCGAATCAATGTGGTGTGCTTCATTTTGTTGTATAAATCCCACATTGGTTGAGAACACATGCAATGACATTCATCACTCCTTTCTACTCTCCTCTCTAAGGAATATTGTCACAGACAGAAACTGATGCTGTTCTCCAGGTTTACCCTAACTCGCAAATCTACTGCCTGCTCAAACAAGGCCATCAATTTTAGGAAAATTTAAAAATCATATGTGAACTTATTATTGTGTTCGTTGTTGGGTGTTTATATTATATAAAATATTGACATAACTTCAGTATCCTAATTCCACTATTCTAAAGGTAAGAAACATTCTCTCTCATATTGACAATCAACTTACAGTCTCATTCACACATTGCTAAATCTTGTTCCACTTTCATAGCCATTCACACATTCACTGTGAAAATGGAATTGGCTTAGATCTAAGAAAGGCCTTTTACTTATACGCACATACTCACAGATACAAATATTCACACACACACACACACACACACACACAGATGTATTCAGTTATATTCAGTTACTTTAGCGATAGGTATAGGAAAGGGATAGGTATATACCACAGGGCAAGAGTTATAGCTGGGGGAAAGGCAATTATGAGGTGATTAGGCAAGACTTAGGATGCATAGGATGGTGAAGGAAACTGCAGGGGCTGGGCACAATTGAAATGTGGAGCTTGTTCAAGGAACAGCTACTGCATGTCCTTGATAAGTATGTACCTGGCGGGCAGGGAGGGAGTGGTCGAGTGAGGGAACCGTGGTTTACTGAAGAAGTTGAATCGCTTGTTAAGAGGAAGAAGGAGGTTTATGTAAAGATGCGGCATGAAGGCTCAGTTAGGGCGCTTGAGAGTTACAAGTTAGCCAGGAAGGACCTAAAGAGAGGGCTAAGAAGACCCAGGAGGGGACATGAGAAGTCTTTGGCGGGTAGGATCAAGGAAAACCCTAAAGCTTTCTATAGGTATGTCAGGAATAAAAGAATGACTAGAGTAAGATTAGGGCCAGTCAAAGACAGTATTGGGAAGTTGTGTGTGGAGTCCAAAGAGATATGAGAGGCGCTAAATGAATATTTTTCGCCAGTATTCACAAAGGAAAAAGACAATGTTGTCGAGGAGAATACTGAGATACAGGCTATTAGACTAGATGGGATTGAGGTTCATAAGGAGGAGGTGTTAGCAATTCTGGAAAGTGTGAAAATAGATAAGTCCCCTCGGCTGGATGGGATCTATCCTAGGATTCTCTGGGATGCTAGGGAGGAGATTGCAGAGCCTTTGGCTTTGATCTTTATGTCATCATTGTCTACAGGAATAGTGCCAGAAGACTGGAGGATAGCAAATGTTGTCCCCTTGTTCAAGAAGGGGAGTAGAGACAACCCTGATAATTATAGACCAGTGAGCCTTACTTCAGTTGTGGGTAAAGTGTTGGAAAGGATTATAAGAGATAGGATTTATAATCATCTAGAAAGGAATAATTTGATTAGGGATAGTCAACACGGTTTTGTGAAGGGTAGGTCGTGCCTCACAAACCTTATTGAGTTCTTTGAGAAGGTGACTAAACAGGTGGATGAGGATAAAGCGGTTGGTATGGTGTATATGGATTTCAGTAAAGCATTTGATAAGGTTCCCCACGGTAGGCTATTGCAGAAAATTCAGAGGCACGGGATTGAGGGTGATTTAGTGGTTTGGATCAGAAATTGGCTAGCTGGAAGGAGACAGAGGGTGGTGGTTGATGGGAAATGTTCATCCTGGAGTTCAGTTACTAGTGGTGTACCGCAAGGATCTGTTTTGGGGCCACTGCTGTTTGCCATTTTTATAAATGACCTGGATGAGGGCGTAGAAGGATGGGTTAGTAAATTTGCGGATGACACTAAAGTCGGTGGAGTTGTGGATAGTGCGGAAGAATGTTGCAGGTCACAGAAGGACATAGATAAGCTGCAGAGCTGGGCTGAGAGGTGGCAAATGGAGTTTGATGCTGAAAAGTGTGAGGTGATTCACTTTGGAAGGAGTAACAGGAATACAGAGTACTGGGCTAATGGTAAGATTTTTGGTAGTGTGGACGAGCAGAGAGATTTCGGTGTCCATGTGCATAGATCCCTGAAAGTTGCCACCCAGGTTGATAGGGTTGTTAAGAAGGCGTACGGTGTGTTAGGTTTTATTGGTAGAGGGATTGAGTTGCAGAGCCGTGAGGTCATGTTGCAGCTGTATAAAACTCTGGTGCGGCCGCACTTGGAGTATTGCGTACAGTTCTGGTCGCCGCATTATACGAAGGATGTGAAAGCATTGGAAATGATGCAGAGGAGATTTACCAGGATGTTGCCTGGTACGGACAGCAGATCTTATGAGGAAAGGCTGAGGGACTTGAGGCTGTTTTCGTTAGAGAGAAGAAGATTAAGAGGTGACTTAATAGAGACATACAAGATGATCAGAGGATTAGATCGGGTGGACAGTGAGAGCCTTTTTCCTCGGATGGTGATGGCTAGCACGAGGGGATATAGCTTTAAATTGAGGGGTGATAGATATAGGACAGATGTCGGAGGTAGATTCTTTACTCAGAGAATAGTAAGGGCGTGGAATGCCCTGCCTGCAACATTGGTAGACTCGCCAACTTTAAGGGCATTTAAGTGGTCATTGGATAAACATATGGATGATAATGGAATAGTGTAGGTTAGATAGGCTTCAGATTGGTTTCTCAGGTCGGCGCAACATCGAGGGCCAAAGGGCCTGTGCTGCGTTGTAATGTTCTATGTTCTATGTTCTATATGATGTGGGCATCTCTGTCTAGGCCAGCAGTTATCAGCCATTTTTAATTGATCTTGACAGGATGATGAGGAGCTGTCATCTGAAACTGTTGCCGTACATAGGGTGTAGGGCACCTACAGTGCTATTAGGAAGGAAACTCCTGGATTTTGCTCCAGTGAAGGTGTAGAATTGGCAGCATATTTCCAAACTAGGATGGTATACAGGTTGGAGAGGAAACATACTGGTTAGTTGGTGTGCCTGTGTATCTGCAGATAGCAGAGGTCACAGGTTTGGAAGGTACTGTCAAAGAGCCTTGGTGAGTTACTACAGTGCATCTTGTAGATGGTACACAATACTGCCAATGTGCATCAGTGGTGGAGGAAGTGAATGTTCAAGGTGGCATAGGAGCTGCCACTCAAAGGGGCTCCTTTGCAGATATAAGGAGCGGGGTGCTGGAATGGAAATGGGCTGTGAAGGATATTCTGATGCCAGCAGCATTTCAGCACCCTCTAGCAGTTCCAACACCCAAACATTTTTCAATTGCCTAGATCTAGGGAACGCAGGTTCAAATCCCAACATGGCAGGCAGTGGAATTTGATTTCAATTTTTAAAATCTGGAATTAAGAGTCTAATGATGAACCATAAATCTGTTGTTAATTGTTGGAAAACCCCATTTGGTTCACTAATGCCCTTTAGGGAAGGAAATTGCCATTCTTACATGGTCTGACCTACACATGACTGCAAACCCGCGGAAATGTGGTTGACTCTTAACTGCCATTTAGGCAATTAGGGATGGGCAATGAACACTGGCATAGCCAACACTTGCCATGAATTCATTTTTAAAAATAGGCCAGGAATACCCACCTCCAAACAGCAGGTAACTTGTTAAGGCAATTAAGTAGGCCAATTAGAGGCTGATTGGAGCTATTAACTCAGCCTGTGACAGACACCGCCCCCGCCACCCAACTCCCCAACCACCCACACATGGTATCTGGAGAATGTCAGAAGCCTGAAAGCAAGTATCCAGCTGTTGACCAGAGAGGCCAGTACTCCAGAATCTAATGATTGGCTGAAGCAATTAATCCTACATAAACCCAGCTTCAGCACAGTCCAACCTGCAATGGAGAATCCCCCCACTCCACCATGGCAACCCAGCAGCTTGTAAAAAGTGCAGAGAAGGCATCCAAGGTGGTTGTACCTTCTGTCATCCTTCCCAAACTGCAGGCTGTTGCCTCTCCCGTGATGGAGGGCTCCTATCGACATTTCAGTTTCGAGAGCCCACACACCCTCTGTTCCTAACTGGATGGCGTGTGTGCCCTCTGCCCACCAATAGGCTAATCCTTCCGGAGTCTCACCCGCTGGCTGTTACCAAGATGACGTGGGGTCAGGATGTGGATTTGATTCTGACTTTGGAATCTCAATGCAGGAAGGAAAATCCAGGCCCACCCCTTCCTTACATATGTCAAAATCGTAATCATTTTGGGATTCCTCCCCATTTTAGCCAAATTGTAATTGTCATTTTTTTAATGTGCATGGAGCAACACCCTCTCCACTCCATCATACCATAATTTCAGACTCTCCTTCAGTAAGTTTCAGGGAGAGTGTGATTGTTCGAGGTGAAAAGCTTTGCTCTATCTTTGGAATAATGAGCAAACATAATGTTAGCACACACGGAGTAAAAAGCACCCCAATACTTCTACACACAGTCCTGGTTTAAATTTACACCATTCCACCCGATAATCTCCCACAGGATCATTCCCATTCCCCTGCCGTCTACTGGGCATCATGTTTAGAGCCCCAGATGTCTCCATACTTTCACCAATATTAATCTATTATGAAGCCTTGAGCGAGAGTAGAATGTGATCCATGCTAAAGTTGCACATCTCAGCCATTGGGGATGGTACATCTCTCCTCAGCTGTCCTGAGGAGAAATGAAACAATTAACCCAAAGTTCTCATTCATACAACATATCAGAAAGTGCAAATTAAATGGGGGATGTTGGATCATGAGAAGACTGAGCCAAGCTACAATTCCTCCAGAAGTTGAATAGACACAAATTGTTCACTGAATTAAGAAAGTCTCACATTTATACATGATCTTTCACAAACTCAGGATGTCTCAAACTGCTTCACAACCAATTACTCACTATTAGTTGGCTGGGATACAGAGCTCGAATGCTGCAGGAAAGAGAGACATATTGCCGAAGCTGCGCATCTACATTCATGAGGATAAATGCAAGAATGCCAAATTTCAAATGATCACAAGTTATACTGCAGGGGTAAAGGATGCTGATTGGTTGGCATATTGTTTCTGACTAGCCGAGGTGTTGGCATGCAGGAAGCATAGGGGAACAAAAGATTTCCTGTGTGTCCAGGTAATTCAATAAAGGTGTAAGTGTTGATATTTGTTTGAGGGAAATGGGTTGCTGTCTATGAATGTGTGTTCCTCCTAGCAAGCATAAATGAGTCACATTATGAGCTTAACTGATTATTCTAAACAAGTTGTTAACGTAGCATATTTGAAGGTCCCAGAATAGATAAGGCAGATGATCTTATTTGGTCAAGTCAATAGAGGAACATTGGCCAGAACACATGGCGGAACTATGTTCTCCTTCAGTAAAATGCTGTGGGATCTTATGTGCCCATCTCATTAGACAGACAGGCTAACATATTGTACAGCAGATAGCACCTTCACAACATAACCCTCCATCAGAAATACACTGAATTACTGCCTTAATACATGGGAACTGTCATTTCAGCCAGAGGGATAACCGCCCATGAATCCTTAGCCATCCAATGATCAGCAAGGGGAAACTTGAAAAGTTAAATAATAACAAATTCTGCGCAGAGTGAACAAGATATTCAGCCTACTCAATTCCTTCAATCGTTAGACATTAAGGCTTGTTACCTATTACTCAGCAGCTAGTTATATTCCCTCCAAAATGCCTGACTGTCTCTGGTGAGACATCAGACCCAATGTAAGATTAAATCTTCATTACTACTTTAGCTACATGCTGCTAACGCTGGGAGTAATCACAGGTGCAGTATACACACACATTGGTAAACATATGGAGATTTCCTCACTGGGGGATTACTTAGAACACTGGTTAGCTTATCTCAGGATCAGCATGTTAGGGACAGTTCCAGTCAACCTGTTTCGATGAGTTATGACACGCTTCTGGATCAAGTGGGACCAGAAGACACACCTTCTTGCTCAGAGGCAGGGACATTACCACTACACCATAAGAACCACCTCCCCCCGCAACCTGCAGACTGCTCATAAGGACAACACTAATTCATTAACACTTTCATATACTTTCCAATCAACCTGTTCAGAGATGTTATGGCTCACTTCTGGTGCAGGTGGGACTTGAACCCAGACCTCCTGGCTCAGAGGCAGGGGCACTTCCATTGCATCATGTGAACCCTATACCAGCAGAGTGATTCAGTCATGACACAGCTCTTTGCGGCTGAGGCTGACAGCTTGAAGTGCCGTTCTCCTGGTTTGTGAAGCATGTGTTGCTACTTCCGGTGGTTCCTTCTAGGAAGATGCATTTCTTACTTAAAATGAAGATTTTTGTTTCCTGGTAGGCCTTGTCATACTCATACATTACAGCATGAGTGAGGCTGAAGGGACATTCTGCTAATGTTGTAGTGCTGCTGATGTTAATGTTGGTACAGTCAGCTTCCCCTCAGGGCATTGTCTGTGAATGACATTTATGTAGGAGCTGCTGTTCCACCAGCAATAAATGAAATCCCAGCAGTTCTATGAGCTGTGTAGCCACATCTGCACATCAGAGGATGGGGAGGAATAGATAGCAGCAGCTGGGCACTTCGTGACATGAAACAGCAGGTACAATTACAGGGGAGCTTTAAAATAAATCACAAAACCTCAACTTGCAAACGGACTGGGTCACATAGGTGACAGCTGGAGTGAAACACAAGGAGATTACAAGTCTAGTTTTAACCCTTCAATTATGGAAAGCATTATCAGCTTAACACATTCCTGCAAGGACATCACACTTTAAAAATTGAGTTTTATTTACAGGTAGGGGACATTGAAAGAAGAGAAGGCCCTTGAGCCTGCTTCCTGGGTTCCAGGTGAAATAGTTTCTGCCTCTCCTCACATTCCCTGAAACTTGTCTTTGCTGTCCACTGCCATCTTGATGCAGGGCCTGCTCACTCTGTGAGTGATGAGTGACAGCATAGTCACTTTACCTAAAGGGAGCATCATCTGTGTGCAGCGCATCTGTTCCCTGTGCAGTACATTTCAGACTGCTGCAAGGCCACACGCCTGCACATCTTCGAGAGAAGACTGCTAACAACTATACTTTCCTTCTCCATTCTTTTTATTCGTACAACATGGCAATTTTCCTCATCAGTTGGTAGCATTTGAGCCTGGTCAGCTGTCAAGGATTTGAGATCTATTCCAGATACTTGAGCACATAATTTAGGCTAACACTAAAGAGTGGTAAAGGATGCATCACACAGTCAAAGACATCGCCTTTTGGATGAGATATCAAACCAAAGTCCCGTTTGCTCTGTCAGCTAGACGTAAAAAATCATGTAATAATTTTCGAAAGACAGCAGAGGAGATCATCTGGTGTCTCAAGTTAATCTGGTCTGAAGCAAGTTTGATAAATATGATACTACGTGTTCATTCTTTTTTTAACCAGGATTTATTCATAGTATTAGATCTGTTTCCTACCTATAAACGTAGTGTTCCAGCACTCTTTCTTTATCAATGTTCTAAGTACTTAATTAAACAATGATCTTCACCTTTGTATTTAACAATATAATTGCCTGGTTTGGATAGGACTTAATCATTTTTAAAAAGAGGCATGAAGTTAATGCTTTATATTTTATACCCATCAGGAATGAAGGGAAAGAAAACCAACTTTAAATTGGGAACAATAATGGGTTGGGGTATAGTTGGTATGGAGGTGCACCAGGACCTGTTAACACTAAATCTTAGGTATATGCTTAAATTCAAACAAGACAAGTCATCCAATTAGGACAGAACCATGGGGATGCCATAGCAATTAATTGTCTCCATAACCATTTCCCCATTGAAGATGTTGCAATATGTGGGTATATTGCTCTAGCTTGATGGGACAGTTCCCAATGTTGGGGAAGTCCAGAAATAGGGGTCACAGTCTAAGAATAAGCGATAAGCTATTCAGGACTGAGATGAGGAAGAATTTTTTCACTCGAAAGTTGTGAACTTGTGGTATTCTCTGCCACAGAAATCTGGTGGGGCCAGTTTATTAGATATATTTAAGAGGGAGCTGGACATGACCCTTGCAGTTAAAGGGATCAATGGGTATGGAGAGAAAGTGGGAATGGGATACTGAAATTGCATGATCAGCCATGATCATATTGAATAGTGGTGCAGGCTCAAATGGCTGAATCACCCATTCCTTCTCCTATTTTCTATGTTTCTATGTTTTTAAAGAGCAGGGTCCTGAGTGTAAATAAATGTAGCTTCTAGCACATGCAAATGGATCACACTGCAAGCCTGACTGACAACCCTAAATTAGTTTCTGCTGTAATTCTTGATGCAATCAGGCTTATTTAGTAAATGTTTTCTAATAGCAAAATTGCATCTAATGTTGGACACTATGTTCTGAGTCTACTTGGTCACAGTAGGCACATTTCCCACTGCATACAGACAAAGGGATGTGTTAAAAATAAAACGAAAGAACTGTGGATGCTGTAAATCAGGAACAAAAACAAAGTTGCTGGAAAAGCTCAGCAGGTCTGGCAGCATTTTGAAGGGAAAAACAGAGTTAATGTTTCAGGTCCAGTGACCATTCCTCAGAGGGATGTGTTGTTTAGTGCAACTATTAAACGTCAATCAATATCTCTGAAAGAGATTATCTGATCATGAATTTCATCAATACTTGAGGGATCGGTCCTAACAGACAATGTTAAGCTATAATAGAACCATTGCAGTAATAATGAATTAACTTTTGGTGCATTAATAGAAGCATTCTGCAAATTTTATGCAAGTGTAACGTGGTTATTATTCCTTCATTTTTAATTTATCCAAAGATGAAATCTTGACTTTTGTTTGAAGTGGGAGAGCGTGGAGGAGGGGAGGAGGTAGTGATAGTGGTGTGGCTGGAAATTGGAAAGCATTTTAAAAAGGTCTACAGTGAAACAATAGAGAAATTTGCATTTGCACTGCATTATATGGCTCAAGATGTTTCACATAGGTGAAAACAGGCACTAACTTTAAGTCAGAACGTTAGTAGAGGTGATCAAATGTGGTTGAAATAAGGAGAATTTACAAAGAGTTTTGATGGTGAGGAGAGAAGTAGGATCTCTGATGCTTAAAGGGAAACCCAAGGTCCACTAAGAAAGAGTGCTGTAGGAACAAGGTAACAACTGCCTAGCAAACTGCACGCATTTACCACAGAACATGGCCTAATATTACCGTCTCTAATGTAATAAAAGCGTAGCAAATTGCCAGTAAGAGGGCTCATAATGCGAGGTGGCCAGGGAATTGAAAACACTCTTTCACATAATCAGCCAGTCTACGTATCTACTGATGAAGCAAATTGACTCTAAAAAGAGCCACAGTGAGCCATCTGTCTTTCTGTTGATGATTCAATGTTCAATTAGTCATTCCAGCTCAGAGTATGAAACACGTTCACAGATTTTGAACTTACAATGTTAAGTTTTTACACTTTTGATGCATTTGGTGTCTTGAATGTTATCTTTCTTCCAGCTTTTCTTACAGTGCTGGTTCCCTATCCCCTCCCCTGAATGTGTTTTATGTAGTGGATCGTGATTCTATAGAGCTTTTTAATTGCAACTCAAGTGGTCAATCGACAATAACTGGCATGCTACTTACTTTACCGAATTAGGATGGAAATGCCATTATTTGTATTATATTATAATTTAACAGTAGTTACACTAATTCATTCCAATCTAGGAGGAATTATTCTGAGCTGCATAAATTCGATACTGGAGTCCATTTGCACATCTCTGTTCGTCTTTATATTCATGTGAAACTGTAGCCACATCAAATTAGGATTTTTGGTTAAATAAATAGATTGTTAAGTATTCTTTCATTCTTTGCCAAAAGTACCATTGTGTGGAGTAAGTATACAATACTAGGTGGAGACAGCAGTGAATTAATTACCTGTGATTGCTCCAGGCATTAACTGTTGAGCCAAATGAAAATTCCAATAGGTTTTGTTTTGGGTCTGAGCTGGGAGGTGATTCATCATTCAGTTTTCAAACTCCATCCCCCTGATTGATAGAAATAATTAATTTTGATTCCTAATGCTGGGTACTGGGCTGTTGAGAAAGGATCTGGGATTTCTTCATGGCGTTTGTCCAATGTAAAAGCTCAGAGTTTGGTCTGACGGCCCACATTTTACCCCAAGCTTCAGAACCCTGGTCTTGGGCCAAAAAGCAGTTTCCAAGCCTGCAGTTGCTGGCAGCAGAATTGGCTTGGTGCATTTACCACAGCTCACCTCCAGATTAAGAATGACAGCTGGGGCTCAGATACCGCCAACCAATTAAAAGGCTGGCACCTCCAAATGCTTAGCAACCCAAACAGGGGAGGTGGTTGCTGCTGAGGCAGGCAGGAGACCTGGAGGGCGGCTGAAAACGGAGGGTCCCTCAGACAAGTATGTAGAAGCTAGGGGGGACAAAGAGCATTAAGTGCCATTAGATGGCCGTGAGGTGACTGTCAGCACCATGAGGGTTGATGCTCAGGCCTGAGGTTCCCCGTGTGGACTATGGAGTCTTCAGCTCTGATGGCAATCCTCTTGGCCGAGCTGCTACAGGAAGGCTGCCTCTCGAAGCTGGTGGCCTCCATAGTGAGTAGCAAAACGGCAGCAACCCCTTAAAACAGGCCTGAATTGGCTTTAATTATGAAAGTCTGCTGCTTGCCTCTGTGGTGTGGGTAACCCATCTGCATCTAAGAATGCCTTCTGTCTGTTGTTGGGAAACCTCATGGGGGGCTGGACAGAACAGAAGGCATCCCAAACTGGAATCCTGCTATTTTATTATTCTTAGAAACTCTCCAGACTTTTCTGTAGTTTTCACTATATCCTTAATTTATAAGCTACAAACAGCAATGGGATGAATCTTTACTGAGATTGAAGCGTGCTCCAGATAATAAGTGTCAAAATATTGGAACCAAATAATTAAGTAAACACATCCATCAAAGGACTAAAAAAAATACATATTTAATTATGTCAGAGATAAAAGGTACTGCAGATGCTGGAGAATCGGAGATAATAAGCATGGGGCTGGATGAACACAGCAGGTCAAGCAGCATCATAGGAGCAGGAAAACTTGACGTTTCGGGCCTAAACCCTTCATCAGAAATGGGGGAGGGGAAGAGGGTTCTGAAATAAATAGGGAGAGAGGGGGAGGCGGATAGAAGATGGATAGAGGAGAGGATAGGTGGAGAGGAGGCAGACAAGTCGAAGAGGCGGGGATGGAGCCAGTAAAGGTGAGTGTAGGTAGGG